>JAKSZT010022925.1:623780-649414 GCA_026826555.1 Tolypeutes matacus
GGGCCTGCGCTCGCCCGCAGGGCGGCTGCGGCGGTGGCGGCCTGAGCCCGGCCCAGCCTCGTCGCGTCCGGGGCCGGCCCGACCCCGGCCCGGATCCCGGACAGGCGGCCGCGGCCTCGCCCCGGCCCGGGCCCCGGCGCCTCCCGGGGGAGCGGCGCTGCGGGCGAGCGCAGGCCCGGCCATGACCGACTTCAAGCTGGGCATCGTGCGGCTCGGCCGGGTGGCGGGGAAGGTGAGCGGGGCGGCGGGGCGGCGCGGCGGGTCCGCGCGGTGCAGCTCCCCGCAGGGCGCGCTCGCCTCGGGCGCGCGGGCGCACCTGGCTGCGCTGCTCCGGCCCGCGGGCCAGGTGCGCGGCAGTTGCCCGGCTCTGCCGCCAGCCATGGAGGCCGCGGTCCCGTCCCGGGCCGGGTGCGGGACGCACGGGCCGCCCTCGGAGCGAGCGCCCCGCGCCGCGGCCCGCGTTCACCTGGCCCCGTCCAGGTGTGCCTGCAAGCCGAGGCCTAGCATGCTTTCGGGCTGCACCTGCGGCCGCACGGGTCGAACAGAGCACCCTCTCCGAGGCGGTGCCGCCCCAACACCTGCTAAAACGGATCCGCTGTGGACTGGAGGCAGAGTTCTGTGTCTCCCGGGGAGCAGTGGCGCTCAGGGGCTCGTTTTAACGCGGCTGAGCGTTGGCCACTTCTGGCAGAGCTTCAGCAGGGGCAAGGAAGCCGGGGTCCTGCGTTGGCCCGGCTCCAGGGCCTCCCTCTGCTTCTCTCCCCCTTGGGCTTTCTCGTTCCCTCTACCTGGCCCCCACTCTCGGTGTGTTTGAGGCTGGGGCCTCCTTGGCACCTGTGAGCAGTGAGGCTTCGCTGTTTCCAGGGGGCCGGCCTGTGCAGCTGCACCAGCCACTTGACCTTACCCTGTATGGGAACCCTGTTTCTGTCACCAGCGGCAGAAGTTTCTTGTGGGAGAGAGGAGCAGAGGCAGGATGCAGTCAAATGAGGGTAAACTGTTTCAGATCAGTTTGCAGTAAGAACCCCTCAAGAGTTAGACTGGCCGTCTTTGTGGCCGTTTCTTCTCTTTCTGCAAGAGCTCCAGCAGGGGCTGTTCGGGATGTGGCTTTCTGGAGAGGGAAGCATGGATTCCCCAGGAAACCCAGACCCTTTCTAACTCAGTGACTGACCAATCTCATCACTTAAACCTTAAAGAGAATGGTTCATGAACACCTGCGTACTTACCACTCACCCTGATTAGTAAACAATGATCGAAATGTCCTGAATATTCCTCAATCACGTTCCTCTGTCTACTCCAGTGAAACTACCATCCCTGACTAGAGTCAAGTGAGAGCTCAGCTTCGTTCTGCCACTGCTCATGCTGAGTCCCAGGTGGGTGGAATCGAAGCCTGATACCTGCCCCTCTGGATAGACCAAAGCGGGGAGTGGCGTAGACTGCCTCACGCCAAGGTGAGCGGGCTGTGGGCCTCCCTTGCTGGCCTGTCAGCTGAAGGGGATTTAGTTCCCACCTTCAGAGAAACCGCAGCTCATTCTGCCCATGGCTCTGATCCCAGTGTGCTTTATGCTGTTTCCCCAATGTAACGGTTTGAAACCTCTGGTTAATTTCCAGACCAAGTATACACTGATAGATGAGCAGGACATCCCGCTGGTGGAGAGCTACTCTTTTGAGGTAAGGACAGCCTGGCCCTTTCTGGCCTGTTTTTGCTCAGACCATGGGAGCCTGGGAGGGTCATGAAGGAGTGCATTTTCCTTGTGCTGTAAGAGTGAGGGACCGCATACACAGTATATCTGGGTCCCCGCATCCAAAGCCCTGGTCTCCACCTGCAATCCAACTGACGTTGCCACAGGAGCTCCCTGGAGGTCTCCCTTCAGCTTCTGCCAGGCCTCTAATGTGGTCTTTCCCCAATTCCATTCTGCTTGCTAATCTCTTCTTGAAAAACAAAGCAAATTTTGCTGTTTTTGTGATGAAATGTCTATGAAATCAGAGGCCCTGTTCCTTAGCGAGACTGTGCAATGCACCCCAGCCCGACTCCCCTACCTTGGGGCTGCCAGTCCTCCTATCTTCCCTGAGCACCTTCATCCTCTGACTACAGTGCGTTGCAGTGCCTTCGTGAGCCTTTCCTCCCTCTTCTCTTTTGCTGCCTTCTTGACAGACTTCTCTACAAAGTGTTCCCTCTTCATGTTGCTCTGCCAGGTTGTGTACCAACCCTTGGCACTTTTTGCAGTAGTTTGATCTGGAGATTTATCTTTCTCACTAGGCTGTGAGCTTTTTTAAGGTCAAGAAAAGCTTGTTTCATTCTGTCCATGGTATTTGGCAGAGTTGTTGATAGGCATTTCTTGCCCAAGTGGAAGAAAGCAGTTGTCAGAACATGGTTGGCTTCCCGTGTCAGTGTGGGAAACTCCCATGGCCTGTGGCCTGGCTGCCAGGGCAAGAGAGTGAGCCTTGCGGAGGGACCCTGTTCCTCTGGATTGTTTCACTTGGTATTTTCTAGGAGGAATTTGAAATGTTGCTGAGAATTAAGAGGCTTTTTAAAGTTTTTTCCTTATTCCATTTCAGGCTCGAATGGAAGTAGATGCAGATGGAAATGGTGCTAAAATCTTTGCTTATGCCTTTGACAAAAACCGAGGACGGGGATCAGGACGGCTGCTTCATGAGCTGCTGTGGTGGGTATTTTCAAGCAGCCGCCTCTGCGAGCCCTGTGTGTGCCTGGATGTGTGTGTGTGTGTATGTGTGTGTAGGGGGGCAGCAGAGGGCACCCATGTATCTGACTTGCCTCACCTTTGAGTCCTGAGGTTGTTTTTGGATCTTTGCTACTAACCCCACGGAATGGCTGATTTGCATACACACCAAGTGGACCTGCCATGCGGCGGTGTCTGCTCCTGACACGGCCTCCTCTGGGGCTGGGCGGCCTGGGCCCTTTGCTGGGCTCACACGGAGACTTTGGTGGGACGTGGGGAAGGGGCAGGTGGGGTTCTGGAATGTGTGGGACCCCTTGGAGGGTCAGCTCTCTCCAAGCCATCTGCCTGGGTCACATCCTTGGGCCTCAGTAGGGCAGCTCCTCAGTCTGGGCACTCAGTTGTCGGGGGTCTGGTCCCTGTCCTGTCTGGATCTTGGTTCCTCTCGGCCGGCCTTGCCCTGATGTGTTCCCTTGCTTTGATGAGTGGCCAGCTGAAGCCTCGTGGCTGGTTTTCCTTCTGGCTGGATGTTCACCTTTAACCAGATGGTGCTGTGAGGACGGGAGGCGGCCAATGAAGAGCACTGTCCTGTTTCCTAGGGAGCGACACAGGGGAGGCGTCGCCCCCGGCTTTCAGGTGGTGCACCTCAACGCGGTGACCGTGGACAATCGCCTGGACAACCTGCAGCTGGTGCCGTGGGGCTGGTGGCCCAAAGCCGAGGAGGCCTCCAGCAAGCAACGGTGGGTCCTCGCTGCGCAGCACGGGGGCCTCCCCGGCTCACCACCAAAGGGCCCGTGCTCCTGCTCGGGGACCTTGGCTGTCTTTGCCACCCAAGTAGGGACTGCCCCAGGGCCCTGTGGCCTGCTAGGCTGCTTCCTACTGTGCTGTCACTAGACGACTTGCTGGCTTGGGCTCTGCCTGGCCTGGCCGCCGTGGTCCAGGAGCACAGTGCTCTGTTCAGGAGGCCACAGACCTCCCCCTTTGGGGGCAGGGCCACGGCCCCTGTTGCCACGGGGCGTGTGCTGGTCGTGGCATTGGCCTCTGGGTGGGCTCCGCTGTGGTGCCGTGGGGTGGAGTCCTTTGAGAGTCACGCCTTCGGGGTGTCCCTCAAGACTGAGCGTGGCAGAGGCGGAGCCAGAGCCAGTGCTCTCAGTGAGCCAAGGCTGCAGGTGTGAGGGGACGCCTCGGGCTCTGGGGGCCAGGCACAGGGCTGTCGGGGGGTGGGTGTCTGGGCTCCTCACACTGCAGTCCTGCTGGGGTGCTTGCCGGGTGGCACCTGTGCTTGTTTCCCACCGGGCTCTGAGAGGCAGGGTCTGGGGGTTTCTCTGGATTTTTTCCTTTGCTTTAATAATAGAGTTTTGACCCTAAAATTCCTTCACACTGCTCGAGTGAAGCTGTCCCTTTAGTAATAGTTGGTGAGAATTTTTATTCTTGCGGAGATTGTTAGCCTGGGTTTTTGGTTGCAAGTTGCAGAAATTGAGCTTAATTTTAACAAAGTGAAATAAAGCATGAATTAGCTCATAACCGAGAAATGCTGAGTGCTGACCGCGCCTCTCCGTTGGCCTGACCCGAGGAGGCGAATAGTCACTGGCAGCCACAGACTTGCCTTCTGCCCGGGGAGCAGCCGCAGTGGGTAGAGGGTACCCTGCACCCTGGCATCTGGGGAGGTCTTTTGTGGTCTCTGGTGAGCTTGGTTTGACTCCCTGTTGTACTCCTAGAGGTGAGAGTGGGGAAGGGCCTTCCCCCAAGGAACGGAGGATGAGGGTCACTAGGCAGGCAAAATCAATCCACGGCGTCAGCCCCTTGGTTGCCCGTGCCAGTGCATGTTGTGTTACCGCGCCCAGCGCTTTGCATGCTGGTTCTGTCCCCAGGAGTCACCGCCTCCCCCAGCGATGGCTCTCTCTGTCCCCAGGACCCCCGACTGTACATTCAGTTCGGTCAGGCCCATCTGACTGAGCGCTACCATTAATTACCAGACACCCTCTGGGGCATGCTCATAGTTAAGGACGCCTGTCTAGAAAAGGGAGAAGTTACCTGGGGGCTCTCCTCCGCAGCGCCTCCAGGAGGCCCAGGGCACTCTTGCACTTCCTCCTGCTGGTGGAGGTTTTAAAGCCTCAGTAGGTGATGGTTCCCTTGTCCTGGTTTGGCTCCCCAGGCCAGTAGCCAGTGAGAGAGCTGGCCTGAGCGTGGATCTAGTGTCCAGAGCTGGCTTGGGGTCACTCCTGGGCTGCTCTCGGTGGTGGGATCACCTTGTTTCTATTAGGCAAGGAGTCCTGGGTCCTGGGCCACTTCCTGCTTGGCCTTTCCCAGCCCTGCTCAGCCACAGGTGAGAGGCCCCTTGACAAGGCGCACCTGCCTCCCTTCCGCCTTCAAGAGCTGGCTGGGTCTGAGACATGTCTGCCTCCAGGACCTCGCTGAGCAGCCGAGCCGTGCCCACGCCAGGCCCCCTTGTGTGTCCAAGTCCCCTAAAAGCCAGCGCTCAGGGGACGAGCGGGCTGGTCTTGGGATGGTCTCACTGTCCCTTTGCCCTCACGGTACAGGAGGTTCTTGTTTTGAAGCCCAGGTGGGGTTCCTCATTTGCAGCCAGTGTCCTCAGCAGCAAGAGCCGGCCCGCTGAGGCACTTTTTTAGGAAGGACTGAGGGTGGCTCCCAAGAGGAGGGGTAGGGAGGCTGACTGGCCAGGGGGCACAAGCAGGGGGTGGCTTCTTCAGGGGCCACTGAGGGCAGTGTGAGGCTAGCCGGCCTTGCACGGCTTTCAGGCGCCCAAGGCCAGGCCTGGCAGGGCCCCTCAGCACAGGCACACTGAGGCGGCATGCTCTCCTTCCCTGCACTGGCAGACGTGCGTCGTGTGCCTGTTAGTTGTCTGTCGATGGGCAAGGCAGCCCCTGCTCTTAGGTTTTGATGGGAATGCACAGTAAGCTTAGTATTTCATTTTACCTCATGTGGTGACTGGAGTGTGTGGTAGGGGTGGGCCTAAGAAAAACTAAGTTGCCGCATCAGGAAGCATGGCAGGGCGCATCTGAGCAGAGCAAACAACATGCGGGTGGCTGAGTGCATTGTCTGCTTCACTTGAAGGGAGCAAAGCTTGTACTGGCTCGCGATCCAGCAGCTCCCCACGGATCCCCTAGAGGAGCAGTTCCCTGTCCTGAACGTGGCGCGGTACTACAATGCCAACGGGGACGTGGTGGAGGAAGAGGAGGGCTCCTGCACCTACTACGAGTGTCGCTACCCGCCCTGCACGGCGATGGAGAAGCAGGTATGTGCACATAGCCACGTCCTAGCCGCGGCCGGCTATGCCCTCAGTGGTCCTTCCTTTGTGTCAGGGCTGGAGGTCCTCAGACATGGAGAGCCCTTGGCGCTCCCGGGCACAGCCCTGAAGCAGTGGGTGTTCTGTGTTCTTCCAGCTCCGTGAGTTCAACATCTGTGGGCGCTGCCAGGTGGCCCGGTACTGCGGCTCCCAGTGCCAGCAGAAGGACTGGCCTGTCCACAAGAAGCAGTGCCGCGAGAAGAGGCGCCCCCTCCAGCACGAGCTTGAGCCTGAGCGGTGACGCAGCCGTGGGCCCCGCCGCCGGCTCCGGGCTCTTCCTTGGCACCCCGGAGGCAGACTGGGGCTTGAACCTGGAGGCGCCGAGGGCGCCCGTGATGTGCACAGCGGCACCGCGGGGACTGGCCAAGTCCTGGCGCTCTGTGGTGACAGCACTTCCCTTCCAGGGACAGCTGGGGAGGCTCCTGCCAGACCTTTCTCATTATTTATATGTTAATATGTTTGTAAACTCGTGTACAGTTTTTTTGGGGGGAGGTGGTGGGAGGGTTAGAATATGCAAATAGAATCATTTGCTGTAATCCTCAAATGGTCACCTGTCAGGCCGTGTGTCTGAAAACTGTTGTGTAGTGAAAGCTTCTCCCTGGGTGCCAGAGTGGCAGCAAGGTGGGGGCACCGGGCTTGCCACAGCTCCCAGGGTGCAGTCTGCATGGAAGTCGTCTTTAAAAAGGCAAAGTAAAGGGGTGGAATCATGTAGTGTCTCGCCCCTTCTCTGCTCTCCTCTTCCTCCATGTGCTTCTTGGGCTTCTGGATGAGTCCACTTGGCTTTTCCACTGGGGTGGACTGGCCCTCACTGCTCACCTGCTGGAGCCGGGTACCCCACTTGGCCTTGAGGAAGGAGCAGGGTGCGCCCAGATCTTTGGTCACAAAGACTTCTTGAGTGAGTCTGTGGTGGGACTGGAATGATTTAAATGCCGGCCGGTGGGAGAAGAGCATTGTATGATCTGTGCCTTGGCTGGCCTGGAGCATGGCGGGGAAATTTCTGCCCAGAAGAACTTGGCAGGGCTATCCTGCAGGCCCATGGAGGGCCTTGCTTCTGCACTGGAGCTGGGAAAGAGGGTGTCAGCAGCCGCTTGCCCTCCAGGTGATGCAGGTGGCATGTGGGAGCCCGAGTGGTTGTCCCCTCCCACTGCAGGGACACGGGACCCTGCTGGCCAGAGCTGCGGCTGCCCTTGTGTCCCCTGGGGACCGACTCAGGTCCCAGCCAACCACCCTGAGGCCTTGCTTCCAGAAGAACACAGCCTGGCTGGCCAGACTGCCCTCTCTTGCACGTCCCACCCCAGGGTGGGCCTGCGTTCCTGCCACGCACCTCCTGCGCTAGCTTCTTCTCACAGCTTAAAAAAAATTTTTTTTTTTAACAAAGAAGACATTTATTCGCTTCCTGCCCCGTTGTTTTGTGCTCGCTGTCTGCTCTCTGTGTTGTTCTGTGTCTGCTTGTCTTCTCTTTACGCAGCACCGGGAACCGATCCTGGGACCTTCCTGAATGGGAGGGGCACTCCATCTCTTGCACCGCCTCAGCTCCCTGGTCTGCTGCATCTCTTATTGTCTCTCCTCTGTGTGTCTTTTTGTTGCGTCATCTTGCTGCTCCAGCTTTCTGTGTGGGCCAGCACTCCACGTGGACCAGCTCTCCGTGTGGGCCAGCTCTCCTGCAAGGACCAGCCCCTGGGAATTGAACCCTGGACCTCCTATATGGTAGACGGAAGCCTAGTCGCTTGAGCCACATCCATTTCCCCTCGCAGCTCTTTTGCTGCATTCCAGGATGTTTTTACTTCCCCCAGCAGGGGATGGCTTCCGTTAGCTTCGTTTGCGGTCCTCAGTGGCCTCCTGGGAAAACGGGGTGGAGCAGCATGCAGGGAGCAAGGGGCCTGGCTCTTGTCCCCTGAGGAGTTTCTGAAGTTGGGAAAACTCCATTTGCCCAAGTCACTTCCACAGAACCTTCCTTTTGCCTCCTTCCTGGGTAGGGCTGTGGGAGTCCTGGCTGGCAGCAATCCGTGAGCTCCTTGCCTTTTCCGTCACATGCAATGGCCTCTCCTTTTTCTGCTGGATTCAGCTGACTTCTGGTTTCCAGCTTCTGGTGGCTTCTCTTTACAAGGCTTCCAGTAAGACAGACCCATCCTGATTCAAGTGCTACACTGTAGCTGAAGATAACCCCTTCAAAAGATCCCATTTCCCACGGATTCACACTCGCGGGACGTCTTTTCCTGGGGTACATGACTCAACCTGCCGTCTAGAAGCTAGGCATGTGGGGGAACCCTGAGTGATCAGTGTGTTGGGGTTTGGGTTGTTTTTTTTTTTTAATTAAGAATTTTTAATTTAAATTTAAATATCTTGTAACATGCACAGCCTAAAGTCAGTCATTTTGGCTATTTTCAAGTGTTGGTTGAGTGGTGCGTTCACAGTCCTGTGCTGCCATCACCTCATGACCATAACTTTCCATCACCTGTGTTAACGTGGGGCCTGGCCCTCAGGTGCCTGCGTTCAGAGGCCTCACCGAGGTCTTTGCCTGCACGCTCAGGGTGAACAGCCAGGCTGGTACCTGACACTGAAGAGGGTTTAAAGTATTTTTATGGTTCTGACAGGCTGTTCATGAGGAAATTACATTGGAGGAGGAGTGGCCTGGCTTCCTGACGGGATTGCAGGGGCCCAGGGACCTCCATAGCGTTCTGTGGCTCCTCTAGGGGACGGGGGTCCTGAGCGCCTCAGCCAGGGCTTCGAGGTGAATCGTGGGCAGTTGCTGTCCAGCCTGGGGAGCCTGCTTGGAGCTGGGGCCTGAGCTGATAGCCTCTCCACTGATCATCCTCCTCGTTCCTGTGGCCTTGGGTGCTGGTGGAGGGGCATGGAGCTGGGCTTGCTGTGGGCATCTCGCCTTGCCTACCCTGCTCTGCCATGCCCCACTGGCATGGGTGCCATGAAGGAGGCCTGGACCCATGAGCTGCTTTTATTCTTGCTGCCCTAATCCCCAGATGGCCACCCTGGTTTTTTTTCTCTCTGACGACCCCAGACCTCTCGGTTGCTATTGCCATCGCCTTCTTCACTAGTGCATGGTGGTGCAAGGCTCAAGTTGTTGGGGGGGGGGGGGGCTGTGTTCTAGCCTCCTGGGCCTCCTGAGCACACTCTGAACCAGATGCACGTGTCCCTGTGGTGCCCCATTCCTCTGACCAGCCTTCTCTGCTGTCTTCTTGAGCGCTGCTGCTCCCATGGCTAGATTCTAGGCCACAGCCTTGCCGCAGACCTGAGGCCTAGGCCCCTCGGGTCTGTGTGGATTTCAATCTCCTGCTCCCCAAAGGTGTTCTGCAGAGTATCCTTGTTTTCTTGAGTATCTCCCAGATCAGACCTTGCAGCTGTCTGGCTCGCCGAGCGCTGCCCTTTCCAGCCCAGGAACCCTGCATCTGTCCCGGCCCCACTCCTTCCCTTCTGGAACCCCTACCATGCCCTGTCGCCCTCGCGCGTCGCTGCCACCGGGAGCTCCACGGTCTCATCACGTCCGTCATCTCAGCCATCCCGGCTGGCTGTCCAAGCACTTCAGTGCGGCCCACGCGTGCTCCTCCATGCCTTCGCAGGCAGCCACCCGTGCTGGACGCCTTTTGGGTAGACCCCGCTGTCCGAGCACTTAGTTCATGTGTCTGCTCCCCGGTCCCGCCCTCCCTGCCCCACGCCCCCCACCCCCGGGCTGCCCCTGTCCCGGCGTCCCGCCCACCCTGCCCCGCGCCCTATGGTCCTCCGGTCGGCAGGGGGCGCGCGAGCCCGGCCTCGCGCAGGGCGTCCACGCGGCCGGAAGTCCCGCCCGGATGCCCCGAAGGAGTCGGGAAGGAGGCGGCCCTGGCCGGAGTTGAGCTGGTTTCCGTGCCGTGTCCTCGGGTCGCGCTCGCTCTTCGCGGTCACCCGGCGCCGCCACCCCGCCCCCGGCTCTCATCCTGGCGTCGGCGCCCCGGCCCCGGCGCCTCGGCGCCCCGGCCGCGCTCGGAGCTCTGTCCGCCGCATCCTTCGCCTCGGCGCAAGGGCCCGCGACGGGAGGCCGCGGGCGGCTGCTGCAGGTGGTGGACACCGAGTACACCGCGGACTCGGTGGAGTGGTGCCCGCTGGAAGGCTGCAGGCGCGTGCTGGCGTGCGGGACCTACCAGCTGCGGAGGGCGGAGGAGAGCAAGGTGCGCGGCGCCCCGGCCGCGGGTCTCCAGGACTGCGCTCGCCGGCGTTTCAACAGTAGCTTAAGCTGGAGGAGCCAGGCAGCTCCTCCACAGTGTCCTGTAGCTGGAGAGGTCTTAGGAAGGGCGGAAAGGGTCCAGTGAGACAGGGCCCTCAGCGGGTGTTGAGACCTCTCTGCTGTGCATCAGTGAAGGCTGGAAGAAGAAAAATTCAGTCAGGGGAATCACACAGGAGGTGAAGGTGAGGAAGTTGGCCATGTGGCCAGAACATAGGTTAGAAATAGGGGCATCTTGGAAGCAGAAAGTCTATGTGCAGGCATGACTATGTTTGTGGATGAGGCCTACAGAAAGAGAAAATGGACTCTTTTAGGAACTAACCGTAATCTCTTGAAGACCAGTCATCCAAACTGGGACACCTTTGAGAGTGAGAAGGAGCACCGGAGAACAGGCCTAAGCCAGGACGGCCCCAAGCCCACGGAGTCCTGTGGTTGCCCTAGCCATAGCTCGTCCTTGTCTGGTATACACGGAGCATGCTTCGCAGGGTGGGGAAGAGTTTACCCACTCATCTTATTATTCATATGCAAGAGAAAAAGACACTTCTCCAGCTTAAGGAAAGTGAATATGTTGCTTCTGGGCAGAGTTCTGCTTTTTGGCAGTCTTGGCAAATCCTCTTTTTCCTTGATCCTCTTCTTTTCTTGGGTGCTTCAGTACCTGTTAGGGTAATCAGAATACATCTGTGTCTTTTGTAGAGTGGACTGGATGTGGATGAGCCTCAGGTCCGTTTAGGCCGTCTCTACTTGTACAGTTTCGTTGAGGAGACCTCTGCTTCACCTCTGATTGAGGTCCAGAGAAGAGATATGTCTGCAATCCTGGATATGAAATGGTACAGTCTTGATAAAAAACCACTTGTTATGGCATTTGTCATGAGTACTAGAAAGCTTGATGCCTTTCAGTCTTCAACAAAATGGGAGACATCTGTGCTTTTGGTTCATTTCCTGCTGCAATCCCCACGGTTGGCCCTTGGTGGATACGATTAGCCTCGGGGAGCATTTCCTTTACCAAAGATTCTAGCCCTAGACGCAGGTTACGCCTGGAAGTGATGCCAGTTTTCCGATTTTTTTAAGCTGGGGAATCTTGTTTAGTTACAGAATTGTAGGCTCTAACCCAGTTGTGGAGCTGAAATCTAGATAATAAATCCCTGGGATGGGTAATGCTCCCCTGTGCTTTGGGCATTTCCTACACTCTTACTGAGATGCATGTTCTCTCCTCAGGTGCCATGTCCCAGTGGCTGGCCACGCCCTCCTGGGCGTGGCAGGTGCTGGTGGCTCCATAGAGCTGCTCCACTTGCAGGGATCCGAGGTCAGTGACTGGGAGCCAGGCTTGAGAGGGGTGGAAGGAGCTTCACTAGCCGGGGTTTGGGGAAGGAGGACTCACTGAGACTAAAGTTTTCCTTTTCAGTGGTGAGCTTCATCATGCTGTGAGTCTGTTTAAATTGTACTGTGTTCGGCTTCTTACTCCAAGAGGAAGTCACCATAGTTGTTACGGGCAGAAGTCTGAGTGACAGGCTGTCTGGTGGCTCTGAGTGATGTTTAAGGAAAGCCTGGGTTGAGGATGCTGCTGCAGCTGACAATAGTGGTGAATTTCTTATAAAAATGGTATTCCCACCAGTTGCTGGGAAAGCATAACTTCCATGTGAATTTCTCCATGGTGTTTTGCAGTGACCCTGTTGTGCGTTTGCGGAATGGCTGGATCTGATTGGTGTGTGTGTGGGGGGATGTTGCATGCTGGGACTGTCATATAGTAGAGTGAATGCCCACAAAGCTGTGCCCTAACTGTGCTTTTAAAACTGGAGTTCTTGTACCTCAGGGGTGCGCAGGGCCACATAAAAAACATCAGGATAAACACAGCATGTCTTCCTGGACTTTTTGGTTTTACCTGATGGCTAGACATTTAAAAAACATTAAATGAGACGGCAAAGAAAATTTATGTTCAGGGCAGGGTGCTTTATTCCCAGACTTTGGCAGTATATGTTTATTCCCTGCTGCTTTTCAGGGTTCTTAGGAAATAAAATTGAGAAATCCTGCCCTAACCAAAAACAAACACAATTTGAGAAATACTATCTTAACCAGAAAACGGAGAACTCTTCTCCTAAGCCCTGGAGCCATCCTGCTGCTGGCATAACTGGAGTACTAACGTTGTCCCTCCTTTGGAGGCGGAGCTAGAGCTAAATCTCACTCAGCCAGGCACCTGCCAGGCCCCTGACCTGCTACAGAAGGGTCTGTTCAGGCCAGTATGTTGTCCAGCTAAGGAGGGTTTTACTTTATTTATTTTATTTTATTTTATTTATTTATTTATTTATTTATTTATTTATTTATTTATTTATTTATTTATTTATTTATTTATTTTTAAGATTTTTATTTATTTATTCATTTATCCCCCCCCGCTGCTTGTGCTTGCTGGGTCAGCTAACCACGCCGTGCGGGCGGGCTTGCCTTCACCAGGAGGCCCCGGGAACCGAACCCGGGGCCTCCCATATGGTAAACGGGAGCCCTACTGATTGAGCCACAGCCGCTTCCCGGGTTTTACTTTAAAGAGTAAAGACAACACAATTTTTTTCTTTTTAGGAGGTACTGGGCATTGAACCCAGGACCTAATACATGGGAAGCAGATGCTCAGTCACTGAGCTACATCCACTCCCCTGACAACAGCATTTTTATTCAAACTGGGGCATAGTTTAGTTGCAGAGATGTCAGTCCTGGGTTGCAGAAAGCGTAACTCCAGGGTACCGTAGTGCTTGTATTTCATAGTAAGGAATCTGAGGCCCAGCCCTCCCAAGGTAAAGACGGGTGAGCAGTGGTGGCGGCTTCAGTTGTTGAAGTCCCTCTCTGCGTCTTCTCAGCACCTCACACAGTGCCTTCTGTAGAAATGGAGGCTCATTCGAGTCTGTTCTGAAGTAGAAACCAACTGTGCCTTGACCTTCAGCAAACTGAAACGGAGTGAGCTTTGCGCAGCCAAGGAAAGTGTCCGCACCCTGTCTGCAAAAGTAACTGTTGGCTGCGAAAACAGGAAGTAACCCGGTGGCCAGATTGGATTCTTGGCTGTTTAATGAAGCACTTTCATTTTAAAACTGTTGAATTAGTTGTATCAATATGAGAAGATATAACATGTAAATGTTGTTTAATGATGGAGACATCTCGTTTCTCTGGGGTCGCAGCCCTTTGCAGACTCTTTGGACGTGGCTGCTGGATGCCCTGAAAGCCTTTGCCCTCCAGAGTCAGAGGGGCAAGTGCGTGGTCTGCCTGGGGGTGGGGGAGGCACATGCCCCCACATAGGTGCTGTGAGGAGAATGGCACAGAGCTTCAACCAGGGCTGGGTTCGGGGCCTGCGTTCAGGCCAGCTGAGAAAAGCAGCCCTGTCTTAGAAACAGGAAGGAAATGTCTTAGGAAGACTGGGCCCCGGAACCAGGGTTTGAGGCAGGAGCAGAGAAAGTTAAGGTAAGAGCCCTGACAAGACAGCCTGTTGGGAGCCTGTGGCTGCAGTTGAGCACTGTCCAGTTACTTAGGTAAAAAAACATGCGCTTGTCGTTAAATGCCTGTGTGTATAATATATCTCCTAAAAGTACGTAGATGGCAGGAAGGTGAAACAGCATTTTAATGGCTGGCTGTGGCTTCTGAGATGGAAACCAGAGGAACGTTCCCACTCTTTGCAGCTTTAGAGACAGCTGCGGCGGCCTCCCCTTGGAGGCCAGGGTGGCAGAGAGCACGCACCAGCGAGGGTCCCTAGAGCCCTGCCGGCGCCGCAGGGGCGTCTAGGAGAGTTGGACTCTGGGTTGGTCTGAAAAGCAGAGAGCCATTCTCTCCCAAGGTAAAGCATATGGGGAAGTCGTCCAGCAGGAGGCGAGCTCGGGCTGGCAGGGAGCCTCAGGCGCTGCTAGGTGCTTGGCGCGGGGCAGGGGTTTCAGTGCTGGTGAGTGTCTGAGTGAGTATCACACATAGCTCGGGGGAGCAGAGGCGGAGTGATGGCCCAGCTAAATGAGAGGCAAACTGTTCAGGGCTCCGGATTGTCTCCCTTTGATAGAATTTCTCTCTCCTGTAGAAGAGCAGTTACACACTGCAGCCGTTTTCTAGCCTAGCCCTGGGGGAGCAGTGTCTGGCCTTGTCCCTAGATTGGTCCACTGGAAAAGCTGGAAGGTAAGGGCCAACACTGGCGAGGGGCGAGTCTTTATCAATTCCTGTTTTCACTAGAGAGAAAATTAAAGCCATTTAGGTTAGCCTTGATGATTGCTCCCAAACCTGGGAATATCATTACCAGTGTTAATCTATTAAAAAAAAATATTCCAGCAATCTGGATAAGTGGTGATAATGTTTTCATTACGAGAAGCAGACATTGATTTCTTTTGGCAAACCATATGGTAATTTTGGGCCTTGCCACATACCCAAGGAAGCCTCCTAAGAGTCTCAGTTGCTGAACCGGAAGACGGCAGTGAATTTCGGTCTCACCGGTTTTCCCATTGCTTCTGTTTCTAGGGCCAGTGGCCAGCCCTTGGAAGTCATCTGCAGCGACTCCAAGGGGCAGCTCCACCTCCTGACTGTGAGCGAGGCAGGCCCCCGGCTGCAGGCTGCGTGGCCGGCGCATCGCTTCGAGGCCTGGATTGCTGCCTTCAATTACTGGCACACAGAGATTGTGTATTCAGGTCAGTGCCGTGCTCTGTGAGGGCAGTCTTGGGTCAGCACTGCCTCTCTGTGCTGGAGGCCTGCTGAGGTGGGGGCGGGCACGGGAGGGGGAGGCGCCGAGGCTCTGGTTCTGGCAATGCTGTGTTGAAGGCCTTCTGCTGACAGTGTCTCCTGGGTAAAAAGCTCGTAGGTCAGTTTGTCATTATTTTTACTGCTCTTTCATTTTTTATGTTGGTGAAATTTTGTTGATAAATTATTTTCTGTTTCAATTTTACAAGAAAGAATTTGGTTTATTAATCAGCCTTTTTTTTTTTTTTTAACTTTATTTTGTACATTTAATGATTGAAAATATAAACAACAAAAACTAAAAAGTAAACACAGATAAATATATACATTTCTCAATTAAATGTAATGGATACATATAAGATTTTTTTCTTTAATCAAACAATAACTAATCAGTCTTTAATATCAAGTTTTGTTGCTTATATTAGCTATGGTGAATTTTATTTTGTGACCTTTATTCTACCAATTCACATTTTCCTGTGATTTTTTTTTTTTTTTTTTTTTTTTTTTTGAGCTACCTGGGCTGGGGATTGAACCCAGGACCTCGTATATGGAAAGCTGGCGCTCAACCACTGAGCCTCATCGGCTTCCCTGAGTTGGTTTTTTCATTTGTTTCCTTGTTGTTTGTTTTTTGTTTGTTTGTTTTTTAGGAGTCACCAGGGGCCAAACCTGGGACCTCTTATGTTGGAAGCAGGTGCTCAACTGCTTGAGTCACATCTGCTTCCCTGGTAATTTGTATAATCTACTTTTTGTCAAGATTTGATACTTTTGTTAATTTTTTGTCAATAACAAATTTCACTGTGAAATTTTTAAAAATACTTTTAATTGTGGTCAAATGTACATAACATAAAAATCATTTTATCCATTTTAAATGGACAATTTTTTGACATTAAGTACATTGGCAAAACTGTAACTTTCACCACTATTTCCAGATTGTTTTCATCATCTTAAACCAAAACTCATGCTCATTGGCATTAACTCCCTATTCCCCCCTCCCGCAACCCCTTGTAACCACTACTAATCTGCTTTCTACCTCCATGGGTTTTCCTGGGGGAGAAATCATGCAGTCTTTGTCCTCTGTGTCTGGCTTATTTCCTTCGGCTTGATGCCTTCAAGGCTCATCCGTGTTGTGGCGGGTGCCAGCCCTTCGCTGCTCCTTATGACTGGACAGTATCCCATTGCACGGATGGACCACTTCTGCTTGTCTCTTCGTCCGCTGAGGGGCGCTTGGGTGCTTCCACCTTGTGGCGACCGCGGATGATGCTGCAGTGAACATCGCTGTGCAGATCTATGTCTGAGTTTCAGTTATTTTGGTCATTCACCAGGTCACTCTTTTTTTGTGGGGGAGAAGTTGTAGGTTTACAGAAAAATCATGCATAAAATACAGAGTTCCCATGTACCACCCTATTGTTAACACCGGCCATTAGTGTGGTATACTTGCTACGATTCATGGAAAAGCATTTCTATAATTGTACTATTAACTATAGTCCATCATTGACAGTAGGGCTCACTGTTTACGTTGTGCAGTCCTGTGTGGTTTTTTAAGTTTTTATTCTAATAACATATATACAACCTAAAATTTCCCCTTTTGGCCACACTCAAATACATGATTCAGTGCTGCTAAGTACATCCGCAATGTTGTGCTGCCATCACCACCATCCATTACCAAAACTTTCCTATCACTCCAAGTAGAAACTGTGTGCAATTTAAGCATTCACGCCCCATTCCCTACCCCTAACCTAGCCCCTAGGAACCTAAACTCGAGTTACTCACTCGATGAATTTGCGGCTTCTAATTACTTCAGATTTATTTATTTGTTTACTTTTGTCCATTTTTAACTCCCCCCCCCCCAATTCGCTGGGCAATTCTCTGTGTCTATTTCCTGCTCTCCTCATCCTTCTCCTCCTGTCTTCACCGGAATTCGATCCTGGGAACCTCTGATGTGGGAGAGAGGCATTCTGCCACCTACGCCACCTTAGTTCCTGGTTTTTTGGTGTGTCTTGTCTTGGCTCTCCTTTGTGTCACTCTCCTGTTAGTCATCATCTTGCTGTGTGGCTCAGTGGGGCCTGGCAGCCTGTGCACCTTCTATATCTTTCTTTATTTTACCAGGAGGTCCCGGGGATTGAACTCAGGTCCCTCCATATGGGAGACGGACGCCCAGCCATTTGAGCCACATCTGCCCCACTCTAATTACTTCTTATCAGTGAGATAATACTACATATGTCCCTTGTGTCTGGCTTATTTCATTCAACATGATGCTTCAAGGTTCCTCCATGTTATCACGTGTGTCCCAATTTCATTTCTTACAGCAGCATGGTATTCCATGGTATGTATATACCACATTTTGTCTGTCAGGACTTCATTCCTTTTCACAGCTGAATAATATTCTGTTGCATGTGTAAAACACATTCTGTGTATCTGTTCATCAGTTGAGGGATTCTTGGGTTGCTTCCATCTTTTGGCTTCTGTGAACTATTCCACTAAGAAAATAGGATTGCAAATATCTGTTTGAGTCCCTGCTTTCAGTTCTTTTGAGTATATGCCTACTAGTGGAATTGCCAAGATGTACAGTAATTCTGGCAGACTTCAGCTTGGAGTCATGTCTTTGAAAATGCTGACACAGCACCCAGCCTCTCCAGCTCCAGGCCTGATGCTCTGTTGTTGTTCTCACGGCACCCTGAGCCCACCCCAGTTATGACTGCGTGTTTAATGTGTGTCTCCCCGAAGGACAGGGTCCTTATCTGTATTATTTGCTATCAAGCCCTTGGACAGTCTCAGTGAGAACCATAACGATTTCATTTATTGAAGTCTCATTCTTGGACTAGTTCTACCTTGAGGCTTAGTGAGTTCAGAGCAGGGATGGAGGTGGAGCAATATTTTAATACAGAACCCATTCATTCATTCATCAAATATTTATTGAGCACCTGCCATGTGTCAGGCACTGTTCTAGGTGCTTGGGATACGTCAGGGAGCAAAACACAAAAGTCCCTGCTTTTATCAAGCATACATTGAGTTGGGGGAGATAGACAATAAACACTAAGCATAATATATAAGAAATAGAGAAATTACGCAGTGTGTCTGAAATGATAAGTGCTTTGGAAAGAAGAGAGATAGAACAGGGTACAGAGGTCAGGAGTGCTGGGGTGGGTGCGGGTTGTCCTGTTATACAGCACAGTCAAGGTGGGCCTCACTGAGAAGGGCAGTAAGAGGAAGACTGAAAGGAGGGGAGGGAATTGGCATGTGAAACCTGGGAGGTGTGCTGAAGGTTCTGGAACCTTAGCAAGCCCCCGTGCTCACTGCTTTCTCCATGGAGTTTCTGATGCCCTGCACCAGGGCTCTTTGAATTGGCACCTTTGGTTTGTGGCAACTGGGGCCGTTGATTGCAAGGGCCCTTGAGGAAGCAGTGTGACCGTTGTGATATGGTCTTGGTCCTCACGGGCAATGGCCTTGTGGCACCCCATTCCCCTGTAACTTCCCCTTCTGCCCTTTCTTTCCTGCAGGGCGCATCAGTCTTTCCCTCTTCCCTGCAGCCCCCTCTCCTGTCTGAAGGTAGAGTTAGGGCACAGTGGCATCCGTTCCTGCAGTGTCATGTCTGGGGCTCTCCTGCCCAGGGACAGCCTGCAGGCACCCAGGAAATGCTGCCTGGGAGAGTTACAACCAGACAGAAATCGAGTCCCTGAGAAGGGGCCATTTCTGTTGTCAGTGCCGTGGTTGATGGGCTTTCCTGTTTCCACACAGGGGGCGATGACGGGTTCCTGAAAGGCTGGGACACCAGGATGGCACCTGATACGCCTCTGTTCACCAGTGAGAGGTAGATTACCAAGAGGCCAGAGCTCAGCATTCAGTACCAGCCCCTCCCCAGTATTTGTTCTCCGTGGGTCTTCCACTGGAGAAGTTGGCCTGCATGGGGTGCTTGCTCATGCTACTGCGCTCTTGGTTACAGACACACTATGGGCGTGTGCAGCATCCAGAGTAGTCCACATCAGGAGCACATCCTGGCCACGGGAAGGTGAGTCCCCTAGTCAGTCTACAGGGATCCTTGTATTTTTGGCTTCTTTTCTCATTGTACCATTGTACAATGATATTTAATTCGGCCAACTCTTCAGCCAGAGTTAAGATATCTGGGTTTGGAAAAGGTGACCTTTGTCCTGGAGGGAGGGTGGGTTGGATTTCCTTGGGAGATGTTCCTGCCATATTGGGGATCGTAGGGACTTTGGTTCTTCTGAATGTTCTGCTGTGTTTGGTTTCAGCTATGACGAGCATGTTCTGTTGTGGGATACTCGGAACATGCAGCAGCCGTTTGCAGACACGCCTGTGCAGGGTGGGGTTTGGAGGCTGAAGTGGCACCCTTTCCACCCCCACCTGCTCCTGGCAGCATGCATGCACAACGGCTTTAAGATCCTCAACTGCCAAAAGTCAGGTGAGTGGGGAGGGCGCCAGGCATCAGGGCCTCAGTGGCGTCTTTCAGTTCCCTGCACCCTCCCAGGGTCCCACCCTAGACTTTGCTCTGACCCATACCTGCACCAACTCCAAAACCTCGGGGTTTTTTTTTTTAAGATTCATTTATTTGCTTTTATCCATTTTTACTCTCCCCCCTCCCATTTTTGCTGTTTTTGCATCCATTCACTGGGCAATTCTCTGTGTCCGTTTCCTGCCCTCTCTCCTCTTCCTTCTCCTGTCTTCACTGGGATTCGATCCTCGGAACCTCCGATGTGGGAGAGAGGCGTCCTACCACCTGCGCCACCTTGGTTCCTGGTTTTTTGGTGCGTCTCGTCTTGGCTCTCCCTTGTGTCACTCTCCTGTTACGTCATCATCTTGCTGCGTGGCTCACGGGGCCTGGCGGTGCACCCGCATGTGGGGCCCTGCACGCCTTCTATGTTTTTCTTCTTTTCTTTTTAGCGGGAGGTCCTGGGAATTGAACCCAGGTCCCTCCATATGGGAGACGGACACCCAACCATTTGAGCCATATCCGTCCCCCTGCTATATCTCTTAAGGTTGATCAAAGATAGCCAGAGTCACAGTCATTTCCCATACAGGATGGTCATAAAATAAATCAGGCTTGGTTTATCACCAGCATTCTAAAAACCAGACCTAGGGGGAAAAACTAGGTCTGGGGACACATGCATGGTTTCTAATATAGAGAATATTTAGCCTACCCTGATTATCACAAAGTCAGGACAGTGAGAATATTCGCATGCCAAATCTCATTTTCAAGTACTCTACTCCCTAACCGTGGTTCTTACCTGACCAGCTCAAATATTCTGGTACCTTCTACATTTCAGCAATTCACTGACCCCATCAGCACCTCTAGTTCAGTAGCTTTGCCACCTCTTAATTTCATAACCATCCTTGCCCCCATTCCCATGCCCTTCCTTCCCTCTAACAGTTTAAACTCCATGGCCTGATGTCTCCAACATGCTCAAACCCCCTTCCCCTTGTTCCCTTTCTCACACTGTCTGGGCAGAACCCAACCATTGATTAAATTCAACTCTACTTGTGCCTGAGTTGCAGATTGTATCTGGAGAGAAACAGCCTCCTCATTCTCAGCTCATGGTCTCACATCTGCCCCTTTCTTTTTGTGGCACAAACACAGCAATAAAAACCTAGCTCATCTTCCCACCATTAAGTCCAGTAGCCTTACTGAATTGCCCCCATCTTCTCTACCTTTTCTCTAAAAGCCAGTTCCTTCTCTGCATTGGATTCCATTACCTCCATCTTACTCAGGACTTCTGCAGTATATTCCTTTCTTTTCTGTATGTTCAGTATTTCTGACTGTTCTGAATCATTTCTGTTACCTTTATGAACATGCTGTCATATTTCTTACCTTTAAGAAAGAAAACTCTTGGGAAGCGGATGTGGCTCAAACAGTTGGGCTCCTGTCTATCATATGGAGGGTCCCGGCTTCGGTTCCTGGGGCCTCCTGGTGAAGGCGAGCTGGCCTGCACGGCGAGCTGGCCCATGCAGAGAGCTGGCGCAACAAGATGACACAACAAAAAAGAGACACAGAAGAGAGACAGTGAGAGACACAACAAACCAGGGAGCTGGGGTCGCTGAAGCATTTGAGCACCTCTCTCCCATGTCTTAAGGTCCTGGGATCAGTTCCTGGTGCCTCCTAAAGAGAAGACAATACAAGCAGACACAGAAGAACGCAAAGCGAATGGACGCAGAGAGCAGACAGCAAGCACAAGCAGGGGGCGGGGGGAGAATAAATAAATAAATCTTTGGGAAAAAAAAAAGGAAAAAGAAAACTCTACCTAGGCTCCACAAGCCCATTAACTTCTACTCCGTTTTCCTGCATTTAAATATGTCAAGAATTGTTTATACTTGTTTCTATTTTCTCACTTCCACTGTCTTTTATTCTCATTTGTTTTAAAAACTTTTTAATTTGAAAAAAAAAAATCCCCACATTTTAGTGTCCTAAGCTGCTTTGAAAGCAGATACCATGAAATGCGTTGGCTTAACAATGGGAACTTATTAGTTTATAATTGTGAGGCTGAGAAAAATGTTCAAATCAAGGCATCATCAAGGCAGTGGTTTCTTCCCAAAGACTGGCTGTGGCATTCCTTTACTTTTCTGTCACATGGCAAGGCATATGGCGGTGTCTGCTGGTTTCTCCCTTCTCTTCTGGATTTCATTGCTTTCGCCTTCTTGCTTCTGTGGCTTTCTCTTTGTCTAAATTTCATTCTCTCATAAAGGACTCCAGTAAGACCTATCCTGGGCCATGCCTCAACTGAAGTAGCCTCATCAAAGGTCCTACTTAAAATAGGTTTATTTCCACAGTAATGGATTAGCTTTAAGAGCATGACGTTCTGGGGTACATAACAGTTTCAAACACCATCCCAACTAATTGAAAAGATGCAAGTGAATTCTACATATCCTTCACCTAAATTCACTGTTAGCATTTTGCCATTTTTGCTTTCTTTCTTTCTGTGTATGTATATTGATTTACATACATATATCATTATTATTTTGCTGAACCATTTGAGTAAGATGTGGATATCATGACTTTTTTTTTTTTTTTTTTTTTAAAGATTTTATTTATTTATTCATCTATCCCCCCCCCTGCTGCTCGCGCCCGCTGGGCCAGCCAACCACGCCGCGCGGGCAGGCCCGCCCCCACCAGGAGGCCCCGGGAACCGAACCCGGGGCCCCCCACATGGCAAACGGGAGCCCCACTGATTGAGCCACAGCCGCTTCCCTATCATGACCTTTTATACCTTGTTACTTTAGTATGAATCTCAACAGGACATTCTTTTATATTACTACAGTGTAAATTATTAAGTTCATGAAATTTAACATTGATGCAATAACTATTACCATAGTAGATTCCTTAAATTTTTCTACATGGAAGATGTCATCTGCAGAGAGACACCATTTTATTTCTTTCTTATCTTTTGTCTTTTTATTCATTTTATTTCATTTTGTTGACTAATTGCTTTGTTTAGCAACTCCAGTGTAGTGCTGAACAGAGGTAGTAAGAGTGGAATCTTTGTCTTGCTCATGATCTTAGGGAAAAGCATGGTCTTTTCCAGTTAATTATGATCCTAGCTGTGGCCTTTTGTGGATTCCTTTTATTAGATGAAGAAAGTTTCCTTCTATTCCTAGTTTGTTGAGTTTTATCATGAAAAAGTATTGGATTTTGTCAAATGCTATTTATGCATCTATTGAGAAGGTTATGTAGTTTTGGTTTTTTATTCTCTCAATATAGTATATTACATTGATTGACTTTTGGATATTAAGCCAACCTTTTGCATTTGGGGGATAAATCCCACTTGGTCATAGTGTATAATTCTTTATATGTTTCTGTAATCAGTTTCCTAGTATTTTGTAGTATTTTGCATCTGTTCACAAGAGATACTGGGCTGTAGCTTTCTTCTTTTTTAAAAAACTAATTTTACTTATATAAACATTTTATTCCCCTTCTCTCCTTTCCCCATCCCCTAGTAACCTCTAATCTGCTTCGTATCTCTGCATAATTTGCTATTTCTATGCATCTCTTTTAAGTGACATTATTCAGTATCCATCCTTAGGTACCTTGTTTATTTCACTGAGCAGAATGTTTTCAAGATTATTCCATGTTGCTGCATGTATCAGAATTTCATTCCTTCTTATGGCCAAATAATATTCCATTGTGTATATGTACCACATTTTATTTATCTATTCATCTCTTGGTAGGCACTTGGGTCGTTTCCATCTTTTGGCTATTGTGGATAATGCTATGAACATCAGTATACTAATAACTGTTTGAAACTTTGTTTTTAATTTCTTTGTGTATATACCTAGAAATGGAATTGGCTGGTGTTAGGGTAATTTTAAATTTAGCTTTTGAGGAACAGCCATATTGCTTTCTCCAGTGCTGCACCATTTTACATTCTCATCAGCAATGCACTAGAGTCCTAATTTCCCTGCATCCTTTCCAATACTTGCTGTTTTATAATACCTTTCGTAGCTGCCCATGTAGTTCTCTGTAACTGAGGTCTTGAGGTCTTTATTTCTTCACAGTTTTGAGTTATTAGCTAGTGTCTTCTTTTCAGTATGGACTCCCTTTAGCATTTTTTTTAAGCAGCTTTATTTAGATATATTCACATACCATAGAATCTATCTAAAGTGTACAGTCAATGGCTTTTCCTATAATCACAGTGTTGGTGCATTCATTACCACAAAAAAATTTCACAATTTATTTTTTTATCTTTTATTTTTAAAGATTTATTTATTTCTCTCCACCCACTCATTGTTTGCATTTGCTGTGTCTGTTCATCTTTGTTTCTTTCGGAGGCACTGGGAACCAAACCTAGGACTTCCGATGTGGGAGAGAGGCGCCTAATCACTTGAGCCACCTCCGTTCCCTGCTTTGTTGTGTCTCATTGTGTTTTTCTTATGTCTCTTGTTACGTCAGCTTGCTGCTCCTGTCTTGCTTGCCTTCTTTAGGATGCACCAGGAACCTCTGCTCCCTGCTTTGTTGTGTCTATGTTTTTCTTGTGTCTCTTGTTGCGTCAGCTTGCTGTCTTCTTTAGGAGGCACTGGGAACCGATCCTGGGACCTACCGGAGTGGAGAGAGGCGCTCAATCTCTTGCACCACCTTAGCTCCCTGGTCTGCTGCCTCTCTTATTGTCTCTCCTCTGTTTCTTTTTGTTGAGTCATCTTGCTGCGCCAGCTCTCCGCATGGAGCAGCACTCTGCATGGGCCAGCATTCCATTCAGGCCAGCTTGCCATGAGGGCCGGCTTACTTTTCACCAGGAGGCCCTGGAAATCAAACCCTGGACCTCCGATATGGTAGATGGGAGCCCAGTCGCTTGAGCCACATCCACTTCCCCATCCATGCACTCTTGATGATTCCTTCATATATAACTGCTTGATCAATAATAATTTGCTAATGGATGAGGGGCTGCTACTGGCTGAGTCTCCCATGAGAGTAATAGTGGAAAGGAGCTATTATTTGGGTGAAGAGATCACTTTTAGAAAAATGTTGCATTTTCCTGTGTCTTCATGTTTTTCTCTTCAGAGGAGAAGCAGGAAGCGAACATAGTCTCATCCTTCATGTGGCACAACTCACTGGCATATGGGGCTGACTGGTCCTGGTTCTCCCTCCGTCCTCTGCCACAGGCCCAGCAGCCAGCCTCTTTTGCAGCCTTTCCCCACAGCGACATGGTAATCAGAACAGATTTGGTCCATAACTTGAAGACTGTAGGTGAGTCTCCAGCAGCCTCTCTTGAACGTGTAGTAGTTGAAGATGGAGAGGGACATGCCACACAGATCAAACTTCCGGGTGGAGGTAAGCCAGGGACTTCTCTTCAGCTACTCTCAGAAGACACAAAGAGGAGCAGCAGCAGATTTTATGCCCCAGGGGGCAAGATCTGTGATCATGACCTGCATGTGGATGGAGCGAACTTTGAAAACTGCGTCCTAGCCACTTGCTCATTTTATGATCATGTTCTTCACCTCTGGAAGTGGGAAATGAGCTGAGCTAGGGAGGACTGTTCTGTTGGAAATAATAAAGACCCATTTCCACACACAAAAATACAATGTGGCTTTGTTTGTGAATTGCCCTGAGGGGCTCTTTCATTTCTGGAGCTTAGACCATCTGTCTTTAGGTTCTGAATGTAGGCTCTGTAGGTTACTGTATACATCTCAGTGCGTCTTTGAGGACCTACAGTGCAGGCAGTCAGAAAAGCTGTTGCCCCTTAAACGGGAACAGGAGGCTCTGCCTGGCAGTAAGGCGTCCTTGCCTGGGCTGTTTAATGTGCAGGGGAAACAATGTGGTTCCTAGTTCTCAAAGTTGGTAGGTTTCTCATGTGTATTTTCACTTTCCACTCTTAAAAGTATTTAAGCAACTGTTTGTATTAAGTGAAAAGTTTTTTGGGGAAAAAAGTTACTTTTAACATCAGAAGTCATTTTAAATGAACATTTTTTAAAATATCACCTTATCACGGTCACCAGAGGTACTTGTGGTAGATTTCTACACAGATAAACAAAAGAAGTGTACAGACATTCTGAATTGCCTCAGGGTACCATTAACTTGAAATTTGTGAAATCAATATGGTGAATTAGTTCCTTATTATAGTTTTGTTTTTTAAGATTGATTTATTTAAATCCCCCTTGCTGCTTGTGCTGTGTCCATTTGCTGTGCATTTTTCTGTGTCTGCTTGTTTCCCTTTGTCGCATCATCTTGCTGCACCAGTGCCGCGCCGGCCAGCTTGCCTTCACCAGGAGGCCCTGGGAACCGAACCCGGGGCCTCCCATATGGTAAACGGGAGCCCTACTG
>JAKSZT010022925.1:649424-681451 GCA_026826555.1 Tolypeutes matacus
GGGGCCTCCCATATGGTAAACGGGAGCCCTACTGATTGAGCCACAGCTGCTTCCCTCACCTATAGTTTTATTAATAGGCTGAGTAGATTGCAAATCCTTGACCATTGTGACTTCTGGAATTGTGACATGTCTGATTGCTGCTTTAACTGAAGGTATTTGATATTACTGCTCTGGAAGGAACTCTGAGGTTGACATATGTGCCACTGTTAGAATTTTCAAATCCTTCTTCGCCTACTAATTTAATACATAGGTGTCCAGAGGCAGAGAACTTACATCCTTTGCATTCTTATTTTCTGATGATACAAAGCAACATGCCAGTATAGGTCAGGTTATTATAAGAAATTATTTATAATAAAAATGATCAACACCCAGCTAATGGTACATTTATTTCAATAGAAAAATGTTGGAGGGGAGCAGATGTGGCTCAAGCAATTGAGTGCCTACTTCCCACATGGGAGGTCCGGGATTTGGTCCCTGGTGCCTCCTAAAAACAAAAACAAGCAAACAAAAAAACCAACTCAGGGGAGCCAGTGTGGTTCAGTGGTTGAGCACCAGCTTCCCATATAGGGTCCCAGGTTCAATCCCCAGCCCTGGCACCTCAAAAAAAAAAAAAAAAAAATTTGAACCATCCTTTAGAGTTTTATCTTAAGGATATTAAACGTTAAAAATCAATTTAATAAATGGGAATGTAGAACAACTGAGGGACTATGCATTGAATCAGGCAAACATGAAAAGAAGAGAGACCGGATTACAAGGGGAATCCCAGTTTTGGCATTAACTTCTCATGTCTTCATATTCTTCAGGTTTGCCTGAATGAAAACAGTTACTTTCACCTGACTCAAAAATATAGTTGCTTTGGAACCGTTAATTTATTGGTTATTCCTGGGGTGAAGAATTTTGGGGGTAAATCCACCCGTATTGTCATCTGGCTAAATCTGCCTGTAAATTCTTTTTCTCCTGTAAAGTAAGTGACATGTTCCTGCTATTAGCATACTTCCCAAAACCTTTTGGTTGGGAAAATATCTTCTTAGTGAATGGAATCTCTCTAAGAACTGTGCCTAGGTCAGGACACCCAACCTAAAGTATGTTATTGTGTACTTTCACTTCACCATGACCTAGTACCAAAAAAAACACTGTATAGAGTAGCAAAACTCTTTAATATAAAAGGAATGAGAGGAATGCTCCCCCATCCCGCCCCCCTGCCCAGGCAATTAATGATCTGCGAAAATGCTTCAGTGCAGTTTTCAGCTCAGGCAAAACCAAAGGTCACTGCTTAGAGCCTTCTCTGCTTTCTATCGCGGGAAATTTTTGGGATACAGCTGGAAGAGCTTGCCTTCCTGTGTTCGCTCAAATCCATACTTTTCCAGGTTCTCAGGATCAAAAGTCCCTTCTTTAAAGTCTTTTTCAATAGCAGGTGCAACTGCTTCCAAAAAGAGCTGTCTGGCCGTCAGGGGCGTTTCTGTGATGGCTGGAGCCCGGTAACTTACATAGGGCTTGAGCTTGAAGCCGGTCAAATCTGGGACTACAAATTCTGGGACCATTTCTTTTATCTGTACAAACTTCCCATTGGCGGCGCGGATGCCAGTGCCCTTGGCGCCCCGGCTCTTGTAGAAGGTGTGCGGCCCCCGCTTGCTGGTCCACTTGCTCATCCTGTCTGCTCCCCGGACCAGGGCTCGAGTCACTCCGGTGAGGAGACCCATGCTGTGCTCCTGTAGAAGAGGAGGGAAAAAACGTTAACAGTCGAATGGTCGAGAGGCTCAGCCCCTGCCGATCCGCTAGGAGGCCACGAGCCGCTTTCACGGGCAGACAAATCACCTGCACGCTCACGCCGCGCGGGCGACCGAGAAGCACCGCGGCCGCAGACTTCCGGTCTCCGTGCCGTCCGCTTCCGTCCGGAGGCCGCCCCACCTCGTAGCAAGGTCAGCTCCGATTGGCCGCCGCAGCAGCTAATGCGAAGCCTCAAGCCTGCGACGGGGCGGGACCGGCGGGAGAGCCGACCAGTGCGGGGCGAGGTCGGTCCGGGGGCGCGGGCGTCGGGAGCGCGCCGGGCCAGTGAGTGGCAGCGCGCGCCCGCGAGCGGGCCGTTCCCGCGAGGCAGGTTCGCGGTGGTCGCCCTACTGTGGGGGGGCTCGCCCTCAGCGCCCCCGGCCCGCGGCCCTGCAGCCCCGCAGCTGAGGCGCCGCCCTCCCGCGCTCCCTCTCGGTCGAGCCCGCTCGCCGCGGCGCCTCGACGCACGCGCCCGCCCGTCCTCAGACGCCCTCTGGGCAGCCCCCTGGCCCGGGGCGGCCGCTCCCGGCTTCCCCCAGGTGGGCTTTGGGAGAGACGGACCCTCCCTGGCTGCCCGTTCCCCGACGGGAGCTGGCCTGGACCACTACCCCGCGGGTCTCCCAGCACGGCGTGGGGGCGAAGGCCCGCAGCCCCCGCCCTCCTGGTGGGCGCCCGGGGCGGCCGCGTGCGGGCTGTTCACCGCGCGGGCAGCTGCTGCTCCGGCAGCGCAGTTGCCTTTCAGTGCAAAAATCATTTGACTTGGAAAGGAACCTAGTGCAAATGGCTGGAACGGTCGATCTCGTTAAATAACATGAGTTGATAGAATATCTGGCCCTAGTTTGAGCCCAGTTTCCTTTTTATTTTTGGCTTTGTTTTGTTCTTAGCCATGGAGGAAGACTCGGATACATGCCCAGAGGTATGTAAACAGGGGTTTCAGTGATGAATGGCCTCCTTAGGATCCCCAGCTCTGGGGACAGTTCTGGAAAAAGGGGATTCCTGTTAGCGTCTGCTCTCTCCAGTCCTGCTGCCTTTGCCTTTCAGTGTCACCTTGTCAGAGCTGTTGACACTCGTTCTTGGACAGCCAATGAGGCCGTGGGACTTGGTTTGAGGGCCTACCCGTTCTTCTGTGGCCACAGTGGTTATGTCCCATTTCTCTTTATGCCTTTGCCCACTCATTTTGCTTCGGAGCTTCTCAGTTTGACATCTGTAGCCACATCACAAAGGCCTTTGTTTCCAAGTCAAAGTATTAGGCCAGTTAAAGCACTAGTGAAAAGCTAGCAGAGGCTGGGACACTCGGCAGGAGAAGCATCTGTGCAACACGGCCGCTTCCTCGCATCGTCCTGACTGCCCCTGAAGTGGGTCTGCTGGGCTCTGAGGTCCCCGCCCTCACGTGGGCAAGGGGCACTGTGCTGAGGCGAGCAGAAGGAGGCTTGGGCAGGGCAGGGGAGGGGAAAGCCATCTCTGTTCTGAAGCAGGAAGCCCTCCCAGCTTACATTTGCCTCCATGTTGGTTGAAAGGGTTGAGTTTTCTATCTTGTGGAATTCTGCTCCTGAGGTGCTTTAAGAATGCTCTTCAGATTTCCTTGGGTTTTCTGGTCTCAGTCGTGACTCTGAAAGTCTGGGGCAAGCTGTTTAGTCCTTGGTACTAGTGCGGAAACTTGAAAGGACTAACAGGTAGCTACTGCCCTCCCCTCCCATCTTGCTCTTCCATCTTACCTGCTTGGGAAGAGGGGGTGTGCGTAACACAAGAGAATGGAGTGCTGGAGTCCGTTGAACTGATCTCTTGCTCATCTACATCTTCTCTGGGCTTGCCCCAGCCGTCTGCCCACCACTATCCTGTGCTCATACCTCTCTCTTCCCTTCCTCGCTCCCTCCTTCCCACAGAATCTGGACGTCAGGTGTCCCCCACTGATGCTTTCCCTAGGGGACAGTGGGATAGGAGGCACACGGAGCCTGCTTCTGCTTCCAGCTTCTTGTTTGGCACCTGAATTGGTGTTTACTGCCCTCAAAGGCCAGCTGGCCCCGTGGGTTTCTCGGCCCGCAGGATGGCAGCACACGCCCCTATTGGAGTTCAGAAGGCACCGAGCCACAGCCTTGGTGTCCCCTGTGGCGCAATAGGGCTTCCTCCTCCGGCCTGCCCCTCGAGGTGGAAGGCGCAGGATTCAGACGTGTGAGCGGCGCACGCTGCATCTGTCCTCAGCAAATGCGCTCCTGGCCCTGCCTGGCTGTGTCCCTTGTAGGCGGAAGGCTGGCTGCTCCCCAGGCGCTTCTTAGCGGGGTGCTTGAGGGCCTTGGCATCCTCGCAAGACCACTTCTTTCTGGAAAGCACTCTCTGGCCCCACTTTCTGGTCTTGCTGAAGAAGGGCCCTTCTGACTGCCTGTCCCCTTTTCCAGGCTGGCTTCTGTCTGGGCGCCGCCCTGCGCTCCTGGGGGCTGCCGTGGATGGAGCAGCACTCACAGGCCACCATGGTAACGAGCCCCCACGCTTCCCTGTGGGTGACGGCTCCTGCCTGCGGGGGTCGGGGTGGGCTCCCCTTGTTCCCCTCCTGGCTCGAACCTCGCTCTGCGGGCAGGGTGAGGGCAGCCGCGCAGCAGCGCCTTGCTGAGGGTCTGCTTTGCCTCTGCCCCCTGCCCAGCTGGTGGGTGTTATGTTTGGAGCCCTCCTGGCCCTGGTCTTCCTTGGCATTGCTGTCTTCTTTGTGTACAGAAGGGTCAGGCAATCCCGTGAGTATCTTGGCTGGGACTCTAGCTGTGGAGGGGGGTGGGTTGTAAGAGTGTGTGGGGGGGTTGGGGTTGTGCCGTGTTTTTGAGCTCCTGGAAGTAGCACACAAACCTGTGGTGGCTGTTTTTGGAAACCGGTGGTCTGTGCAGGCCAAGGCTGAGCACGTCTGCATAGCACAGGTTCAGCAGGCAGAGAAGGAAGATCCTGCGTCAGGGACCTGCCTTTGCAACCAACAGGAAGGCCCTGGAGGGACAGGACAAGGATAGTTTACCTCTGCATTCCCAGGGGCCTGCCAGTGGGGTCTGGGCATCGCACCTGCCCAGCACTGGCCCACAGAGCCTTCCCCCGTTGCAGGGCCCAGCCCAGCTCAGTCCCCCCCCACCCCCGCCCATTGCAGGACAGCTGCAGCCTGCTGCTCCTCAGTACAGGTTTCGCAAGAGAGACAAAGTGATGTTTTACGGCCGGAAGATCATGAGAAAGGTAATGGGTGCTGTGGGGAGGCTGGGGTGGGGCCTGCCTGCGCCTGGCTCTCCCTACGGCCCCGCTCATTGCAGGAGAGCACTGCGTGCCCCTGTCTGGTCCCCATGGTGCTGCAGGGGGTCCCTGGCAGCAGGGGGGGCCAGTGGCCACAGCCCCTGCCTGCTTGCCTCTGAGTTGGGGGGATGCAGTAAATCATATTGAGTGGAATCTGCTTCTCCTTTTAACCCAATACATCTTGGCCAGGAAGTGCCTCTCCTGCTCTCAGAGACTGCAGCCTCAGGCTGTCTGTGGGGTGGAGCTTTGGGGAGGCCTCGCCCACACTGGGACCCACTCTGTGGTCGTTGACCCCATCTGCGGGGTTTGTATGGCCTTTGTGGGTCGGGCACTCAGGCCCCTTGAGGGCCTGTGCTTGACCGGGAGCAGATGCTCAGGAAATGCCTGGTGCTGGAGGAGTGGGGGCAGCCCGCTTGTGAGGGCGTGGTTGGCGTGTGGCCTTGAGACTGCTCTGGCTAGCGTGGAAGATAGACTCCTCCCCACAGCTCTCCAGAGTGGAGGGTCTCCCTGCTCCAAGCAGTTTGTCTTAAAAGGACACAAAGTTACTTTCCAAAAACATCCCTGGAGGCACATGGATGCTAAGCTTGGTGGTCTCCGCCAAGATTCGGGGGCTGAGCTGGGAAGGAGTTGGGGTCCCTGGTGGGGGGCTGCGTTCCCCGATGGCATGTGCCCATCAAGGAAGCATGATTCTCCCCTTTCAGGGCCTGAAAGGGGACCGGGAGCCTTTCTAAAACACAGACCCCTGGGCCCACCTCAGAGGGTTTTCATCAGTCCCCTGATCGGGGCTCAGGAATCTGCATTTTAACAGGCATCCTTGGGCTGAGCTCTTCCTCCCTCTTTAGCTAACCCGGCCTTCCCACGTCCAGTCTCCCCAGGAAGCGCACAGGCCATTCCAGTGTTCTGCAGAAACCAGTGTACAGATGCCTTTCAAAACAGCCTCGACTGGTTACCTCTCTCTGGTTATAAAGTTAATTCATCTTTGTAGAGAACATGAAAAACCAGAAAAGAAGTGATGTGACTGTCCTTCCCTGAATCTTCTTTTCTTACCGGGGCTAAGTGCTGATAAAGGGGGGTACAGGGGTCTGCGAGCAGCCTTCTGGGAGTTGTGGGCCTGGTGGCGGCTGCCTGTCAGGAGCCTGCTAAGGACTGCAGGGACCCCAGCAACCAGGAGGAGGGCAGCAAGGCTGACGCCCTCCTGCCTCCTGTCCCTGGGATTGAAGGGCCCGAGGGGCCCAGCGAGGGGGCCCGGCTCGACCACAGGGGCAGGGCGCCAGACCCCCCGCTTCCTTTCCTCTGCTTTTCTGGGTCGGTGACCCGGTGTTGTGGGGAGAAATGAAACTTCAGGGTGAGGCTGGAGAGGGGTCCCCGAGCGGATGTGCAGAGGTGGGCAGGAGCATTCAGCTTCCCGTGCAGAGGGATGAGGGCAAAGGCAGCTCTGAATGGCCGCGTGTGGCTGTGCAGGGTCCCGTGGCCTTGTCGGCAGGAACCAGAGTGACCCCTGGGGCCTCGGGGAGGTGGTCTGGGGCGGGGTGGCAGACTCTCCTGGCGGCCACAGGGTCAGGCCACATGGGGTCTCCTTCCCACTCTTAGGTGACCACCCTTCCCCACACGCTGGTGGGGGGCACGGCCGCACCCCGGCAGCGGGCAAGGAAGAGGACTAAGGTGCTGTCCTTGGCCAAAAGGTACCGGGAGTGCCCAGACCCCAGCAGGCCCAGCTGCCATCTACCCGTGCCCTGTGCTGGGGGGAACACTGAGCAGAGGGGCTGTGCCAGTGGGGAGGGGCTGCCCAGGGGTGGGGCTGTGTGGGGCACAGGGCCCAGGAAGAGCAGGGATTAGCTGCCTAGAATCCCAGAACTCAGGTCTGTTTTTGTGGAATCCGTTTGGGCATCTCCTGAAGGGACCATGTGTCTGGTTTGTAGGATTCTGCGTTTCAAGAAGGAGTACCCCACTCTGCAGCCTAAGGAGCCCCCACCATCCCTGCTGGAAGCCGATCTGACTGAGTTTGATGTGAAGAATTCTCACCTGCCTTCGGAAGTTCTTTACATGCTGAAAAATGTGCGGTAGGACAGAAGATGGCGCTGAGGGCCCACAGCCGCCCGGGGTCCTCGTGGGTGGGGAGAGGTGACTGCTTCCTGAGCCGGCCTTTCTGCAGGGGTCTCCGTGTGCTGTGTGCCGGGGATGGTCGCAGAGCCTGACTGCAGTGCTTCGTGCCCCACCCGCTTTACCTCGCCAGGAGGCTAGGGGCACGCGGGTGACCAGAGGCGCTTCAGGGGTAGCGAGGCCTTTTAAGCGGCTCGTCACCGGTTCCTTCTGTCTCTTCTCCAACATTAGGATCTTTAGGAATAAATTTAGAGCAAGCGTGAGAGGCGTTTGTGTGGATCAGGAGTGAGCAGGGCTGGCTGCATGCTCCATCTCTCCCCAAACTTGTGTTTCATTCCATTTGCCATCCCCATTTTGTTACCCTGGACAGTGATTTTCCACTGTCCATTGTGTTATGTGTCTGTTTAAATTCACAGTCACAGTCCAGTGCTTTTCTGAACTGATGGGAGGACAGGCTTGCGGGAGTCCCAAAAGCGTAATGTGCTGTCTTGAGAGCAGTTTCAGGTTGTTGGTTAGCCTTCTGCCACTCACCTGTGCTGTTGATGCACAGCATGGGGAGAGTTGGTCCCACTGCTTGGGGGCTGTATCCTCTGACACTTCTGGGTAAGCCTGTCTCTCCTCCTTCCTTGCCTCTCCTGGAAGGATGTCCCTTAGGAGCTCCCTGTCCTTCCAGAGTCCTGGGACATTTTGAAAAGCCGCTGTTCCTGGAACTTTGCAAACACATGGTTTTTGTGCAGCTGCACGAAGGGGAGTACATCTTCCGGCCTGGGGAGTTGGACAACAGCATCTACGTGGTGCAGGACGGGCGGCTGGAAGTCTGCATCCAGGATGCTGTAAGAGCGCCGCCTCCTGGGAAGGCCTGCGGGGAGGTGGGGCAGGGTGAGGGCTTGGTCCCTGCTGGATTTGCACAGAGACCTGCTGTCTTCACGTTTCACAAAGATTCCACCTGGAAAGTTAGTGCAGAATTTAAGGTTGTAGGTCTTCTGGGAAATGACACGCTTTCACGCCAACATCTGTTTAAACAGCTGCTGTTTAAAACTTGCCTGTTGCTTCACTCTCATGCGCTTGAATACCTGCTGCTTAGAGGGGCCCGAGTGGTGGTCATGTGGTGTTATTTCTTCACAGTGCTCCCTTTAACATGGTAATTCATCATGTTGATTTGCTGGGATCACTTGAACCCTTGCTCTATTTTCAGGATTCTCTGGTTATAAGTAATTTTCACGCTAAGAAAATAATTAAGGTATTTGTTCACTTGGAAGCCTGAAAATAGAACCTGTTTTAAATTTACCCTTGAATCACAATTGCCAGCCATATGACTGCCAGATAAAACCTGATCCATGTCTTTTGGGTGTCTTGCTCCTTCCCAGTGGGTTGTGCTGCTTTACTTTGCCTGCTAGTGTGTGAGCCCATGGTTTGTTTAAAGCAAACAGGTCTTCAGTCTGAACTTTGTCTGAGGAACATGTGGTCTCGGAAGATCCCCCATGGATGATAACTGCATGTTCATTCTGGTTTCTAGAAGAAAGGTGCTTTCTGGGTAGAATTTTCAATGTCCACGTTTGTAGTTTGGTCTGTGGTTGGACTTGATGGGATTGTGACAAAGGAGACAGGCTTTGTCCAGCCAAGGGAAGGCAGAGCCGTGAGCCCCTTTTGGATTTGGTCACCCGCCTGGTAAAGCAGAGAGGCCTGTGCAGGCTCCGCAGGGGCCTTCCCTGGGGAGACTGGAACCAGAATCCCTGGTCTCTGGAGCTAGATGCTAGAGGTTCATGGAGCGTGACCTGTCCCAAACACAGATGGCTCAAGCTGAGATGGCACTACTGTACTCAGTCACCAAAACTGTACCATTTTATTTTTCTTTTTATCAAATTGAAAATTATATCAAAGTCCTGTTGTTTATACGAATAAGTGAATTTGGTTTTCAGAGCCCCTGCAGTTAGCCTGGCAAACTAACATAGAATTTTTGAAATTTAACTGTCTGTCCAACAAAGACAGTCACGAGGTTGTTCAGGTCTCTTCACTCCTGTTACTCGCCTGTGTTCTTCTGCCCTTGGCCTCTCAGCTTATCAGCCTCAGGTTCAGCCCGGGCAGGCCCTCCTCCTGCTTTGTTCTTGACACCTTGGTGCCCAGCTTGTCTGCACAAGTGCCTTCAGGTGTAGGCTGCTCTGCTCTCCCGCTGCCAGGGCTGAAGCTTTCTGCTGCTTTTGGGCAGATGGTCCACCTGGACTCTCATTCTGTTTTCCGAGCACAGGATGGAACTGAAGTGGTGGTCAAAGAGGTTCTGGCTGGGGACAGTGTCCACAGCCTCCTCAGCATCTTGGACGTCATCACGGTGAGTTCTTCCCCAGCACCCTGCCCTGCCCCGGGTTCTCCCCCAGCACCCTGCCCTGCCCTGGGTTCTCTGCACATCCTTGGGTCAGCCCTGGAGGCTCAGGAAGCAAACCCTTAGCATCGATGCCTGCTCACCACAGTGGCACGAGGGTGGGGTGGTCTTTGTTCCAGCCACAGCACACGTGGGACAATTTTGACAATAGATTTTTTTTTTTTTTTAAGATTTATTTTATTTCTCCCTCTCATTGTTTGCGCTCACTGTCTCCTCTCTGGGTCTGTTTATTGTGTGCTCATTTTTCTTTTTAGGAGGCACTGGAAACTGAACCCAGGTCCTCCCATGTGGGAGGGGCGCCCAGTCACTTGAGCCACCTCTGCTCCCCTCGACAGTAGATTTAAGAAGAGTTGGACTTTTGATTGAGTTTTGCTTGTCTTTTCTTTTTTTTAAGTGATATTTAATTTATTTATTTCTCCCCCCGCCCCACCCTCATTGTTTGCGCTCGCTGTCTGTTCATCTTCTTTTTTAGGAGGCACCAGTAACCGGACCTGGACCTCCCATGTGGGAGAGAGGTGTCTGATCACCCGAGCCACCTCCTCTCCCTTGCTTCTCTTTTTAATTACTTGTTTTGAACTGGGTAATTCATTACACAGTACAAGATGCAAAAGGCATAAAACGTCTTCTGTTCTCCAGCCGCCCAGGCCCCTTTCCAGGAGGGGCCACTGTCACCCATTTCACGTAGGCCTTCCCGTGGAATTCTATGCTGACTCATCTTTCCATTTTTCCCAGTCTTTTGCTGTTAATTGTTATAGTGAATAGTCTTGTATGTTCATTGTTTATATGTTTGAAGGTCATTTTGTAGGAGAAATCCTTAGGGTGGACTTGCTGGGTACAAGGGCCTACACATCTGTACTTTTGAAGGTGACTGCAGATTGCTTCCCCACCGTGGAGATTGCACCCCGACGGCGTACGTGAAAGTTCATTTCCCCACTTCACCAACAGGGTGCTTAGCTGGTGGTAGAGCTCAGCTAGTCCAGCAGGGAAAAATAGCAATAGCAGCTCATGTTATCGTGTGACTTATCAGTGCTGCAGATTACTTAGTTACAAGACAGTAACAATATATCTGCTTTGGTCAGTGGATACCATCCCCCCCCCATTTTATTATTTTGTGTGTGTGTGTGTGTGTGTGTGTGTTTAATCATCTTAAGCCTTAAGGTCACATAATTTACAAGCTTGTGCTGACGGTCTGTTTCCTGCACCTAAAAAGTTGGCGAAAGCACCATGACCAACTAAATTACAATTTAGTCTGAATTAGACAATAAAGAATTTAAAAGCAAAATTTAACTTGCAACTCTATCTTGGCACTCTGACTTTAAAAAACATCCACCCTGGGAAGCGGCTGTGGCTCAATCAGTGGGGCTCCCGTTTACCATACGGGAGGCCCCGGGTTCGGTTCCCGGGGCCTCCTGGTGAAGGCAAGCCCGCCCGCACAGCATGGTTAGCTGACCCAGCGAGCACAAGCAGCAAGGGGGGGATAAATGAATAAATAAATAAAATCTTAAAAAAACAAAAAAAAAAACAAAAAAAACATCCACCCTTATAGATCATCTGTAAAATGTGAGACGTGTTTAGCATTCTTAATTTGTGTTATACATAAATGACATCAAAATGCCTTTTGTTAATTAAAAGGCAACATTTTAGATACAGTGAATTTTACTCAGATTGGTAGAGTTAAGATCGAAAAGATAAAGTGGATGTAGCGACCTTATTTTCAGCACCTGCCTTTAAATAGGCTGATGAATGCCAGTTGAAACACAGGTGAGTCTTGCTCTGTTCTATGAGACAGTAAAGGGATTTCCCTAGTATTTAAATACATTCGTAAAACCAGTTATATCAATCTAAATTTAAAACCAATCTGTAGGTTGTGACTTGGCATTCCCCACCTTTGTGAAAAGTTGAACATTACTAACTCAACCCAGCCTCAAGTCCAATTATATCTTTACAAGGGGTAAAGAGTGATAGCACTTGCTGAACCAGAATTACTATCAAAATTCAAAAAGCTTGATCGTATTCATTTAACTATAAGCCAGTCTTATTTAACTCAGAACTGTTCAACGAAAATATTCTATGAGCCATTCATGATCTGAATTCTGGTGTATGAGATCAATTTAAATATGGCACATACAGAAAAGTCACAAGACATTTCTGTTTTGTAATGAAAAATGCAGTGGCCAGCTATTATTCATTAGTAGCTTTTTTGAGCTAAGCTACCAAGTCTGTTCTTTCTCCCGCCTCCTTGATGTCATCAAAGGTCTTTTTTTTTTTTTTTTAAGATTTATCTATTTATTTCCACCCCCCTCATTGTTTGCATTTGCTGTGTCTGTTTATTGTGTGCTGGTTGTCTTTTTAGGAGGCACTGGGAACTGAACCTAGGACCTCCCATGTGGGAAGGAGGTACCTAATCGCTTGAGTCACCTCCGCTCCCTGTTTTGTTGTATCTCTCATTATGTTTTCCTCCTTGTGTCTCTTGTTGCGTCAGCTTGCTGTGCCTACCTGTTGTGTCAGCTCACTGTCTTGCTTGTCTTCTTTAGGAGGCACCAGGAACCGAACCTCAATCCCTTGAGCCACATCCACTGCCCAGCAAAGATCATTTTTGTTATGGGGATATCCTCCTTGGGATTCTCCAAATACTCTCCCCAAGTGGTGGCTCTGTTCTTGCTGGCCTCTGTGGAGGAGAGCCCAGGGCCTGGCCTGTCTTCTGCCCACATAGATTATGCAGACGTGAGACGTGGCCCAATCTTGTGCTCACCTCCCTTGTCCATGGTGTGGCACTGGACGCAAGGTCACCCATTTTGAATTCACTCTCGTTATGCATGACACAAAGGTCGCCGCTCGGGAGCTGGATGTCCTGCTCTCTAACCCCCCTCCCCCTTATTTCTGTATAATCCTCAATCATCACGTGACTTTTACACCTTTTACTGTGGACAATTTCAAACCTACAGAAGCTGACAGAATAGCAGGATCAGCCTGTGTGCCGCTGCCCCCGTAGCAGCTCCCAGCTCGGCGTCAGCCCTGCCTCCTTCTCCCTGTCCCCACTCACCTCTCCTGCGTGGCATCCCAACATTTCATCTGGAAATATTTTTAAACAGGATCACAATCATTCTAAAACCTGAAAATAAAACTTCACAATTTCCTGATATCAAATAGTCAGTTTCAAATGTCACATTTCTTACTTTTTCTAATAGTTTGACTAAAGATCCCCCAAAGTGCTCCTGTCACACCTGGTTGGCATGTTTTCAGTCTGTCTGAATCTGTGGGCTTCCCCTCCTTTTGTTTGTTTTTCTTTTTCTGCTTATTTTTGTGATGAGGTCAGGTTATTTGTCTTGTGGACTTTTCCACAGTCTGGATTTTGTTGTCGTGATTTGTTTATTTCCTGAGTCTCCTATTGACAGGTATTTAGATTGTTTCTAATCCTTTGTTATTACAAACATGCGCCATTTTGTATGTGTGAGTTTACCTTAGAAATGGAATTTATGGGTCTCAGTATATACATTTGTGGTTTTGGTAGTGGTCAAGTGTTCATTCAGGTGATACCAATTTATGCTTCACAGCAGTGGATGAAAATAACATTCTCCACAGCCTCACACTGTTATCAGACTCTCACTTTTGCCATGCTGATAGGAGAAAAATTGTATCTCTGTATAGTTTTTTTATTTTTTCATTTCTTCCTCCCACCCCCATTGTTGTGCTTGCTGTCTGCTCATCTTCTTTTTAGGAGGCACTGGGAATCGAACCCAGGACCCCACGTGTGGGAGGGAAGCGTCCAATCGCTTGAGCCACCTCCGCTTCCTGCTTTTTTTGTGTGTCTCTCATTGTGTTTCCTCATTGCGTCATCTTGTTGTGTCAGCTTGCTGCACCAGCCTGTCACGTCAGCTTGCTGTCTTGCTTGTTGTCTTTAGGAGGCACCGGGAACCGCACCTGGGACGTCCTGTGTGTTAGGCAGGTGCTCAACTGCTTGAGCCACATCTCCTTCCCTCTGTATAGTTTTAATTTGATTTCTTTTATTTTGAGTGAATGTTAATCATCTTTAAACATATTTAAGAGACACTGGTTTTTATTTTCTGTGAACTATTCATTTCATTGCCTATTTTTTTCTTGCTTTGCTCATCTCTTGATTTATAGGACATCTTTATATACTAAGGAAATAAGCTATTTCGATATGAGTTAAAATATTTTCCCCATTTTGGGGGAAACTGGAGGTTTATTTTGGTTTGTTTATGAAACATGTAGATGCTTTTAATTTTTAGGTTGTTGAATGTATCAACTTTAAAAAGTAGTTTTAGAGTTGGGGTTAGAGTTAGAAAGGAAGGTATATTCCATTCTAAAAAAAATTTCTCTTGTTTTCTTCTATTACTTTTATGATTTTATTTTTCACCTTTAAATATTTGGTACATCTGAAATCTATATTGATATAAAGGATATTTTATTTTTCTTCCTGATATTTTATTGTGAAAGTTTTAAAACATACATCAGAGTTGAAAGAATTTTATAATTAATGCTGTATATTCATTAACTAGAGTCTACCATTAACATTTTTTCTGTACTTTATCAGATATCTGTCCATTTATCCATCCTGCTGTCATACTTTTTTTATGTATTTCATAGACAATTTTAGACTCAGTTCACTTCTCTCTAAACACTTCAATAAGCACTTCATTAACTGGAATTTAATATCTTGTTTAGTTTTTCTAAGTAAAATCTCCATATAATGACACATCAGTGGTTGCCTGGTAGGGGATTAGGTTGGATGTACGGTGGGAAGGGCACAGGTTACTGGGGATGTTCTATCCGTAGATTTGGGTGGTGGTTATATGGTTTGTTTTTTTTCCTAAATGGCATGAGCTAGTTGAGAGCTGGCCGTAAGCTCTGTGTGGGTCAGGGCTTGTCACCTGGTGGACTTCACTGCAGCATGCTGGAGAGGGAGCTGCCTGTCCCCAGGGTGTTGGAAGCCCAAGTGCTACTGTCTGATAACGCTTTTCTTTGGGTCAGCTTCCAAGAGGAATCCTCCAAGAGCCTCCTTCAGTGTTCCTAGCTGGGCTGCCGGAGTTTCGGGTGCTGAGTGGGGGAAGAGGTCTGGGGTGTCCCATCCATGGTGGACCCTGCCCTTCAGCCCCAGGTGTGAGATAGTGCTCTGGCTGTTGGCCGTGCTTGAGGGCCTGCACTTCAGGCTGCCTGGCTCACCTTCTCCAGAGAGAAGACCCCAGCCTTCTATAGCTGCTGGGCGTTAGGGAGGACAGGTCTGCCCCTCTACCTTGCAAGGTGCTGGCCTCTACTCCTCGGGCCCCCCGTGGTGCTGCAGCGTGAATGGATTTCTCTGTCTTGGTTCGATGCCCCTTCAGTGCACGTTTCAGCTTTTTCAGAGGCTCACTTGGCTGTGGCTCTTTTACTTTTCAGCAGCTTCCAAAATCTTGTTGACGTTTCTTCTCAATTTGAAAAAAAAATTATTTACTTTATCCCAGATGGTTCTCTCATCTGTCTGTTCATTGTTTGCTTGCCTTCTCCAGGAGGCACCGGGAACCGAACCTGGGTCCTCCCACGTGGGAAGCAAGTGCCCAGCGGCCTGAGCCACATCTGCTCCCCGTGGGCTGCGGTGTCTGCTGGCTTGTGGCATCTGTTCGTTTAGGCGTCTGCGTGTTGCAGCGGGTGTGGTGTCTAACTTGCTGCGGTAGAAGGTGGCGTCTAGCTCATTGTGGCGGGTGCGGCATCTGCTCGTCTTCTTTAGGAGGCACCAGGACCCGAACCCGGGACCTCCCATGTGGTAGGCAGGTGCCCAACTGGTTGAGCCATATCTGCTTCCCTCTTAATTTTGTTTTTATCCTAGGAGGTTTATATCTTTTAAGAGGGCAGAGATAAACATGTTATGCTGTATGAGGGAATACAGATAAGTATTTGCCTTCAACCTTGCATTTTTAGTGGGAGGGGCCTTTATTGTTTGAATTTTTATAAAATTGTTATAAAATACTTTAGATATACAAAAAAGTATAATAGAATAGACATGTTAGCCTTAACCTTGGTTATACAGCTATGACCCTGGTCAGCTGTAAAACGGTTACCCACGCACCCTCTCATCTCACTTCTTTCCCTAGAGGTAACTGCTTTGCTGAATCTTCCTGGTGTTCCTTCAGTACACGGCACACATTTGCGTGGCTCCAAGCCTCATGCGTGGGGTCACATCGTGGGCACTTGTGTTGCTCAAGATCACGGAGGACTTCCTCCGTGCAGGCTGCCAGTGCTGGGAGCCTAAGTCACTCGTGTTGTCGCCTCTGGCAGACGACGCTGCCAGGACTCCGTGGGAACAGCCACAGGCAGGAGGACTCGCGCCCTCTTCCTTTCGGAGAATGGGCTGTGCCCTGGCGCTCTCAGAGTTGATGGCACCACTGGCCTCTCCTGGGTTTTAGTTTGTATTTTCTTGGTTTTAGGTGAGGTTGAGGGCATCCTTTTTCTGACTAAGTAAACAAGTAGATTTAAAAATAAAATGCACATGAGCCATGTTTATCAGTTGTTATTCCACCTCCCCTACACACACACACACACACACTCTATCTCTCTCTCTCTCTCTCTCTTCTCTTGATTCCAGAAGAGATGAAAATTGCTCATATGATGGGGAATTGTGGACGCCTGTCCCTTGTTTCTCCCAGGGTCTCCTGACTCACTGGTGAATGGGGAGACATGCCAGCCAGGCAGGGCACATGGCGGTGCCCTTGGCGCTGTGTGATGCCACGTCTGAGGTGGGGCAGGTGGGGCAGATGGTGCTGCCGCCCGCTTCCCTGTTGTGAAAGCATGCTTGCTTGTTCTCTTTCTTTTTTTAAAAGATTTATTTATTTATTTACTTTTATCCATCTTTAACGCCCCCCCCACCCAGTTTCTACTACCCTTGTGTCCATTCCCTGGGCAATTCTCTGTATCCGTTTCCTGCCCTCTCTTCTCATCCTCCTCCTGTCTTCACCGGGATTCGATCCTTAGAACCTCCGATGTGAAAGAGAGGCGTCCTGCCTGCGCCACCTCAGTTCCTGGTTTTTCAGTGCCTCTCGTCTTGGCTCTTCCTTGTGTCACTCCTGCTATGTCATCACCTTGCTGCGTGGCTTGGTGGGGCCTGACAGCGCACCCACTCGCAGGGCCTGAAGGCTCACGCGCCCTCTATATTTTTCTTTATTTTACTGGGAGGTCCTGGGGAACGAACCCAGGTCCCTCCATATGGGAGACAGATGCCCAACCATTTGAGCCACATCCGCCTCCCGAAAGTATGCTTTCTGTTTTCCGGGAGTACCTGGACAGGATTTTTTAAAGTAATGTTTCTATCATTTAAGCTGCTTTTTGTTATTTTATTTTTTTAAATTGAAATAAAGTTTAAAAAAAAAAAAAAAACCCTACCAATATCAAGAATGAGAGAGGGGACATGACATAAAAAAAAATTTTTTTTAAATCTAATAAGGGAATAGTATGAACATTTTTATGCCCATAAAATCAACAACCTAGATGAAATGGACAAATTCCTTGAAGACTCAAGTATCTAAAATTCTTTCAAGAAGGTATAGTCTGGGAACAGAGGTGGCTCAAGTGATTGGGTGCTTCCCTCCCACATGGGAGGTCTCAGGTTCGGTTCCTGGTGCCTCCTAAAAAGATAAGCACACAACAAAGAGATACAGAGAGCAGACAGCGAGCGCAAACACGAGGGCTGGGGTAGAGAAATAAATCTTTTTAAAAATGTTTAAAAAAGAAAAGGTATAGATTATTAATATCCCTATATCTACTAAAGAAATAAACTATTTTGCTAAAATCTTTCCCACAAGGAAAACTCTAGGTCTAAATGGCTTCACTGGGGAATTCTACCTAACATTTAAAGAAGAAATCATTCTAATTTTCACAAACTCTTCCAGAATATTGAACAGGACAGAGTAATTTCCAATTCAATTTTAAGGCCAATACTACCTGAGACCAAAGACATTTCCTGATAAATATTATCTTTATACATTGTGTGTCCGTTAACACAAACTTATAATTCTTTTTTATGTCTTTTAAATCATTAGGGAATAAAAAGAGTTACAAACCAATAGTACAACAATACTGGCCTTTATATTTATCTATGTAGTTCCCTTTACTGGAATTCTTTATTTATTCATAGAAACTTGAGTTATTGCCTAACGTCTGTTCATTTCAACCTGAATGGTGTTTTTTTGTAGGGGAGATCTTCTAGTATTGAACTCTCTCAGCTTTTATTTGGGAAGGTCTCAATTTTTCTTTCATTTTAAAATTTTAAATATTTTTATTTTTTATTTATTAGAGAAGTTATGGGTTTACAGAACAATTGTGCATAAAATATAGGATTCATACCCTATTGTTAACATCTTGCATTGAAGGGTAGTTTTGCCACATGTAGAGTTCTTGGTTGACAGTTTTTTTGTTTCAGCACTTTATATTATCCTACTCCCTTCTGGCCTCCATAGTTTCTGGTAAAAAAGATCACTTGTTAATTTTATTGAGAATCCCTTATATGTGATATGTTGGTTCTTTCTTGCTGCTTTCAAGATCCTCTCTTTGCCTTTTTGTTTTTTAACAATTTGATCGTAATGTTTCTTGGTATGAATTTCATTGAGTGTCTTGGATGTGTAGATTCAAGCCTTTCATCAAATTTGGGATGTTTTCAGCCATTATTTCCTCAAATATTCTTTCTTCCCCTTTCTGTCTCTTTACTTTTTCTGGGACTCCCATAATGTGTCTGCTGGTCTGCTTGATAGCGTCATGGGGCTTCAGGCCTTTCTCCATTTTTTCCCCTGCCCCTCCCACTGGATGATTTTAATTGTCTTATCTTCGAGCTCACTAACTCTTTTTTCTGCCTTTTCAAATTGGTTGTTGAGCCCCTCTAGTGAATTTTTCATTTCAGTTATTGTCCTTTTCAATTCCAGAATTTCTGTTTGGTTCCTTTTTAAAAAAAAAAACAATTTCTATCTTTCTATTGATATTCTCATTGTGTTCATACATTATTCTCCTGATTTCCTTTAGTTCTTTGTCCTTGGATCCTTTTAGCTCTTTGAGAATTTTAAAGACAGCTGTCTGGACTTCCTCAAAAATAGTTTCTTTCATTTATTTTTTCCCTTGAATGGATTTTAGATCCTTGATTCTTTTTATGCCTTATAATTTCTTTTTTTTTTTAAACAAAGCATTTTGAATGTTATAATGTGCTAAGTCTGGAAATCAGATTCTCACCCTTCCCCAGGATTTGCTTTTGTTGATTTTTGATGGCTTGCATTGTCCAATTGTTCAGCGGCTTTTCCAACTCTTTTGTCATGTGTGGTCACTACAGTGTCTGCTCTGTTATCTCAGTGATCAGCCAGTGATCTGACAGAGATTTCCTTAAGTGCCGAAACTCAACTGCCCTTTTTTCCGTAAGCAGACTTGTCATGGCCTAAATTTCAGATTAGATCCCAGAATTCCAGAGAGTTGATTCTGTTCATCATGTTCTGGTTGTTCGGGTGGAGGGACGACTCCCTCAAGCGTCCTGCCCTGCCCTGCCGTTTTCTGTGACACGCCCTTCCTGGAACCACGACGGTCCCGTGTCCGCCCCCCCATGGAATGCTGGGCTGACGAGCGCGTGCCTGGCGCAGACCTGCTCTCGTGACTCACCAGAGGTGTTGTTACAGGGTCATACCGCACCGTACAAAACGGTCTCTGCCCACGCAGCCGCTCCGTCCACCGTCCTCCGCCTCCCAGCGCTGGCTTTTCAAGGTGTCTTTGAGAAGTATCCCGAGACCCTCGTGCGGGTGGTCCAGGTGGGTTGCTCTTGCGGCCGGAGGTCATTTTAGGATGGGACCTAGGAGTGGTTCGGGATCTGATTAGCTTCTCTATACTCACTGAGCAGTTTCTATCATCAATTTGCTGTTTCAGTTCTGTGAATTTTAGCCATGAAGGTGAATCCAGGAGAGTAATGGCATCGACCACGGGCAGGACTTACTCCTGGCCACGTGAGGCTCCGATTGGGCACAGCAAGGACCAAGACTACTTTTAATTTACCACCTGTATTTTACAATATAGAAAAACATTCATAACCTTTCCCACTCCCCTAAAAGAGTATTTTTTTTAATTAAACTTTTTATTTTTAAATAGTTTTAGATTTATCGAAAACTTGCAAAAATATTACAGGGAATTCCATATTCCCTGAACCAGCTTCTCCCAGTGCTAACCTCTTCCATTACCAGGCAAACCTGCCCGGGAGGATAACCGTGTGGGGAGGGGTGGAGGGGCGCCTGCACGCTGCTGCGGACTGGCCCTCGTGGCGTCTCTTCTAGATCATCATGGTGCGGCTGCAGAGGGTGACCTTCCTGGCTCTGCACAACTACCTGGGCCTGACCACGGAGCTCTTCAACCCCGTAAGTGGAGACCCTGCGACCGCAAAACCCTTCGTGCTTGCCTCGTGTCGTCAGCCCGTGGTGTGTGTGCGCCCAGCCCCCCGTGGCAGCAGTGCCGGGCCTTGGCCACGGTGGGCCCCTGGCCACCTCTGCACCCTGTGGACGTGGAGGTGGTGAGCTGGGCTGGGCCCCTTCCTGCCTGAGCTCAGAGGCCATTCGATGAGCTGGGCACGTGGTTCTCCTAGGGTCTCGTGTTAAAATCTCTGATGAGCGAAGTCTGGGGGACTTTGTTCTGGAGATTTACTTGGGTTGTTTGGGGGTGGCCTTTTGTGCACCCTTGCCGTTTACGCTGCAGGGGAGCCTGGCGTCTGCACGTCTCTGACGAGGCCCCTGTCCATACAGCACTGAGTATCGAGGTGCTGCACGCTAAGCTTATCGCCGCGTCTGGTGAGGACGTCGCCCATGTGCAGTTGGTGTCGCCCCTGACCCCCGGCCCCATCCTGGGTCTCCCCTCTCCAGCACTCTGGCACTCTGAGCACTCCCTTGACAGCTGGAGGGCTGAGCAGGTTCTCGCCATCGGGCTGCTCCACTGCGTGTTTAGGAGGAGCTGGCGTCTTGAGGGCGTGAGCTCTAGGTTTAGACTTCCCGGGATCGAAGCCTGGCCCATCGGGCGGCCACTCAGCCTGTGAGCTGGGGTGATGCCGGTTCCTATGTTTGGTCTACTGCTGTCCCCACAGTCAGAAACGTTTCTGGTACATGCAGATACACTGAATGCTAGCTATTCCAATTTCACTTGGATGTTGTCCTTTGTGTTGGTGATGTTTTAAGGTTTGTAATCGTCTTTTGCTGATATTTCGGAAACGCTGTTTTGCTTTGTACATTTATTTTTTCATCTTAGTAAAGAATATTAGGGTTTCTGACAACTGTCGGCCAATATCTTACCTTGATAAAGTGTCTCAGGCAGCCAGGTGAAGGCAGGCTGGGCCTGTTTTGTCTGGAACACTTCAGGCCTTCTTACACAACAGGACTTCCTAGTTCTTGGCTTTATCTTGGAAGTGTAGCTTGCCGTTTCCGTCGAGGGTTTCACCCTTGTTAGCTTCGAGCCGCTGTCATTCCAGGATAGTGCTTACTCTCCTTCTCCTGTCACAGGAGAGCCAGGCTGTCCCGCTGGCATCTGTGGCCAGTGTGTCCCCCGGAAAGGCCAAGAGACCAACGTTCTACAGCCTTGAAGAGCGGCCGGAGGAGCCCACGAGGCCCCAGCAGCCCTCTGACCCAGGTACTGCCCCCAGCCCCCCACTGACCTTCCGGGGCAGCCCCCCCCCCCGGCCTTCGTGGGAAACCCCCTGTCCGGGCAGCACATTTCCAGCCATGTGCTCGGAGCATGGTGCACGAGGGGCCTGGGTTTGGGCCAAGGAATCGCGCATGGGGAGTTTGGCGTGTGGACCGGGGCCAGGATGCCGTGTGTATGACGCCTTGCCTTCTCTATGCGTAGCCTCTCCTGTTCCGAGAAGGATTCCTAGTGCCTGCAAAAGTGTGTAGAGTGGGCCGAGGCTCCTGTCCACTGTGGGTGGATGTGGAAGAAGAACCAGGTGGGCCTCCCAGGTGCTGCCTCACGTGTGACGCTGCAGACCTGGAGGCCAGGAGCCTGGCCCTCAACAAGGCCATGGGCTGCGTATCGGGGCTGCCCACCGTGCCTGCCGGGGGAAAGGGTCCCTGTGGGGCTGAGACCCAGGCCTGTGACCTGGCTGCTTCCAGAAAGCTCTCCTAGAGCATGTGCTGCTCGAGCATTTCTCCTTGGCTATTGCTTCTCTCACCTGACCTTTGTGCTCGTGCTTGGGGCAGGGGCTCTTGGGTCCATTTCTGTGGTCCTGGCAGGGAGTGGGACTGGGGGAGAGTTAACATGCCCTGCACAAACATAAGAGCCTTGCAGGGAACCATGTCTTCAGGGGCACCCCGTCCTGTGCTCTGTGGACTGGGGGTCCATCCAGGTGTGCACAGGTGGCACCTCCGCTGAAGGTGCTGCCGAGGTGCTCAGGCCGATGGCCAATGGCAGGGGCGAGGCCGTTCAGGAAAACCACGGGGTGCCCTTGCGCATTGCTTGCCTGGGCAGGTGGGCCTGGAGGGGCCCTGCAGGGCCTGCCAGGAGGACTGTGTCGGCAGGTGCTACTTGCAGGTGCACGGGGACCTCAGAGAGGTCTGTGCGGCACGGGGGCGGCGCTGCTCTCCGAGTCGGCGGCCGCGTCCGGGCTTCAGGGAGCGTGCTGGTGCACGGCCGTGCTGACGCCCGTCTCCTCCCGGCAGAGGCAGCCTGCGGGCCCCTGTTGAAGAGGAGCCTTTCCTCCCCACTGCCCTCTGTGACGGCCCCAGCTGGTGGCCCTGGCCCTCCGGCCCCCCAAGGTAAAGGTCCCACTGCCATCTGTGGGGCGTGGCTCGAGGCCTGAGTAGCACCCCTGCACTCCCTGCCCGGGGAAGCCCACGGCCTGCACTCTGCTCCAGACTGCGGAGCTCCTGTCCACCTCGGGGGAGCCCCTACGCACCTCGCAGGGAGCCCTTATCCACGTCGGGGGCGCCCCGTCCACCTCGGGGGCTGCCAGCTGGCCTGGGCCAAGGCCCAGGTCTGTCCCGCCCCCTCCAGGGCGGCTCCTGCAGTTGGCCCACCCGCCCTGGCTCGCACCCAGCCACGAACCCATCCCTCAGAGCCCCCCGTGGACCTTGGCCAGTCCTGGTCTGTGCTGTCCACCATCCGCCGAGGCCTCTGTCTTGCCTGTCAGGTCTCCGCTGCAGAGAGGCCATGTGGCCAACATGCTGCTTCCTCCCTCCGTTCTCCCTTGGCTGCTCCCCTCTGCCCCAGGCGCCCTCTGTGCACCTCCCCAGGTGCTCCTGTCTGCTAGAGGCCACAGCTCTGCCGGTCCTTGGCTCGCCGGCTCCTTGGCTCGCCGGCCAGGTGGCGGCACCCCCTCGTGTGGGTGCAAACTTTGGGCTCCATGTATCTTGTGGATTCGCGTCAGATTCCTTGTTGCAGGTATCTTCTTTCAGCCTTTCCTCTACCTTTGGGGACCATCACTGAGCAGAAATCCTTGGAGTGATTTATGGAAAACCAGGCATTTACCACCTTGGAGTATGTGTTTTGGAGTCTGATGTATTTCTCTCCTCATTCCAGCCATAAGTCTACTCTTCTGGATTATTCTCCTTTGTTTTTCAGTTTTGCTTTCCCACTGAGGTCCTTAATTCAGCCATGATTCAAACTTGAAGGTAGCACGAGGTGAAGACTGGAGCTTTTCCTTGCCTCATGTAGTGAGGAGGAACTCAACGGTTTTTCATTTTTCTCTTGTTTTTTTTTGGTGCTGTCCATAGTTACCAAGTTTCTGAATCAGTGTAGACATGTTGTTTTTTAATAACAGCTTTTTTGAGATATAACTCAGACACCATAAAGTTTACCTTTTTAAGTGGGGTTTCGGTGAGTTTTGGTATACTTAGAAAACTGTGCATCAGTTACCACCATCTAGATCTTGAATTTATCTCCTTGAGGACTGCTGGCAGGCCTGCGGACCTTCCTTTCTGTGACGTATCTAAGTATTGTGTCCAGTTTTCTCTTGGGTTATCTGTCATTTTCTTGCCAATTAGTTGGAGTTCTTTAGATACTCTATGAGTCCTTTGTTGTGTATATGTATTAAAAATATTTTCTACTCACTTTTGAGGAGCCGAGCGCTTGTGGAAGGGGAGGCCTCACAGTGCAGCTTCGGCTCATACCTGATCCGTAGGGGCTCTTTGTGGGCCAGAGCCACCGTGGGGTGGCTTTCCTTCCGTCACACTCCACTTAGCTTTTGGTTTAAAACCGAACGTTTTCATCAATGTCCATTTCTGTATAATTCTGATACCAGCTTTTTGTAATTGCTTGAAGCTGGTTTAAATGATCCCTCATAGAGTCTTATGGTTTACTTTTTAGCCACCATTTATTGAAGTGTAGTGTGTAGTGCACAGCGCCCTGGTGAACTGTGGGTGGGCACACGTGGCACAGCTGCACCCTGCTCAGGAGACCCTCCAGAGGCGTCCCTGCGCCTGCCTTGCTGCCTCAGCCTGGCGTCACAGTGCTCCACTGAGGCATCAGAAGTCACCTGTCGCAAGGGTGCCACTCCGTGACTCCTGACAGCTGCCCACACCCCATGCCGTGTCTGCTGGGTTAGGCTATGCGAGAACCTCCTGTGAATGGAAACATGCAGGATATGCTCTTTTGTGCCTCATTTCTTTGCCCAAGAAGCCACGTGTTCAGTTTCATCCATGTTGCGTGTCTCAGCTTGTTTGTTCTGTCGTGTGCTGTGGGCATGGCCTCGTGAGAGTTCTAGAGCGACCCCGAGTGTGCAGGTCAGCTGTAGAGGCCACGGTTCAGACGCATGCCTTGCCCACAGCTAGCGAGGGGGACTCAACCCTAACTCCTTCGTCAGAATTCCTAGTGCCTGGATCCTCTGCCACAGCCAGGCTTGGCAGCAAAGCGGCTTTGCCCTCTGGTGACAGGATATGAGCTCACCAGGCAGGTGAGCGCAGGTGTCCTGAGCCTCCCCTCCACCCTAGGGAGTTCTGCGGGTGCCACCTCAGACCTGGACATGGCGTGTGACCGCGCCAGGGTCTTCTTGCCCTCAGATGAACACGCCGGGAGCTCTGTGGTCAGCAAGGTAGGTGGTAGCCTCTAGCGTGGCCTTCCTCGGCACCTTTCTGTCCTCGCGGGCTCTGCCCACCCCTCCCCTTAGTGCTTTTGAGGGGAGTGGTCCATTCCCCGGACTTGCCCACGTCTGCACAGCCAGGCTTGTGCACGGGGTTCCGTGTCGATGTCCAGGCCTGGCTGGCCCTCTAGGCCCTCCCCGGCCTCCCCGTTGTGACTGTCGGTGCCTTTGTTCTCTTCAAGCCCAAGAGAAGCGTGATTGTCTCAGAACTGCCTTCGGCAGTCTTCCACTACTCGGAGAGCAGCTCTGACGAGGTTGTTGCCGGCAGGGAGACAGACGCCGTCTTCAGAGCCGCCAGGAAGGCGCTCCTCACCCTGATGAAGCTGGAGGTACGTTGCCTCCTCGGCTGGAGCGAGCAGAGGCCAGGCTGGCCCTCCTGGAGATGGCAGGTGTGCGCCCAGCCGGCCTGCAGAGCCTCTCCCTCGGAGGGCCCGGTGGGATGCCATTTCCCTTCTCACTTTCCTGTCGCATTTTGGCAGTGCCTTCTGGACCTGTGGGGCGGCAGCTACACCCCTGCTGAAGCAGGACCCCCTTGGAGTGCCGTGGGGCAGGTGCGTCCTTGGCTGGTGCTCCAGGCCCCTGGCTGGCCTTTTCCCAACGTGCCTGAGCGCAGGGCCCGTGGTCGTCCCCCCATGTGCCGTGGGGCAAGGCAGCTGTGTGTCAGATGCCCCCACCTGCACCTTCTTCTTATCCTGGACCCTTTCTCGTCCCCTTGGTCACGGGCCATGCACCTTCTGCAGGCTTCCGGAACCAGCCAGGATGCTGGTGGACTGAGCAGTGGATGGCACCCCCGGCTGTGCTTCAACACACGTCTTTCATTTATACATGTCTCAAACTGTAAAACACGAAATGTCCTTCAGAGGCAGAGGAGGAAATGAGGGTGTTCATTGTAGGGAATGCTCACGAGACTGCCACGCCAGGAAGAGAGCGTGTCACCCGCCCCCGGGGACCTGTGTGTGCCCTCCCTGCTTGCGCCCCTTCCCCACCCAGGCCCCCATGGCACCCAGAGGCTCTGCTTGGGGCGCCCTGTTCTGGAGCTTCACGTGAACGGGACCACCTGCGCGTGTTCTTTGGCGCTGCCTCTTGGCTCAGCGTCATGTTTGTGTGTTGTGCACATTGCTGCAGGTAGTTGCCACCTGTTGTCTCCACTGCCGGGTGGGTCGCTGACTGAGCCCCACTCTGGGGGGCACCTTCTCCTGCATGCACCTGTTTCACTTGTGTGTCATGGTCGTCGGGGCTGGAAAGTCTTGGTTGTGGACATTACATTTTCCCCTTGTCCTGATGCAGCCAGGCTCTTCTCCCGCGTAGGCAATCCTTGCTTCCACCAGGAAGGGGCGCTCGGGGACCCTGTACCCGCCAGCGCCTGGGGCTCTTGGACAGTACCATTTTGGTTCCACCTGGTGGAGACTGGCTTCTGGGTTTGCTCTGCTTTTCTGTGATGCCAGTGAGGCCGAGCACTCAACACTGTTTTCTGGGAGGCGGCTGTGGCTCAGTCGGTGGGGCTCCCGTTTGCCGTGTGGGAGGCCCCGGGTTCGGTTCCCGGGGCCTCCTGGTGGGGGCGGGCCCGCCCGCGCGGCATGGTTAGCTGACCCAGCGAGCGCGGGCAGCAAGGGGGGGATAAATGAATAAATAAATAAAATCTTTAAAAAAAAAAAAAAAAAAAAAAAAAACACTGTTTACTGGCTTCATGGCCTTTTGGGTTCCCCTTTGGTGAGTCCATTTCAAGCCGTTTACCCATTTTTCTGTTGGAGTCTATCTTTTCTTTTTTCTTTTTTTTCTTTTTTCTTTTTTTAAAGATTTATTTATTTACTTTTATCCATTTTAAACACCCCCTTCCCCATTTGCTGTTTTGTGTCCATTCACTGGGAAATTCTCTGTGCCTGTTTCCTGCCATCTCTTCTCATCCTCCTCCCCCAGTCTTCACCAGGATTCGATCCTGGAGACCTCCGATGTAGGAGAGAGGTGTCCTGCCACCTGTGCCACCTCTGTTCCTGGTTTTCGGAGCTTTCGGAGAACCTCGTCTTGTCTCTCCTTTGCGTCTCTCCCCCATCACGTCATCATCTTGCTGCATGGCTCCCAGTGCCTGGTGGCTCACTGGCACAGAGCCTGGCAGCCCATGCACCTTCTATATATATTTTTTTTATTTTACCGGGAGGTCCCGGGGATCGAACCCAGGTCCCTGCATATGGCAGACGGACGCCCAACCATGTGAGCCGCATCCGCCCCCCTGTCTTTTCTTTTTTGATTTTGGATGTCTATGTTTTCTGGAGAGGAGTCACTGTTGCCTTCAGCTCTTGCACTCACTCCTCCTTGGTTGGTATTGCATTGAATCTATAAATTAGTCTGGGTAAGATTGACGCCTTTACTATACTTATGCTTCCAATCCATGAACATGGGATGTCTTTCCATTTGTTTAGGTCTTTTCAAATTTCTTTTAGCATTGTTTTGTAGTTTTCAAAACAGCATATAGGTCCTGTACTTCTTGGGTTAAATTAATTCCTAGATATTTGAGTCTTTTTGTTGCTATTGAAAATGGAATTTTCCCCCTGATTTCCTCCTCAGGTTGTTCAGTACTAGTGTACAAAATCATTGCTGATTTTTGTGTATTGATCTTGTATCCTGCCACTTTGCTAAACTCATTAGCGCAAGTAGCTTTGTCGTGGATACATCAGAGTTTTCTAAGTGTAGGATCATGTCATTTGCAAACAGTGAGACTTTTACTTCCTCTTTTCCTATTTGGACGCCTTTAATTTTTTTTTCTTGTCCAGTTGCCCTAGCTAGAACTTCGAGGACAATGTTGAATAACAATGGTGACAATGGGCATCCTTGTCTTGTTCCCGATCTTATTTACTCCTCCTTGGGGCTTGCCTTTCTGCCTTCCTGATGGTGTCCTTGGTGGATAGAAGTTCCCAATTAGTGAAACTTAGCAATCTTGCCCTTTATGGTTAGTGCTTTTGGGGCCTTGTTTCAGATGTCATGGAGATATTTTTCTGTATTACTGTCTATTAGCTTTATTGTCATGGAGATATTTTTCTGTATTACTGTCTAATAGCTTTATTGTTTTTGCTTTCTTAAGTCTTAGTCTAGACAGATTAATTGATTAATTTTTGTAGATGATGGAGATTTTCCCTCATGGATGCCCAGTGGCTGCAGTATCATTGTGAGAAAGTCTGGCCTTTTCCCACTGAAGTGCTGACTTCTGTCACGGATCCAGGGTGGCCTGGGCCCTAAGTTCTGTTTACTCCCAGTATTTTTACAACCTGCTTGTGGCAGCAGAGCTGTGCATCTGGGGCTGGCCTCTCAGGGCCAGGAGACAAAGAAGAGCAAGAGGCTTCCTGCCCTCTGGCCAGAGGGGGGTCACCATGCAGTTTCTGCAGGAGGAGGGTCTCCGTGGAGTTTCTGCAGGAGGAGGGTCCCGTGGAGATTTTTGTCTGTGCCCAACCTCCAGGTTGAATTTGGGGGGTAGATATAATCTAACGTATAATCTAACATTTTCCCTATTAAGCATACTCAGATACATGTGCTGTTAATTGCGATCACAATGTCATGGTGCCATCACCACCATCCATCACCAAAACATTTCACTTTCCAGATGGGAACCCTGTTCATTTTATGCTTTAACTTCCTTATCCTCACACTGCTGCCCTGTGGTAACCTATATTCTAGATATTGACTCTCTGAGTTTGCTTAGCTAATTATTTCAAATCAATGAAATCATATAATACTTGCACTTTTGTGTCTGCCTTATTATTTTTTGTTATTTTCCTTTTTTATTTGTTTTTCTTCTTTTTTTGTTTTGTTTTGTAATTTTTATTTTTATTTTTTTTAAGTAAACTTTATTTCAACTTCAAAAATTAAAATAACAGAAGAAAGGCAGCTTAACAAATTAAGGAAGGATTACTCTAAAAAATTCTGTCCAGGCACATTTATCTCATTTAATCCTAAAAACAAACTCAATTGTTTCTCCATTGTTCAGAAAGATACATAAATGAGCACAGATTGGTTAAATGACATTACCAAGGTCTCCTTGTTAATGAAGAACATGAAAATAAAATGCTTAATCATATTCATATCTCATAAAACTAAACCCCATATTCCTTTTTTGACCTTTAGCATTGATATAGTACCTTCTTTGCCTTTACTGCAAAAATATTACATTACTATTAACTATAATTAATAAGTTACGTTAGTTGTATTTTTCACATGTATTATCATATTCTTAGCACCTTGTATTAGGAGAACATTCTTGTGTTTGTATTATTAACCACAGTCCCCATCTCCCATCAACACACTATGTCACACGGCCCCTAGATTGTCCTCTAGCTCCTTTCAATGGCCATCGCCTCCTTAGACTGCCCCTCTTCTATCCATATCGGACGGAGAGTCCCCTGATGCCAGTTTCTCTTCTTGTCTTATTCTTTCTTTCTCATCCGCGGCACCGTTTTCACGGACCCAGGTCCTGACCGGCACCTGACCGGCACCATATGGCCACATATGCCACAAGCACATCTGTAAATCAGCAGTGCTCGTTAGACTCGCTACAATGTGCTGCCATCAAATGGATGCCTTTTATTTCTTTTTTACCCATGATTTCTGATGAGAAATCCATCGTTAGTCTTATTGGGGATCCCTTGTATGTGACAAATTGTTTCTTGCTGCTTTCAAAATCTTCTCCTTGCCTTTGGATTTTGCCAGTTTTGCTATAATATGTCCTAGGAAACTCTCTTAAAGTCTATCTTTGAGCATCCCAGATGTGTATGGTCATGTCTTGGAAGATTTGGGGAGTTTTCAGCCACTATTTCCTCCAGTATGATTTTTGCCCTTCTGGGACTCTGGTGATGCACACACTGCTGTGCCTGATGGTGTCCCACAGCTCCCTCGGCCTCAGTGTATTCTTCTTCATTATTTTTATTTTTTCTCCTCACACTGGATAATTTTAATGGTCTTGTCTTCAAGTTCGCTGAATCTTTCTTCCTCTTATTTAAATCTGGTGTTGAATTCAGCTAGTGAATTTTCCATTTCAAATACTCTGCTTTTAAGCTCCAAAATCTCTGTTTGGCGTCTTTTTATAATTCCCATCTCTTTATTTGCTCATGGTTTTCCTAATTTCCTTTATTTCTTTGTATATCAATTTCTTTAGCTCATTGACATATTTGAAACATTTGATTTAAAATCTTTGGCTAATAGCTCCAGTGTATGAGCTTCCTCAGGGATGGTTCCTGATGAAATCTTATTTTCCTATGAATGGGCCATAGTTTTGTTTCTTTTTCTTTTTTTTTCTTTTTTTTTAAATTTTATTTTGTACATTTAAAAATTGAAAATATAAACAATTAAAAACTAAAATGTAAACACAGATGAACAAACATACACATTTCTCAAATGGATACATACAATTTTTTTTTTTTTGAATCAAACAATATATTACACAATATATTTGTTCATAGTAACACATTCATACAGTATTTGTCCTTTTGTGTCTGGCTTGCTTCACTCAACATAATGTCCTCCAGGTTCATCCATGTTGCCATATGCTTTATGACTTCATTTCTTCTTACAGCTGCATAATACTCCATCTTGTGAATAGACCACAGTTTGTTTATCCATTCGTCTGTTGATGGACACCTGGGTTGTTTCCAGCTTTTGGCAATGGTGAATAATGTGGCTATGAACATCGGTGTGCAGATGTCTGTTCGTGTCACTGCTCTCAGTTCTTCTGGGTATATACCCAGTAGTGGTATTGCAGGGTCACGTGGCAAGTCTATATTCAACTTCTTTAGGAACTGCCAAACAGTCCTCCACAGTGGCTGTACCATCCTGCATTCCCACCAACAGTGAAGAAGTGTTCCTGTCTCTCCACATCCTCTCCAACACTTGTAGTTCTCTGTCTTTTTAATAGTGGCCATTCTGATAGGTGTGAAATGATACCTCATTGTAGTTTTTTTTTTTTTTTTTTTTTTAAAGATTTTATTTATTTATTTATTTATCCCCCCCTTGCTGCTCACGCTCGCCGGGTCAGCCAACCACGCCGCGCGGGCGGGCTTGCCTTCACCAGGAGGCCCCGGGAACCGAACCCGGGGCCTCCCACATGGTAAACGGGAGCCCCACTGATTGAGCCACAGCCGCTTCCCCCTCATTGTAGTTTTGATTTGCATTTCCCTAATCATGAGTGATGTTGAACATTTCTTCATGTGTTTTTTGGCCATTTGTATTTCTTCTTCAGAGAAATGTCTATTTAAGTCTTTCGCCCATTTTTCAGTTGAGTCACTTGTCTTTTTGTTGTTGAGTTGTAACATCTCTTTATATATCCTGGATATTAAACCCTTATCAGATATGTGATTTCCAAATATTTTTTCCCATTGAGTTGGCTGCCTTTTCACCCTTCTGACAAAGTCTTGTGAGGTGCAAAAATGTTTAATTTTGAGGAGGTCCCATTTATCTACTTTTTCTTTTGTTGCATGTGCTTTGGGTGTGAGGTCCAAGAAACCACCACCTACTACAAGGTCTTGAAGATGTTTCCCTACATTTTCTTCTAGTAGTTTTATGGTCCTGGCTTTTATATTTAGATCTTTGATCCATTTTGAGTTGATTCTTGTATAGGGGGTGAGATAGGGGTCCTCTTTCATTCTTTTGGTTATAGATATCCAGTTCTCCCAACACCATTTGTTGAAGAGACTGTTTTCTCCCACTAGCGTGGGCTTGGTAGGTTTGTAAAAAACCAGTTGACTGTATAGGTGAGGGTATATTTCTGGGTTCTCAATTCTATTCCACTGATCGATGTGTCTATCTTTATGCCAGTACCATGCTGTTTTGACCACTGTAGCTTTGTAATATGTTTCAGGGTCAGGAAGTGAAATTCCTCCCACATCACTCTTCTTTTTTAGAATGCTTTTGGCTATTTGGGTGCACTTACCCTTCCAGATGAATTTGGTGATTGCCTTCTCTAATTCTGTAAAATAAGCTGTTGGGATTTTGATTGGTATTGCATTGAATCTGTAAATCAGTTTGGGCAAGATTAACATCTTCACAATATTTATTCTTCCAATCCATGAACACAGCATGTCTTTCCATTTGTTTAGGTCTTTTTAAATTTCTTTTATCATTGTTTTGTAGTTTTCTGCATATAGGTCCTGTACTTCTTTGGTTAAATTAACTCCTAGGTATTTGAGTCTTTTTGTTGCTATTGAAAATGGAATTTTCCCCCTGATTTCCTCCTCAGATTGTTCAGTACTAGTGTACAAAAACATTACTGATTTTTGCATGTTGATCTTGTATCCTGCCACTTTGCTGAACTCATTTATTAGTTCAAGTAGCTTTGTTGTGGATACTTCAGGATTTTCTAAATACAGGATCATGTCATCTGCAAACAGTGAGAGTTTTACTTCCTCTTTTCCTATTTGGAAATATCCTTTAATATTTTTGTCTTGTCTAATTGCCCTAGCTAGAACTTCTAGTACAATGTTGAAT
>JAKSZT010022925.1:683101-765898 GCA_026826555.1 Tolypeutes matacus
AGTAGTTTTATGGTCCTGGCTTTTATATTTAGATCTTTGATCCATTTTGAGTTGATTCTTGTATAGGGGGTGAGATAGGGGTCCTCTTTCATTCTTTTGGTTATAGATATCCAGTTCTCCCAACACCATTTGTTGAAGAGACTGTTTTCTCCCACTAGCGTGGGCTTGGTAGGTTTGTAAAAAACCAGTTGACTGTATAGGTGAGGGTATATTTCTGGGTTCTCAATTCTATTCCACTGATCGATGTGTCTATCTTTATGCCAGTACCATGCTGTTTTGACCACTGTAGCTTTGTAATATGTTTCAGGGTCAGGAAGTGAAATTCCTCCCACATCACTCTTCTTTTTTAGAATGCTTTTGGCTATTTGGGTGCACTTACCCTTCCAGATGAATTTGGTGATTGCCTTCTCTAATTCTGTAAAATAAGCTGTTGGGATTTTGATTGGTATTGCATTGAATCTGTAAATCAGTTTGGGCAAGATTAACATCTTCACAATATTTATTCTTCCAATCCATGAACACAGCATGTCTTTCCATTTGTTTAGGTCTTTTTAAATTTCTTTTATCATTGTTTTGTAGTTTTCTGCATATAGGTCCTGTACTTCTTTGGTTAAATTAACTCCTAGGTATTTGAGTCTTTTTGTTGCTATTGAAAATGGAATTTTCCCCCTGATTTCCTCCTCAGATTGTTCAGTACTAGTGTACAAAAACATTACTGATTTTTGCATGTTGATCTTGTATCCTGCCACTTTGCTGAACTCATTTATTAGTTCAAGTAGCTTTGTTGTGGATACTTCAGGATTTTCTAAATACAGGATCATGTCATCTGCAAACAGTGAGAGTTTTACTTCCTCTTTTCCTATTTGGAAATATCCTTTAATATTTTTGTCTTGTCTAATTGCCCTAGCTAGAACTTCTAGTACAATGTTGAATTCAACAGTGGTGACAGTGGGCATCCTTGTCTTGTTCCTGATCTTAGGGGGAAAGCTTTCAACCTTTCCCCATTGAGTTTGATGTTGGCTGTGGGTTTTTCATAGATGCCTTTTATCATATTGAGGAATTTTCCTTCTAGTCCTATCTTTTGAAGCATTTTTATAAAAAAAAAAAATGTTGGATTTTGTCGAATGCCTTTTCTGCATCTATTGAGATGTTCATGTGGTTTTTTTCCCTTCAGTTTGTTAATGTGGTATATTACATTGATTGATTTTCTTAGGTTGAACCAGCCTTGCATACCAGGAATAAATCCCACTTGGTTGTTGTGGCAGTTTGATATAATTATGAATTCCAGAAATATAATTGAATCATGCTTGTAAACTGATCTGTTAATCTGGGCATGATTAGGTTAGGATTAGGGCGTTGAGCCCCACCCCTTGGTGGGTGGGGAATTGAATATAAAAGGCATGGCAAAGGACAGTTGAAGCAGTCTTTTGCGAAGCAGTTTTGATGTTGGAAAGAAGGCCCCAGGGGAAGAGAAGCAAGCCGTTCGCCTGATCGTCCACAGCTGACCTTGTGGAGGAAACAGGAGCTAAGCCCGGAGAGAAACGCAGCCCCGGGGAAGAGAGGAACCCAGAAGCCTGAACCCTGGCAAACACTGGCAGCTGTCTTACTCCAATACGTGACAATGAACTTTGGTGAGAAGAAACTTAATGCTTTATGGCCTGGTATCTGTGGACTTCTACCCCAGATAAATACCCTTTATAAAGACCAACCCATTTTTGGTGTTTCACATTAGCACCCCTTCGGCTGACTAATACAGTCGTGATGTGTAAGTCTTTTGATATGCTGTTGGATTTGGTTTGCAAGTATTTTATTGAGAATTTTTGCATCTATGTTCATTAGAGAGGTTGGTCTGTAATTTTCTTTTCTTGTGGAATCTTTTTTTTTTTTTTTGTCTTTTTTTGTAATATGTTTATTTTCCTTTGGTGTTAGGGTGGTATTAGCTTCATAGAATGAGTTCTTGTGGAATCTTTATCTGGCTTTGGTATTAGGGTGATGTTGGCTTCATAAAATGTGTTGGGTAATTTTCCCTCCTCTTCAAGTTTTTGGAAGAGTTTAAACAGGATTGGTGTTAATTCTTTTAGAAATGCTTAGTAGAATTCACCTGTGAAGCCATCGGGTCCTGGGCTTTTCTTTTTTTTTTTTTTTTTTTTTTTTTAAATATTTTATTTATTTATTCATTTATCCCCCCCTTGCTGCTTGTGCTCGCTGGGTCAGCTAACCACGCCGTGCGGGCGGGCCTGCCTTCACCAGGAGGCCCCGGGAACCGAACCCGGGGCCTCCCATATGGTAAACGGGAGCCCCACTGATTGAGCCACAGCCGCTTCCCTGGACTTTTCTTTGCTGGGAGATTTTTGATGATGGATTCAATCTCCTTAATTGTGATTGGTTTGTTAAGTTCTTGTATTTCTTGTTGTGTCAGTGTAGGTTGGTTATGAGTTTCTAGAAATTTGTCCATTTCATCTAGGTTGTCTAGTTTGTTGGCATATAGTTTCTTATAATATCCTCTTATGGTTCCTTTTATTTCTGTGAGGTCATTTGTAATTTCTCCCCCTTTCATTTCTGATTGTATTTATTTGCATCTTCTCTCTTTTTTTCTTTGTTAGTCTAATGAGGGGTTTGTCAATTTTATTGATCTTCTCAAAGAACCAGCTTTTGGTTTTGTTGATTTTCTCTATTGTTTTTCTGTTCTCATTTTCATTTATTTCTGCTCTAATTATTATTTATTTCCTTCTGCTTGCTCTTGGATGGGTTTGCTGTTCTTTTTCTGGTTTCTCTAGTTGTTCAGTTAAATCTTTGAGTTTAGCTTTTTCTTGTTTTTTTAATATAGGCATTTAGGGCTATAAATTTCCCTCTCAAGACTGCCTTCGCTGTATCCCATAAGTTTTGATATGTTGTGTTCTCATTTTCATTTGTTCAATATATTTACTGATTTCACTTGCAATTTCTTCTTTGACCCACCAAATATTTAGGAGTGTGTTCTTCAGTCTTCACATATTTGCAAATTTACTTTTTTCATGTGTGTTATTGATTTCTAGTTTCATTCCATTATGATCTGAGAAGGTGCTTTGTATAATTTCAGTCTTTTTATATTTATTGAGAGCTGAATTGTGACCTAACATGTGGTCTATCCTGGAGAAAGATCCATGGGCACTTGAGAAGAATGTATAACCCACTGAGTTTGGATACAGTGTTCTGTATATGTCTGTTAGGTCTAACTTGTTTATCATATTGTTCAAGTTCTCTGTTTCCTTGTTGATCTTCTGTCTAGTTGTTCTATCTAATGATGCGAGAGGGGTGTTGAAGTCTCCGATGATTATTGTAGAAATGTCTATTTCTCCTTCAATTTTGCCAGAGTTTGTCTCATATATTTTGGGGCACCCTGGTTAGGTGCATAGATATTTATGACTGTTATATCTTCCTGGAGTATCGTCCCTTTTATTAATATATATAATGGCCTTCCGTATGTCTTATCACTTTTTTGCATTTAAAGTCTGTTTTGTCTGATATTAGTATAGCTACCCTTGCTCTCGTCTGTTTACTATTCGTGTGGAGTATCTTTTCCCAACCTTTTACTTTCAACCGACTTGTATCCCTGGGTCTGAGGTGAGTTTCTTGTAAGCAGCATATGGATGGCTCATGTTTTTTATCCATTCTGTCAGTCTGTATCTTTTGATTGGGGGATTTAATCCATTCACATTCAATGATATTACTGAAAATGCACTATTTATTTCAACCATTGTATTCTTTGGTTTTCTATGTCATCTTGTTTTTGTCTCTCTTTTTACTCTTTTGGTTATCCTTTCTGCTTTTGTTTCTTCTATACTCTCCTCCACGCCTCTCTCTCCTGTCTTTTTCTTTCAGGTTCTAGGGCTTCCTTTAATATTTCCTGCAAAGGTGCATTCTTTTTTGCAAACTCTCTTAGTTTATGTTTGTTTGTGAATAGTTTATACTCACTTTCATATTTGAAGGACAGTTTTGCTGGATAAAGAATTCTCGGCTGGCAGTTTTTCTCTTTCAGTTTCCTAATTGTATCATACCACTGTCTTCTCGCCTCCATGGTTTCTGAAGAGAAATCTGCACTAAGTCTTACTGGACGTCCTTTGTACATGATTGTTTGCTTCTCTCTTGCTGCTATGAGAATTTTCTCTTTATCTTTTACATTTGACATTCTGAATAGTATGTGTCTTGGAGTAGGACTATTTGGATTTATTCTCATTGGGGTACGGTGTGCTTCTTGGACATGCAAGTTCATTTCTTTTATGAGAGTTGGGAAATTTTCAGCTATTATTTCCTCAAATACTCTTTCTGCCCCCTTTCCTTTCTCTTCCCCTTCTGGAACTCCCATGACACGTATGTTGTTGCGTTTTGTGTTGTCATTCAACTCTCTGAGCCCCTGCTCAATTTTTTCCATTCTTTTCTCTCTTCAATTTTAGCTGCTCTGTCTTCGGTATCACTTATTCTTTCTTCTGTCATTTCGAGTCTGCTGTTGTATGCCTCAAATGTGTTTTGTTTTTTTGTTTTTTTACCGGAAGGTCCCAGGGATCGAACCCGGGTCCCTCCATATGGGAGACGGACGCCCAACCAGCTGAGCCACATCTGACCCCTCAAATGTGTTTTTGACGTCACCTATTGTGTCATCCCATGAACTCCATTACTTTTCTGTTCAGGATTTCAAATTCTTCTTTGCGTTCGCTCAATGTCTTCTTTTTTTTTTTTTTTTAAAGATTTTATTTATTTATTCATTTATCCCCCCCCTTGCTGCTTGTGCTTGCTGGGTCAGCCAACCACGCCGTGCGGGCGGGCTTGCCTTCACCAGGAGGCCCCGGGAACCGAACCTGGGGCCTCCCATATGGTAAACGGGAGCCCTACTGATTGAGCCACAGCTGCTTCCCGTTCTCAATGTCTTCTTGATGTCATTTATCTCTTTAACTATATTGTCTTTTATCTCATTAATTTGATTTTGGAAATTTGTTCTCATCTCACTGATTAATTCTCTCAAATTCTGCATCTCTTCTGGGACTTTGTTGTATTCCTTTTCTTGGGCCATGTCTTCTATTTTCTTAGTATGGCTCGTAATTTTTTGCTGGTGTTTAGGCATCTGGTTTTTACTGTATTTTACTTAGATGCTCTATCTCTTTTTCTTTTATGGGGTTTTAGTGGCAGGAGGCTGTGAATTACCATAGCTCCTTGATTTTTGGCTCAACTTTGATTGGTTAGGATTGTCCTGCTGGTTGCTCAAAACTGGGCCCTGGACCCAGTAATTGGTTTTAGAGTCGTTTCCTAGGGCCTTGGGCAGGGAGGCTATAGAGGCCAGGAAAAGCCTCTCTTACTTATTAATTTTCTTATGTGCACTTCCTTGGTCTGCCAGGAGATGGCGCTTGTTGGCTGCTTTCAATTCAATGCCTGGTCGGAGGGTATTTGTTGTGACACAGACCAGATCAATGTGATAGAGCTTCCTGTCTGGGGGCTAAGAGCCTTGTGATTCAAACTTTCTGAGACAGTTCTCCAGTCTCTGGTAGCCCGCTCCCTTTTCCCAGCTAGGAAATATTTCCCCTCCCTTTCTGAATCCTCAATAGTCAGTCCCTGTTAGTAGAGGATGAGATTGGGAGGTTTGTATATCTTTAGCCCCTTGCAGGCTCCAAGGCAAACAATGGCGCAGCCCCACCCGGCCTGGAAGGGCTCTCTGGACAGGGCAGACCAAACCTGCGAGTCAAAAGCAGGGTCAGCCCCAGGCCCTCTCTCCCCTCTCCTGTGGAGTCCTCAACAATTAGTCCAGGCTAGAAGAGAGGGAGGTTGCGAGGGTCGGATTTCTCCAGTCCTTCCTAGGCTCCCAGGGCAAACTACCGAGTGGAAAGGTCCGTGGGGCTCGCAGCCCAAATTTGCGGGTCAGAACCTGAGTCAGCCTAAGGCTGTGTCCTTCTCTCTCCCCTTTCTGGAAGTGGTAGATCCCTGGATCCCCCTTTGTCTGTGGTCGCAGGCCCAGAGGCCCAAGAATTCTAAAGAGTGTGGGGAAGGTGCCGGCAGCAGTAGCCGCTGCTGGTTCCAACTCACAGTTCTGGTTCTGTCCACGCGGTTTCCCTCTTTTGTCCCTCTCTCCTCTGGGTGTGTGCAGCCTTCACCTGCTGTCCTAAACCTAGAAGATCTATTTCGGGGCTGTTTAGACTGTTCTCTAGCTATTTTTCTGGAGAAGAGATTCCCGTGCCTTACTGGTCCGCCATCTTCCCGGAAGTCTGGGCCATAGTTTCTTGCTTCTTCATGTGTTTTGTAATTTTTTGTCGAGAACTGGACATTTTAAGTATTATGTTGTTCCTCTGGAAATCTAGTTCTGCTTCTCTCCCATTCCCACTCCTCGGGGATTGGTAGCAGGTTGTTGTTGTGGAGGGCGGGAACCATCAAACTGTGACTTTTCCAAACTATTTTTGCTCCCAAACAGGGAATGAAAATGTCAAGAGGAGGAAAAGGAAAAGAAAAAAAAAGAAGTGCTGCCTCTTTCCTCCTCTCTCCTGTGTTTGCTGGAGGCGGGCTGGAAAGTGGCCGCCCTCAGCCAGCCCCCTGCTGTGTGAAGTAGCCGACCAGAAGCAGTGGTCAGCGGTCAGACCATGCACCTGGGCCTGGGTCCTTTGAGCCCACCTGGCCCTAGCCAGCTGCACCAGGAGCCCCGGCTGCAGCCCCCACTGCTGTCTGCCACATCGCTGGGGGATGGGGGGTTGGAGGTGGCCACTGCACGAGTGAAAGTCACCCATGTTCACTGCAGTTTACTGGACTTTTCCTCCAGCTCTTGCTTGGGTGCTGCAGTGTTCCACTAGACTCTGGAGCTTAAATGGTTGATTTGGACAGTTCCTGCCACTCCAGTGGTTGTTTTGATGGAGGGACTAGTTCCTGGAGTCCCCTTCTCTGCCATCTCCCTGCATCCTGTCCCCCTTATCTTTTCTTTGCATGACTGTGGCACAGGCCTGTGGTCAAATCAGGAGGCATGTTTTCTGGTTTTCTCTTTGGGGGGATGCTCGCAGCCTTTGATATCCAGGATTTAAGTCTGTTAATCATCATGGTTTGCAAGTTTTCAACATAATGCTTTGCTTGCCTGCCAGCCTCCAAAGGTGTCCAATGAGTTTTCTCCTTGTTTTTTTATTTTTTACCATTATTATGAAGCAATGGGTTTAAGCAGATCTGGTATGCGGTTGCAGTTCCTGTGGGCATCGCTTGCCTTTGGCTGTGGAGTGCCTCTGCAGAGCCTCCCGGCTGCGTCGCTCTCTCCCAGCCGTCTGTGGGTGCCCTTGCTTCCTGGCGTGGCAGGACATGCAGCTCATTTGCGCACTGTGTACCCCTGGCCTGGCTGTGTGGCTTAGGGAATGATTTTGTAGGTAGTTTGGAAAAGGGATTCCTCTTTCTTTCCTTGCTAGTATGCCAGTACCATTCATTAAATATGTCTCCCTTTCTCACTGAAATGAAATCATTATGTCTGTTAATAAAGCAAATTCACAGAAGTGTTGGCGCCCACCCATATCTCCTGTGGCATCCCCCTGACCCAGATGTCTCTGCTGTCACTGGCCTGGTTTCCGTGTCTTCGTGGGGTGCGCTGGCGTCTGCCATGTCCTTCTTAGTAGACCCTCCTCAGAGGAGCCAATACGCCTGCGTTCTCTCCACCACCATTTAAGCACATGTCTTCTTGTTCCCTTAGCTGAAGTCTGTTTCTCTGTTTTAGGACTCGTCCCTGCTGGATGGCCGAGTGACGCTTCTCCATGTGCCTGCAGGTACCGTGGTGTCGAGGCAGGGAGACCAGGTGAGCTCAGATCTATTGCCAGCGCAGCCGCAAGCCTCTCGGGCCGGGGCTCGGGATGGCGTCAGGCAGACCCGCCTGCTCTCGTGTCTGTGCAGAGGCATCCCCAGAGGGCCTTTGGCTTGGGCTTTGTGAGGTCAGACTAAAGACGTGTTGGGCATCAGAATCTGCTGCATTTATGGAGGGAGGTCGGGGAAATGCACACCAAGACCTGTGTGTGTGTACATACGTATGTACATATGCGTTTTTAATTTCGAGTGATTATACCTCAGTCACAAACTCAGATGTAGAGAAAAATATTTTTTTCCCCAGTTCTCAAACATGGTACAGATGAAAAATCATTTCTTTTTCATAAACTTTTTTTTTTATTTATTCATTTATCCCCCCCTTGCTGCTTGTGCTCGCTGGGTCAGCCAACCACACCGTGCGGGCGGGCTTGCCTTCACCAGGAGACCCCGGGAACCGAACCCGGGGCCTCCCATATGGTAAACGGGAGCCCTACTGATTGAGCCACAGCCGCTTCCCTTTCATAAACTTAATTTCTGATTCCAAGATCCCCAGTTGCTGGGTGGGCAGAAATGTGACCATCCCCTCTGTCTTCTCTGGGAGTTGATCTCTCCCTGGAGGCACTGGGTCTGAGGTCTCACTCTCTGCCAAGAACTGCGTGTCCCTGCAGGTCAGCACTCTCCACACCGTGGTGCTGGAAGGCAGGTTAGGCAGGAAAGGTTTTTCTTGCTGGGTGAATGGACGAAGCATAGGCCCTCCATTTGTGCATTAGCCCTTCCCCTGCGGCAGCAGTGCCCCGACCCAGGTGCCTGCAGGTGGGAGCCCTCCCTTAGAGCCGAGCTCAGACTGAGGGCAGCTGCCCGGGTATTAGGGCTGCTGAGAGCGGCGGCCCGAGAGGGTCTGGGAGGCCAGGTGGGACTGGGAGCATGTGCAGGAGCAGGGGCCTGTGCACCAGGCTGGTGGGCGAGGAGACCCCGCCCTGCAAACCTGCATAGGGTCTGCTCCTTCCTGCCCCAGTAAAGGGCTTTTGTGTCCTTGCATCTACTCCAGCCGTTTTTGAAGAATTTGTGCTGACGTGGGGCCATTAGTTGCAGGTGGGACCTTAGCTGGAGGTGGGGCCTTAGCTGGAGGTGAGGCTGTTAGGTGCAGCTGAGACCTTAGCTGGAGGTGAGGCTGTTAGCTGGAGGTGGGGCTGTTAGCTGGAGGTGGGGCCTTAGCTGGAGGTGAGACTGTTAGCTGGAGGTGGGGCCTTAGCTGCAGGTAAGGCTGTTAGCTGCAGGTGGGGCCTTAGCTGGAGTTGAAGCTGTTAGCTGCAGCTGAGACCTTAGCTGGAGGTGAGGCTGTTAGCTGGAGGTGAGGCCTTAGCTGGAGGTGAGGCCTTAGCTGGAGGTGAGGCTGTTAGCTGGAGGTGAGGCTGTTAGCTGGAGGTGAGGCTGTTAGCTGGAGGTGAGGCCTTAGCTGGAGGTGAGGCTGTTAGCTGGAGGTGGTGTGTAGCCGCAGACCTGAGTCCACCGTGGGACCAGAGAGGCTCGGAGCGGCTTCAGGCCTCCTGCGGATGCCCACTGAGACGAGGGGACCTGCTTTGGGCAGCTTTCACTTTCCTCCACTCTTTGAAATCTGTTTTTGCTCTTGCTTCCCATTCCCAGTAGGAAGCACTCCTGAAACACACCTCTTCACGGCATCTGGCTTTCCTTATTCTTTCCCTGCCCTTTCTCTTCTTTCACTTTATCAGGGAGGCAAGCTGTCCTGGTCAGGAAAGCCCAAGGCCATGCTCCTGGCCCTTGCCGTGGCTGGAGCAGGAGCCTGGCCTCTGCCCCCGGGCACCCCAGAGCCTTTCCAGGTGCCACGGCTGTTTAGATCTCTGCTGGCTGAGAGACATCCACAGAATAGGGCAGGTTTTGAAGAGGTCATGTGCTAGATACCAGCAGTGGGGACTGGTGCCCGAGCGTCTCGTGTGGCACACTCGCAGCTGGTGGACCTGAAATGAGTGTGACTTGTACAGTGAGAGATATGATAATGTCTGCAGTTGAGGAGGGGCAGGAAAGAGGACAGAGCCTCCATGTCAGGCGTTTGTCTGCTTCTAGGTCCAGCCCTGCCGTTCCCTGCTCTGCTGGGCGTCGCGGGCAGCTGGCTGCTGCCGGCTAATTTTTGCAGGCTCTTGTGCCAGAAGGAGGCACTGGTGTGCAACTGGAGGCTGGAGGACAGAAGAGGCTTTTCTCCCCCCTTTTTCTGCCTTAGGTGGTGTCACTTCCTTCTGTCTTGCTGGACAGGCCTTCCCTAGTGTCCCTGCCTTTGCAGTGGCTCTGGTCTCCCCCAAGTGTCTCTGGCTTGGTTGGTGTCTGGTAATATCCTTGGTCCATCCAGCCCTGGGAGCTTCTTGCTATTGAGAATCTTTTATTCAAGAAAATGACTGAAACTTAAGTAAGACTATTGGAAGTCTATGACCAGCTAGTCTCTGCTAGGGCAGAGAAAGTGGTGGAAACCAGCAGCCCTGCTGAGGGAGCGGACCTTATGTGGAACAGCGGGGAGTGGGAGAGACCCCATGCCCAGGGGCTTTGTCATAAACAGTAGTTAAATCAGGGCAAGCTCATGGGGAGGGCTAACACTGCAGCTGGACCGAGCTGCAGTGATGGTTGGCACAAGCAGTCGACAACAGACCAGGCAGAAGCTCCATGGAAAACCAGAGACTGAGACGGGTGTCGTGAGCTGTGATGCACTCCTACACGTGTCTGGCAGTGCAGGGGGCTGTAGTGCTCAGGAGGGATGGGGAGGGCGCTGGCTGCCTACGCCCCCTGCTTGAGCAGGAGGCTCTACGTAAAGGCAGAGTGGCTGCACGAGGGTCCAGCAGAAATTAAAAGTGTAACTGCCTGTTGTGTTCCACAACTCACACGCAGTTCTATCAACAAAGGGCAGAAGGCTTCCTGGATCCTGGTATTTTTAATCCCATCCTCTGACCAAACATGGACTGACCAGTAAGTTATGCTGACCCAGGAGAAAATATAAAAACAATTTTTTTGAAAAGCAGCTACATCAGCAGCCATACTCTGCAGCAGATACAGACGCTACAAAATTAGCTCAGGAAAGTTACTAAGTAAACAGAAACAATGACGACCCTATAAATGGGGTGGAAGGGTCTCAGGTCTGGAGTTGTTACAATATATTATCTAAAATGTCCAATTTTTTAAAAAGGTTTATTTATTTCTCCCCCCACACCCTGTTGTTTGCGCTTGCTGTGTCTATACCTTGTGTGCCCGTCTGCCTTTTTTTTTTTTTGGAGGCACTGGGAACTAAACCTGGGACCTTCCATATGGGAGGGAGGCACCTAATCCCTTGAGCCACTTCCGCTCCCTGCTTTGTGGTATCTCTCATTATGTTTCCTCCTTGTGTCTCTTGTTGTATTATCTTGTTGCATCAGCTCACCGTGCCTGTCCGTCACGCCAGCTCGCTGTCTTCTTTAGGAGGCACTGGGAACCAAACCCGGGACCTCCCTTGTGGTAGGTGGGAGCTCAACTGTTTGAACTAACATCTGCTTCCCCAATTTTCAATTTAAAAAAATTGAGACATACTAAGAAACAGGAAAGTCTGACCCATGCACAGGCAAAAAACCCTCTGTAAAAATGTCTCTGAAGGGACCCAAATCTTAAACTTAGCAGGCAAAGACTTAAAGCAGCTATTATATATGCAAAGACTTAAAGAAAGCCATGTTTAAAGAACTAAAGTGATATAAGATAACGATTCCTCAAATAAAGAATAGTCAAAAAAATATAGAAATTATTAAAAGGAACCAAATGGAAATTCTAGAGTTAAAAGTTCAAAAACTGAAGTGAAAAATCCACTAAAGCACCTCAGCAACACATTTGAGATGTCAGAAGAATCAGTGAACATGAGGATGATCAATAGAAATTATCCAGTGTGAAGAAGAGAAATAAAAAAATGGAGGAAACATGAACAGAATCTCATGAGACCTGTAGCCGCCCCACCCCACCGAGCACACCCAACAGCTGCATAGTGGGAGCCCTGAGCGTGGCGTGAGAGAGGGCAGAGGAAGGCCCTTGAGAAAGGGATGGCTGAGCACTACCCGGGTGTGACCTGCACAGCTCTGAAATGCAGTGAGCTCTCGAGCTGGACAAGCTCAAGGACAGCCACTCCAGGGAGCCCACGGTGAATGAAGAGCCGACTTCACGAGAAACAGCGGGGACTGGGAGGAAGTACTGAAAGACAGCATCAACCAAGAAGTCTCTGTCCAGCAAAACTGTTCTTCAAAAAAATAAGTAAATAAAAACATCTCCAGGTAAATGAAGGTGAGTGAGTTTGTTACTAGCAGACCTGCTGTGTTAGTCTATCAAAGGGGAGCTGTTGCAAAGGACCAGAAACCTGCTGGCTTTTATAATGGACATTTATGTGGGGTAAAAGCTTACGGTTCCAAGGCCATGAAATGTCCAATTGAGGCACCATCAGAGATGCTTTCTCACCAAAGTCAGCTGCTGATCCTGGCATGCTGCCACGTGGTGAAGCAAGATGGCAGTGGCCTCTGCTGAGCTGTCAGCCTTCCCTTCCAGAATCTGCTTAGAGCTCAGCTGTGAACAGCCAGGCACAGGGCTTGTGTCTTAGGACTTCTTCCCTTGCAGCTCAGCCGTGGGCAAAACGAGTCTTTTCTCTCACATGGCAGAGTCAAACATGGCAGTTGCCTTTTCTCTGTGTCTGTCTGTGTGTCCGTTTTTTTCAGACCCAGCAAGGGGGTGGAAACTCAACCTGAGTCAGCCTCACTGACATTGTCCGATCGAAAGCCCTAAAGCGATCTCATCAAGTGATCTAATTAAAGGCCTCGCAGCTGAATTTAATGCAAAGGGTGTCACACCCAGAGGAACAGATTAGTTTTCAAATATAATCTTCTCTTTTTAGGATTCATAAAATCATCTCAGACTGCCCCACCTACCTTACGAGGAGGAAGTCCTTCAGGCTGAAAGGAAGTAGCACCAAACAATAATGTGAATCCACATGAAAAAATAAAGAGTACTAGTAAAGCCAATTAATAACATAGGTAATTTTAAAAGACAGTATAAATAAATATATACGTTTATATATATGTAGTCTATATGTTTTTATATAAATATATATATTCTCTTAAAAGGTTACATAGAACAATAATTGTAAACTTGTATTGTTGGGCTTATAACATGTAAAGATAGAATATATATTATAATGTAGCACAAAGAGAAATAGAGCTATGCTGGAGCAAAGTTTCTGTATTTCACTGGAATTAAGTTAGTATTATATGAATTAAACTGTGAAAAGTTAAGATGCATATTGTAATCCCTAGAGCAACCACTAAGAATATAAATTTAAAATATATAGAAAACAAAAAAAAAAGGAATTAAAATGGTCCACTAGAAAATAGCTCATAACAAAAAGGTCATGAGGCATAAAACATAACAAAATGGCAGTTGCAAATCCTACTAGATCAATAATTATATTGAATGTAAATTGATTAACCACTCTGATCAAAAGGCAGAGAGTGTCAGATTGTATAAAAAGACAATATCCAACTATAGGCTGCCTACAAGAGACAGACTTTATAGTCAAAGAAATAGGTGGAAAGTAAAAGGATGGAAAAAGATATGCAGGGAAGCAGATATGGTTCAAACGATTGGGCTCCTGTCTACCATATGGGAGGTCCCAGGTTCGATTAGCAGGGCATCCTGGTGAAGGCGAGCTGGCCTGCGCGGCGAGCTGGTGCAACAAAAAAAGAGACAATGAGAGACACAGCAAACTGGGGGGGCGGAGGTGGCTCAAGCGACTGAGTGCCTCTCCCACATCAGAGGTCCCAGGATCGGTTCCCGGTGCCTCCTAAAGAGAAGACGAGAAGAGAAGACAAGCAGACACAGAGAGCACACAGTACATGGACACAGAGCAGACAGCGAGCACAAAAACAAGGGTGGGGGAATAAATAAATAATAAATCTTTTTTTAAAAATGATATACAAACAGTAACAACAAGATTCCTGCTACTGAGTAGCTTACTGTTATCAGACAAAATGGACTTGAAAAAAATGTTGCTGGAGACAGAGGGGCATTTTATAATTTATAATGTTAGTCAATTCATCAGTAAGATACAACAATTATAAACATATGTACACATAACAACAGAGGCCCTAAATACATGAAACAAAACTGACAATTTTAGAGAGAAATAGACCATTCAACAACAGTAGTTGGAGACTTCAGTACCCCACTCTCAGTAATTGATAGAACAAATAGAAAATCAACAAGGATATAGAAGACTTGTACAACATTATCAGTCAGTTTCACATAACTGACATATATACAACATGCCCTCCACCAACAGTAGAATGTACTCAAGCACACATTGACTATTCTCTAGGATAGACCATATGCTAGGTGATAAAAACAGGTCTCAGGAATTTAAAAGGATTGAAATAATACAGAGTATGTTCTCTGGCCACAGTGAAATTCAATTAGAAATCAACATCAGAACGAAACCTGGGAAATCCATCATTATTTGGAAATGAGATAACAAAATGTTAAATAACTCTTGGACCAAAGAGGGAAACAAAGGTAAATTTTTAAATATTTTGAACTGACTGACATATCAAAATATACGGAATGTCACTAAAGCAATGCTTAGAGAGAAATTTGTATCTTTAAATACTGTTGCAGTTGGGCAGTTTGATGTAATTATGAATTCCAAAAATATAATTAGATCATGCTTGTAAACTGATCTGTTAATCTGGGCATGATTAAGTTATGATTAGGGCATTGACTGGGCCATGTCAGTAGGGCATTGAGCCCCACCCCTTGGTGGGTGGGGAATTAAATATAAAAGGCATGACAAGAACAGACTTGCAGCAGTCTTTTGAGAAGCAGTTTTGATGTTGGAGAAAAGGCCTCAGAAGAAGAGAAGTGAGCCGTTCGCCTGATAGTCTAAAGCTGACCTTGTGGAGGAACCAGAAGAGCTAAGCCTGGAGAGAAACGCAGCCCTGGGAAGAGACCCATACAAGAAGCCTGAACCCTAGCAAACATTAGCAGCTGTCTTGCTCCAACACGGGGCAATGGACTGTGGTGAGAGAAGAAACTTAACACTTTATGGCCTGGTATCTGTGGACTTCTCCCCCAAATAAATACCCTTTATAAAGACCAACCCATTTTTGGTATTTCATGTTAGCACCCCTTTGGCTGACTAATACAGAATTTGATACCAGAATGGGGTAGTGCTTTTGTATATACCAAAATGTTGGAACGGTTTTATAAATGGGTAAGGGGTATTTTTTGGAGGAATTGTGAAACAGTTGATGGAGAAGACATACAGTGCTTTGAAGAGACTGTTGATAGTAATATGGACACTAAAGAGACTTTCTATGATGCCTTAGAAGTAAATGATGAAAATATTATTGGAAACTGGAGGAAAGGCGATCCACGTTTTAAAGTTGCAGAGAACTTAGCAAAATTAACTCCTGGTGTTACATGGAAGACAGAATTTGAAAATGGCGAACCTGAGTATTTAGCTGAAGAACTTTACAAGGAAAACTTGGAGAATGTGATTTGGCTTCTCTTTGCAGCTTATAGCAAAATACTAGATGAGCGAAATACACTAAGGACTGAACTTTTGGGCACAAAGAACACAGAAAGTGATTCCGGAACTTCCAAGTTTATGGAAATCAAATTCCCAGATGAAAGTGCCCCATTTGAAGACTTAGCTAAACCTGGAACTTCTAAATCAGAATTGAAGATGCAGTTGTCTCAGAAAGACTTGTGGAAAGTCTTACTGTCTGAAGGTTTGGACCCCTGCTTCCTGCATGCTAAACCAACAAAGTTTTTGAGAGAGCTGTATGAACAAAACCACTGTCAGCTTGGACAAAAGAGGACATGGAAAGGAGAGATTGAAGGAGAGTCAGCTTTAAGAAGAAAACCATGGAAGCAGAGATCTGGAATTAAGACATCTCCTTGGGCCAAGAGAGGAGTCCCACCCATGTGAACAGAGAGGGTGAGTTTTCCCCAGCAGTTGAAGAGGTTGGATGTCCCCACCCGATGTTCAGGAAGAGTTTTGCCACCCAAGGGTGCAGGGAGGGTAGAGCACATTCCTCAAAGATTAGGGCAGTTAAGGTCAACACCCCATAGGTCTGAGAGGGGTGTACCTGTCCCCCATGGATTAGAGAAGGCCAGGTGGTTAGCCCATTGCTCTGAGAGGGTTGAGCCTGTATGCCAAAGGTTAGGGGGAATGTTGTCTTCACCTCACTGTACTAGGGGGGCTTAAGACTCTAACCCAAAGATTGGGTACGGTGTGGCAATCACCACAACACTCTTGGAGGGTGAGGTCTGGAGCTTGGTCAACACCCAGATGCTTGATGAGGGTGGAACCAAGAAAATGGCTGTTGGGCAAGCCTGTGGAAAGGGTGGGTTCCCATGTGGCCCCAAGGAGAAGAAACCATCTTCTTAAGAATGACTCTCAGACTTTGAAATCGAATGGAGGACGCCCTGCAGGTTTACTGAACGGTAGAGGATCCATGACTCATGTCTAACATCCCAGTTTCTCCTTATGATAATGAAAATGTTTATCCTTTGTATTTCCATTGTGTATTGGAAGCAGTTAAATGGTTTTGTAAGTTTCAGAGGTCTATAGCAGATGAGATTTTGCCTGAAGACAAACTGTATTTCTTTAAACTGCCTATGATATGGTTTTGTACTTGAATTGTTACTGATTTAAAGTTTTTTGAATATTGTAATGTATTTTTGGAATTCAGAGGGTGGAATGTTGCAGTTGGGCAGTTTGATGTAATTATGAATTCCAAAAATATAATTGGATCATGCTTGTAAACTGATCTGTTAATCTGGGCATGATTAAGTTATGATTAGGGCATTGACTGGGCCACGTCAGTAGGGCATTGAGCCCTACCCCTTGGTGAGTGGGGAATCGAATATAAAAGGCAAAGGACAGAGTAGAAGCAGTTTTTGAGAAGCAGTTCTGATGATGGAGTTTTGATGTTGGAAAGAAGGCCCCAGGAGAAGAGAAGTGAGCTGTTCGCCTGATAGTCTATAGCTGACCTTGTGGAGGAACCAGAAGAGCTAAGCCCTGAGAGAAACACAGCCCCAGGAAGAGAGGAACCCCAGAAGCCTGAACCATGGCAAATGCTGGCAGCTGTCTTGCTCTGACATGTGGCAGTGGACTGTGGTAAGAGAAGAAACTTAACGCTTTATGGCCTGGTATCTCTGGACTTCTACCCCAAATAAATACCCTTTATAAAGACCAACCCATTTTTGGTATTTCACAGTAGCACCCCTTTGGCTGACTAATACAAATACCTACATTAGAAAAGAAGAAAGATCTCAAATCAATAACCTAGGCTTCCAAATTAAGAAACTAGAAGAGGAAAGTATCCCCAAAACAAGCAGAAGGAAGGAAATAATAAAGATTAGAGCATAAATCAATGAAATAGAAAAATGAAAAACAATAGAGAAAATAAATGAGCTCAAAAATCGGTTCTTTGAAAAGACCAATAAAACTGACAAACATTTTACTGGACTGACAAAGCAAAAAAGGGGAGAAGACACAAATTACCAAAATCAGTAATGAAAGATGGGACATCATGACTATTCCCTATAGAGATTAAAAAGGATTATAAGGGAATGCTGACTACAACTTTATGCCAATGAATCAGACAAATTTAGATTAGATGGACAAATTCCAAGAAAGGCACAATTTACTAAAACTGACTCAAGAAAAAACAGACCTATAACACATCAAGAAATGTAACTAATAATTTAAAATATTCCAACTATAATGCAAATCAACATCAGTGAAATACCATTTCACACCCACTAGGATGGTTATATATATTTTAAAGGATATAACAAGTACTGGTGAGGATGTGGAGAAATTGGAGCCCTTGGACATTGCTGGTGGGAAGTTAAATGGTGCAGCCTCTGTGGAAAACAATTTGGCGGATCCTCAGTAAGTTCTGCATAGAATTGCCATATGACCCAGAATTTCCACTCCTAGATATATACCCAGAAGAACTGAAAGCAGGGACTGAAACAGATACTTGACATCAGCGTTCACAGCAGCATCGTTCACAGTAGCCTACAGGTGTGTCCATCAGTAGATGAAAGGTTAAACAAAATGCGGCAAGTCCACACAATGGGACGTGACTCAGCCATAAAAAGGAGTGAAATTCTGAGACATGGTAGCATGGATGAACCTTGAAAATATTATGTTGAGTGAAATAAGCGAGGCACAAATGGTCAAATATCATATGATTCCACTTGTATAAAATATCCAGAGTAAGCACATGTAGATTAGATGTACCAGGGATTGAGGAAGAAGGAAATGGGGAGTTGTTGCTTAATGGGAACAGAGTTTCTGTTTGGGGTGATATAGACCATGGTAATGGCTGGTGGTGATTGTAACACAATGTAGTGATTGTAATTAATATCACTGTAAAATTATGATTAAAATGGGAAGTTTATGGGAAGTGGCTGTGGCTCAATCAGTGGGGCTCCCGTTTACCATATGGGAGGCCCCGGGTTCGGTTCCCGGGGCCTCCTGGTGAGGGCGGGCCCACCCGCGCGGCGTGGTTAGCTGACCCAGCGAGCACAAGCAGCAAGGGGGGATAAATAAATAAAAATAAAATCTTTAAAAAAAAAAAAAATGGGAAGTTTATATAATAAAAATTTTTTTAACTTTATTTTGTACATTTAATAATTGAAAATATAAACAATTAAAACCAAAAAGTAAACAAATGAATAAATATATACACTTCTCAATTAAATGTACTAGATACATATAAATTTTTTTGAATTATACAATATGTTACACAATATATTTGGTTCATATTAACTCATTCATACAGTATTTGTCCTTTTGAGTCTGGCTTGCTTTGCTCAACGTAATGTCCTCCAGGTTCATCCATGTTGCCATATGCTTTACGACTTCATTTCTTCTTACAGCTGCGTAATATTCCATCGTGTGAATAGACCACAGTTTGTTTATCCATTCATCTGTTGATGGACACCTGGGTTGTTTCCAGCTTTTGGAAATGGTGAATAATGTGTCTATGAAGCTCTCAATTCAATGCCTGGTCGGAGCGTATTTGTTGTGACACAGACCAGATCAATGTGATAGAGCTTCCTGTCTGGGGGCTAGGAGCCTTGTAATTCAAACTTTCTGAGACAGTTCTCCAGTCTTCTCTGGCAGCCCCTCCCTTTTCCCACCTAGGAAATATTTCCACTCCCATCTGAATCCTCAACAATCAGTCCCTGTTAGTAGAGGATGAGATTGGGAGGTTTGTATATCTTTAGCCCCTTGCAGGCTCCAAGGCAAACAATGGCGCAGCCCCACCCGTCCTGGAAGGGCTCTCGGGACAGGGCAGACCAAACCTGGGAGTCCAAAGCAGGGTCAGCCCCAGTCTCTCTCCCCTCCTGTGGAGTCCTCAACAATTAGTCCAGGCTAGAAGAGAGGGAGGTTGTGAGGGTCGGATTTCTTCAGTCCTTCCTAGGCTCCCAGGGCGTGTGGAAGGGTCCGTGGGGCTCTGCAGCCCAAATTTGCAGGTCAGAACCTGAGTCAGCCTAAGACTGTCCCTCTCTCTCCCCTTTCCCAGCGTGGTAGAGTCCTGGAGCCCCCTTTGTCTATGGTCGCAGGCCCAGAGGCCTGAGAATTCTAAAGAGTGTGGGGGAGGGTGCTGGCAGCAGCCGTCACTGCTGGTTCCAACTCACTGTTCTGTCATCGCGATTTCCCTCTTTTGTCCTGCTCTCCTCTGTGTGGTGTGCAGCCTTCACCTGATGTCCTAAACTCTAGAAGATCTTATTCGGGGCTGTTTCACCCTGTCCTCTAGCTATTTTTCTGGAGAAGAGATTCCCGTGTCTTAGTAGTCCGCTATCTTCCCGGAAGTACCTATATAATAAAATTTTGAAAAGATCTTCCCATAAAGAAAAGGATAGGCTTTTCTGAATTCTGTCAAACATTTAAAGAAGAAATATTGCCAATCCTTCACAAATTCTTCTAGAAAATAGAGGAGGGAACACTGTCCAACTCATCCTGTGAGGCCAAAGCCAGATAGACACCACAAAAAAACAAGCTACAGACCAATATCCCTCATAAACATAGATGAAAAATTTCTCAGACTAAATCCAGCAATATGTAAATGGGTTATGTTCCATGATCAAGTGGGTTTTATCCCAGGAATGCAAGGTTGGCTTAACATCTTCTCTTTATCTTTTACATTTGACATTCTAAATAATATGTGTCGTGGCGTAGGTCTATTTGGATTTATTCTTATTGGAGTACAGTGTGCTTCTTGGACATGTAAGTTCATTTCTTTCGTGAGAGTTGGGAAATTTTCAGCTATTATTTCCTCAAATACTCTTTCTCTTTTCCTTTCTCTTCTCCTTCTGGAACTCCCATGACACGTATGTTCTTGCGTTTTGTGTTGTCATTCAACTCTCTGAGCCCCTGCTCAATTTTTTCCATTCTTTTCTCTCTCTGTTCTTTTCTCTCTTCAATTTTGGCTGCTCTGTCTTCAGTATCACTTATTCTTTCTTCTATCATTTCGAGTCTGCTGTGTGTGCTTCAAATGTATTTTTTACTTCACCTATTGTGTCTTTCATTCCCATGAACTCCGTTACTTTTCTGTTTATGATTTCAAATTCTTCTTTGCGTTCGTGCAATGACTTCTTGATGTCATTGATCTCTTTAACTATATTCTCTTTCATCTCATTAATTTGATTTTGGAAATGTGTGTTCATCTCACTGATTAGTTCTCTCAAATTCTGCATCTCTTCTGGGACTTTGCTGTATTCCTTTTCTTGGGCCATGTCTTCTATTTTCTTAGTATGGCTCGTAATTTTTTGCTGGTGCTTAGGCATCTGGTTAGTTTGTATTTTACTTAGGTGCTCTATCTCTTTCTCTTTTATGGGGTTTTTAGTGGCAGGAGGCTTTGAGTTACCACCACTCTTTGATTTTTGGCTCAACCTTGATTGTTAGGATTGTTCTGCTGGTTGCTCAAAACTGGGCACTGGACCCAGTAATTGGTTGTAGATTCGTTTCCTAGGGCCTTGGGCAGGGAGGCTATAGAGGCCAGGAAAAGCCTCTCTTACTTATTAATTTTCTTATGTGCACTTCCTTGGTCTTCCAGGAGACGGCGCGTGTTAGCAGCTCTCAATTCAATGCCTGGTCGGAGCATATTTGTTGTGACACAGACCAGATCAATGTGATAGAGCTTCCTGTCTGGGGCTAAGAGCCTTGTCATTCAAACTTTCTGAGACAGTTCTCCAGTCTTCTCTGGCAGCCCCCTCCCTTTTCCCAGCTAGGAAATATTTCCACTCCCTTCTGAATCCTCAACAATCAGTCCCTGTTAGTAGAGGAGGAGATGGGGAGGTTTGTATATCTTTAGCCCCTTGCAGGCTCCAAGGCAAACAATGGCGCAGCCCCACCCACCTGTCCTGGAAGGGCTCTCGGGACAGGGCAGACCAAACCTGGGAGTCCAAAGCAGGGTCAGCCCCAGGCTCTCTCTCCCCTCTCCCGTGGTGTCCTCAACAATTAGTCCAGGCTAGAAGAGAGGGAGGTTGCGAGGGTCGGAGTTCTCCAGTCCTTTCTAGACTCCCAGGGCAAACCGCCGTGTGGAAGGGTCCGTAGGACTCTGCAGCCCAAATTTCAGGTCAGAACCTGAGTCAGCCTAAGGCTATGTCCCTCTCTCTCCCCTTTCCGGGAGTGGCAGATCCCTGAAGCCCCCTTTGTCTGTGGTCGCAGGCCCAGGGGCCCGAGAATTCTGAAGAATGTGGGGGAGGGTGCTGGCAGCAGTAGAAGCTGCTACTTGCAACTCACAGTTCTGTAGTCGCGATTTCCCTCTTCTGTCCCTCTCTCCTCTGGGTGGTGTGCAGCCTTCACCTGCTGTCCTAAACCCTAGAAGATCTTTTTTGGGGCTGTTTCAGCTTGTCCTCCAGCTATTTTTCTGGAGAAGAGATTCCCGTGTCTTACTAGTCCGCCATCTTCCCGGAAGTCTGGCTTAACATCTTAAAATCAATTAATCTGGCATATTAACAGAGAAAATAACAATACATAATCTCAGTAGACACAGAAAAAGCATGTGGCACCATCTAACACTGATTCAACTTAATGCTTTTCCCCTAAGATTGAGGACAAGGCAAGCAAGGATATCTGCTTTTGTACTGCTGTTTAGCATTGTGCTAGAGGTTCTACCCAGTCTAATCAGGCAAGGAAAGAATTAAAGGGACCCAGACTGGAAAGGAAGAAATGAAACTTTCTTTATTGGTAGGCTACATGGTCTGTATATAAAAAATCCTAAGCAGTCCAGACACAAAGGCATTGACTAGAAATAATGAGCTTATCAAAGTTGTGGGTCAGAAGATCAAGACACAAACTCTAATTGTATTTCTATATACGAGAATTGAAGTTGAAATTAAAACTTTAAAATCAATACCACTTACAATAGCACCCAAACCATAAAATTCTTAGGGATGAATCTGATGAAAGATTGAAGGAAATGTGGACTGAAAACTGTTGAGAGAAATTAAAGATGACCAAAACAGAAAGGCAATCCATGCTCATGAACGGGAAGTCTCAATATTAAAACGGCAGTTCTCTCCAAATGGATTTATAGATTCAGTGCAGTACCTATCAGAATCCTAGAAAACTTTGTGGTGAGTGTGTGCAGAAATTGAAAAGTGGATCCTAAAATTTACATGGAACTGCTTTACAGGATCCAGAACAGGTAAAACGATTTTGAAAAGGAAGAACTAGGTTGGAGAACTCACACTTCCAGATTTCAAAATTACGGTGAAACCACAGTAACCAAGATGGGGTTACTGACATGAGGCCAGACCAACAGAACAGTGGGGCCAAATTGAGTCTTTCAACATTAACCGTTGCATTTCTGGTCAACTGACCTTTTTTTTTCTTTTTTCTTTTTCTTCTTTTTTTTTTTTTTTTTTTGTTGTTGTTGTTGTTGTTGTTTGTTTTGTTTTGTTTTGAGGCACTGGGGCTGGGGATTGAACCCAGGACCTCATATGTGGGAAGCTGGTTCTCAGCCACTGAGCTACACTGGCTCTCCTGAGTTTTTTTCGTTTGTTTGCTTGTTTGATTTTAGGAGGTACCAGGAATTAAACCCGGGACCTTGTACATGGGAAGCAGGCGCTCAGCCACTTAAGCTGCATCCACTCCCCTGGCTAACTGACATTTGACCAAGGTGCTGCAGTTCAGTGGGAAAGGATGGTGTTCAACTAATGGTGCTGGGACACCTACCCCACACTGTACCTCACATACATGGAAATTAACCCAAAATCTAAGAGATGGAACCATAAAACTTTCAGAGTAAGGTGTAGGACAAAAATCTTGGTGGCCTTGGGTTAGGCAAAGTCTAGGTAGGACACAAAGATCATAATTCACAAAAGTAAATATTGACAAACTGGACTTCATCAAAATTTAAATCTAAAAGGTCAAAGACAACAATTAAACAAAAAGTAAAGCCACAAACAGAGAAAATGTTTGCTTATCATATACATTTGATAAAGGACTTGTATCTAGAATTTATAAAGAGCTCCTACAGTTCATCAATAAGAAAAGTAACCCAGTTTTTTTTAAATGAAATTTTATTTTGAGATAACTGAAGCTCCACCTATAGTACAGAGAGCCCATGTGCCTTCTTCCCAGTTTCCCCAATGAAAACCTGGCTAAAAACTGCAGTGCATCACCCCAGCCGGGATGCTCAGGGACAAGCAGGTCAGAGCAGACCTCATTCAGGACCCCTTCTGGTGCCCTTTCATGCCACCCCACGACCCCCCAGCCCCTGGCAACCGCTAACTGGTCTCCATTCCTACAATTTTGTTATTTCAAGAGTGTTATATGGATGGAGCCATACAGTATGGGGCCTTGTGGAGTTGGCTTTTTTCATTTAGCATAATTCTTTGGAGGCAACCCAACTCTAAAAGGGTCAAAAGATTTGAATAGGGAAGCGGCTGTGGCTCAGTCAGTGGGGCTCCCATTTACAATATGGGAGGCCCCAGGTTCGGTTCCCAGGGCCTCCTGGTGGGGGCAGGCCCGCCCGCACGGCGTGGTTGGCTGGCCCGGCGAGCGCAAGCAGCAGGGGGGGGATAAATGAATAAATAAATAAAACCTTTAAAAAAAAAAAAAAAAGATTTGAATATATCAAATATTCCAGTTTTACCAAATATTTCATCAAAGAGGTTGTCTAATGACTACTCAAAAGAGAAGCAATAAAGAAAAAACAACAAAAATAGAGAAGCAGTAACAGGTTTTGGCAAGGGTGTGGAGAGACTGAAGCCTTTGTATATTGCCTGCGGGTGTGTAAAATGACGGCGCCACTGTAGAAAACAGTTTGGGAGTTTCTTAAATAGTTAAATATAAAGTTACCATGCAATTCCTCTTCTAGAGATCTGGCCAAGAGAAATGGGAACACGTCTACACAAAGACACACGGGAACGTCACACCAGCATTCTCCATTATAGCCCCAAATCTGGAAAGAATCCAGGTGTCCATCAACTGGCAAATGGCTGAGCAGACTGTGGCATTTCCATGCAGTGGAATATATTCAGCCATAAAAAGGGTCAAACTAGTGATGCATGCTACAACCTGGAAAATCCTAAAAAAAAATAAAAAAAAAGAATAAATTTTTTTTTGCTCAGTGAAAAAAACCAGACGCTCAAGACCCCATATTGTGTGATTCCAATTAAGTGAAGTGCCCAGCAAGGGACCACACAGACTTGGAGGGTGGGCTGGCACCTGCATTGGGCGGGGGGCTTTTGGAAATGTTCTGAAACTGGAATGGTGATGGTTGCACAGCTGGTAAATTTGCTAAATGCCATTGAATTGTCCACTTAAAATGGGTGCATTTTTTGGTGTGTAAATTCTGCAATCCTGGTAAAGGACAGTTTAGTGGAAGAGCGTGGGGCCTGCGAGTGGCCTCCTTGGACTTTGGCACTCTGCGCTGCTTCTGGGGGCCTGGGCGGGCAAGCAACGGGGCGATAAGCCTGTTTGAAGTGCTTGTGCACCCTGAAGCACACGTCCCCCATTGGAGCACCTCAAACGCTAGCCGTTCCCACCATGTCTGGCTGCGTGCCACCCCCGCTGGACAGTGCCAACCTTGTTCCAGGCCTGGCTGACCTGGGGCTGTGGGAGAGCTGAGGGGGCTATGGGAGAGCTGAGGGGGCTGCGGTGCGGTCAGGGAAGGGGGTTGCTGGGTGAAGGGACCAGCGGATGTGGGGATCTGATGGTCTCAGCCCATGTCTGCCAGAAAGTGTTCCCAAAGATGGGCGGGGGCTCAGAGGCTCTTCCAGGGGCTGGGGGCCCTGTCCCAACATGCTCCTGCCGGTTGGAGCAGCAGAGGGGGGCGGGCATTGGGAGCAGCCTGGCAGGTGGGGGTGAGGGGTATCCCATGGGGGTCTGGAAAGACCTGAAGCAGTGGCTTCAGTAGCTGTCGCTGGGGACAGAGCTGGCAGGTGGAGGCCACGGTGGGCCATCCTGACCGTGTGTGCCAGGCCCGTGGAGGTGTGCTCGCTGCACAGGCACCTCGCGCCATCTCTGTGCACTGGGTGACGAGACAGAGCTGGAGACGCTGCCAACACGTCTCCAGCAGGGCCTTGGAGGACCCAGCAGGCCCAAGAGCTGCCCTCGCCTCGCTGGCCGCTTGTGCTCCTCAGGCCTGGTTCGTGGCCAAGCTGTAGGACCTCAGGATCCAGGGCCCCAGGCCGCTGGCCCAGGCTACCCCCAGCTCCAGCCCCCCAGTCCAGACTCCCCATTTCCTGTCCCCTTTTGCGCCAGCCTGTTGGTCTCTGCCTCTGCCAGGATGTCAGCATCCTGTTCGTGGTCTCGGGGCTGCTGCACGTGTACCAGCGCAAAATTGACAGCCAGGAGGACACCTGCCTGTTCATCACACGTCCTGGGGAGATGGTGGGCCAGCTGGCCGTGCTTACCGGTGAGCCCCTCATCTTCACCGTCAGGGCCAACAAGGACTGCAGCTTCCTCTCCATCTCCAAGGCGCACTTCTACGAGTGAGTCCGTGCGCCCAGGCTGCAGGGCAGGGTGTGGCGTGTGGGCCAGCAGCACTGTGGGGCCTGCTTTCCTCCTGGCTTCGGTTCATTCTCTGGGTTGGCTTCGGTTCGGTCCCCTGGGGTTTGCTGTAGGTATGTAGGGAGGCTTTTGTGACGTGGCTTCTGCAGCCACCATGTCTGTGCCCGTCTGTGCCTCGTCGCTTGGCCCTGTCAGTCTCTGTCTGCTGGACAGCTAGCCTCGCTGACCCACGCCAGCCTCTGTTGAGTCAGTGGACTGAGACTGCACTGTCTGTTTCACAGTGGCCCTGGGCTGTCAGCTCACCCCAGCCCACGGCAAATAGAGCTCACTGTTCCAGAGCTTCCTGGGGGCTCCAGTTGGGCCAGAAGGGGTGTTGGGGTCCTGCTCTGAGCTGCCCCCTGCAGCCTTGGGTTCAGGAGGCAGAAAGGCAGTGCAGAGGGGTGAAAGCTTTGAGACTCACCTTGTCCTCTGGATCCACCGAGACCGCGGCTGGGGTGTTTGAGGCAGCAAGTGCTGCCGTGGGGACAGCCCCGGAGGCCACTCTGTGTCAGCGTGGAGGTGCAGCAGCTTAGTGCCTGCCTCAGGTGGCAGAACAGGTCCTGGGATGTGAAATCTGGCAAGGAAGGCCTGCCTGGTGTGTGTCCTCGGCCTTGTTTGTCACTGGTTGTCTGGCAGGAGGCCCGTCTACCCTCAGGGGCCCTGGGGAATCTCCTCCACCACAGGCCCTCCTCCTGCCTGCTGGGTGGGTGTGTCGGGCTCCAGATTCGCCCTGGAGCCCAGCGTTCAGCTCCGGCTGCCCTCAGACACCCTTCCCCAGCCTCCATCAGCTCCAGGGGCCAGCGAGGGACCTTCCAGCCAGAGGCCTTAGATTGCAGAGCCCTTTACCCTGAGGAAGGTGAGTGAGTAGGAGCAGTCAGAGGCCCAAAGAGCAGACAGGAGCCACTGGAGCTGTCCCGGAGCAGTGGGGGCCCAGCAGCAGGAGGCCTCGGGCCAGGACCGGGGCGCTCGGCCTCCGCTCCCCCAACCCCAGCCCCACGCTGTCCGGGTGACTGGCTGTTGGATGGGGGAGCTGCTGACCACATCTAGGTGACCACTTTTGAGCCAGCCCCGCCCCTTCCCTGAGCTCACCTCCCCCAAAAGTGGGGGTTTCTTCCTGCCAGGGGCAGTCCACTGTACCCCTGCTGGGGAAACGGGGTCCTGGGCAGGCCCTTGTATTCTCACAGATGGTTCCAGAATCACAGGTGCTGTTTGGGAGAACGAGCTCAGAGGCAGGAGGAATGAGTGTGTCGAGGAGGGCTCTCCTTTGATGCCGTGTGCTCTGCTGCCCTCATTTCCCCGTGTGGGTCGTGGCCTCCCCCTACAGGGGTGGAGGCGGCCGTTCATGTCCCTGCTGGCGGCCTGCAAGCCACGCGGCCCCCCAAGGCAGTGGGCAAGGGTCAGGCGTCCGCCCGCGCTTCCCACCTGTGTCGTGGGAGTCAGGCGGGGGATCTGGCCCCCGTTCCAACGAACCTCAGCGCCTGGACCAGCCACAGGGAGGGAAGGTGGTGAAGGAGGGGTCGGGAAGCACCCTCTGAACCCCCAGCCGCGATTGGGCCTTCCTCCCTCTGCTTGGGGGAGGAGCCCCAGGTCCGTGGCCCTGCCACCACGGCTGGCGCCCCCAGAACCAAGACATGCCTTCCGGGTGGTTCCCGCTAGTGGCACTCGGAGGTTCAGCCGGCGCAGCAAGCCGCTCGCCTTCGCCTCCATCGGCCTTGCTCAGGCCTGAGCCCCGGAGGGCCTCCCCCTCCCACCCTGCGCCCACAGCCCCCGCTGCCTGCCCTTGGCACGCGCTCAGCAGCGGACATCAGAGGTAGTGTGGGGTGGTCAGACCGAGCGTCCGCGGCCAGAGCTTCCAGGGACCCCGCTGCACTCAGAGCCCCTCACCCTGGCCTGTGCGGTGGTCCCTGACCCCCACTCGTCCCTGTGCGCGGAGCCCACGCCCCACCCTTCTGCCCGCCTCCGAAGGCGCGTGCAGGGTGCATCCCAGGGCCGGAGTCGGGCCCTCTGTGCTGCCAGAGAGCCCTGTGGGTGGGCGCAGCGCGGGTAGGAGCAGCCCCCAGCCCGCTTGCCCGGCTCCTGCGAGGCATGGCGGGGACTCTCATAAAAGCGAGGTGCCCTGGGCGCGGGGGCAGGAGCGCGGGGGCAGGAGGGGCGCGGGCTGACTGTTGGGCGCCCCGCAGGATCATGCGGAAGCAGCCGGCCGTGGTCCTGGGCGTGGCGCACACGGTGGTGACGCGCGTGTCCTCCTTCGTCAGGCAGATCGACTTCGCGCTGGACTGGATGGAGGTGGAGGCGGGGCGCGCCATATACAGGTGCGGGGGAGGGCCCCGCCCCAGCCCTCCCTTCCCCCGCCCTCCCCTCTCCGGCCCTCCGCTCCCCAACCCTCCCCCTCCCCAACCCCGCTCCCAGGAGCCCCGCCTCCCTGGCTGCGCCGCCCACTGCTGGCGGCCAAGGTTCTACTGTGGAAACTGACTTGCCGGGCAAAGCTCCTCTCCCTTCCTCCCTTGCGATAACCACGGCAACATGCTTCATGGGATCCTTTTGGGTGTTTTACATGCTTGTGAGTGCCTGGGTACACGATGGCACTCGGCACACACCAACGCCTGGGCTCACGCACACGCCTAGGGGTGCAGAGATGCTTGGCACACACCATCTGGGTACATGCACATGCCTGGATGCACAAGCACACGCCTGGGCACATGCACATGCCTAGGGCGCACACAGATGCTCGGCATACACCACCTGGGCACACACACACATCTGGGCACATGCACATGCCTGCGTGCACGCGCACGCACGCCTGGGAACACATGCAGACGTTTGACACAGGCAGCTGTATACATTGTTTTCTTTCAGAGGTTGTGGATTTTCTTCTCAATACACCCTACCTCAACAAGGGGCACCTCTTTAAGGCTTGGGCGGGCGTGTGCCCTGCCCCAGTGGCCATATTGAGCCAGGAGAGAGGGAGGGATGTTGATGCGCAGCTAGTGTGTCAGACGAGACCTGCCCCCGGGTTTCAGTGTCGCCTTCTGGAGAACTGTCGCAGCCTCCTCGGGGCTCCTTCCTGGGTCCCCTGAGGCCCTGCCACCTGCCCCCTCTGCACCCTCGGACCTGTGCAGACACGGGGTTGAGGCTGGTGGGCTTTCAGGGCCGCTGGGCCTTCCCACCCTCCAGCAGCCTGCGTCTGCTCTCCAGGCAGGGGGACAAGTCGGACTGCACGTACATCGTGCTCAGCGGCCGGCTGCGCTCTGTGATCCGGAAGGATGACGGGAAGAAGCGCCTGGCCGGGGAGTATGGCCGCGGAGACCTCGTGGGAGTGGTAAGGCCGCCCCCTCCTGCCTGCCTCAGGCCAAAGCTGCCGGGCCCCCCTGTCTGGGAGGGGTACTGGCTGGGTGGGGTGGGGGTGGGGCCGCTCCTTTCCAGCAGGTTCCAGGTCTCTGACACCACAGCCATGGAGAGTGCGTTCTCCTCCGCCTTCTCCCAGCCTGCCTGGACCCCCTTTTCCTGCTGTGTCCTGCATGTGGCCTTGCAGAAGCTCCCTGATCATCCCAACTGGAGTGTGGCCTTGGCCTGAGCCGGCTCCCAAGGCACCAGAGCACAAGCAGGCCCCGAGGTGCTGGGTGCAGCCTGGCAGCCTGGCTCATTTCACAGGTGGAAACGTTAACTCACCAGGCCAGAGCCACCACAGTGCATGCCGTCCGGGACTCAGAGCTGGCCAAGCTGCCAGCGGGAGCCTTGACGTCCATCAAGCGCAGGTACCCCCAGGTGAGGGTCCTGGGGCAGGCCCCATCTGGTCAAGGGCATGGGCCATTGGGGTGGGGAGCGTGTGCACACTGGGCGGAGCATCTTGGCCAGGTCCAGACCGAGGTGCGTCCTGGAGGCAGCAGACTTGTGTCTCAAAGAAAGTGGATAGCCTGAGGGGTGGGCAGGCAAGGGTCTGAGCCCACAGCTTGCCAGGACTCAGTGGGCGCCACATGTAGCTGCCACGAGCCTGCATTGGTGGGGGTCTCTGAAGTGGAATTGTAGAGCCAGGCAGGGCGTAGGACCAACACGAGAACGGCCGGTGCAGGCGCCTTGTGGCTCGTGGGGGCCTGCGTGGGTGCAGCTTGGGTGAGTGCAGGCCTGCAGGTCTGGCCTGTGCTCAGAATAGGCCCTCGCAGCGGATGCAGTGTTTTCCTGGCATTTCCTCCCCGTTTCTGAGTAGCAGGAGTACAGCCTAGGAAATAGTAAAGAATCTGAGCGGGTCTGCTCGGGTGGTAGGTGAGCACGGGGTAGGCATTGGCCCTGGTGCCCTCAGAAGTCTCCGTGTGCTTAAGAAAGTGCCTGAGCCCTGAGCCAGGCAAGCAAAGGGGCGGACGGCCATTGCTCAGGAAGCCGCCTAGAGACAACCTAGAGCAGAAAACACAGTCTATTTCTCTCAGTACCATAGCTGTAAGGCTTTTAAACATTAGCAAGTCAGAAGTACATTGCTGGGAAGCGGATGTGGCTCAATCGATAGGGCTCCTGGTTACCATTAGGGCCTCCTGGTGAAGGCGAGCCGGCCCGTGCGGTCCGGTGAGCTGACGCAGCAGGACAACCCAACAAAGGGAGACAAGCAACACAGAAAAACACACGGCAAATAGACACAGTAAGCACAAGCAGCAAGGGGGGATAAATAAATAAAATCTTTAAAAATAAAGAAATAAATAAAATAAAAAAGAAGTACATTGTTGGAAAGAGTGGGGCTCAGTGGTTGAGCACCTAAAAAAAAAAAAAAAAATACATTGCCAGGAGTGGATGCGGCTCAAGCAGTCAAGCACCTGCCTGTGCCTCCCACATGGGAGGTCCCAGGTTCAGTTGCCGGTGCCTCCTGAAAAAACAAAAACAAACAACAAACAAAACAAATGGAAAAACCAAATCTGGGAAGCCGATGTGGCTCAGTGGTTGAGTACTGGCTTCCCACATATGAGGTCCCAGGTTCGTTTCCGGGTACCTCAGGAAAAAAAAAAAGATCCAATCAAGAAATGTAAGGATAGTCCAAGCTTGGGAAATTATTAAAATGGAAGTAATTACGGCAACAAATTGTAAGAGAAAGCTCTGTGATTATATCAAGATATCAAAGACATTTGATGGAATTCAGCCATAACTAGTAAACACTAAATAAAATGAGAATGCAAAGAAACCTTTAGATACAACAGATCGCTTTTTCCAAGCCATTAAAGTCCACCAGCTAGCGCAGGCCTGGAGGTCTCAGTTCATGTAAAGGAGCCAGTGAGGACACAGCTGTGTGCATTTGGAAAAGGGGTAAAAACTTTATTTGCAGATGGCAAATACCTTTTTTAGTAGAAAATTCCCAAGAAACAAATGACTAGAATTTAGAAAAGAAATTGGCTACAAGATTAACATAATAAGATGAGTAATTTTCTTTCATACTTCCAATAACCAGGTAGCAATAGAAATGAAAAAAAAAAAAAATCACAACTGTCCCAGTTAACATAGCAAAATTCTTAAGAGCAAATTCAATCAGAAAGATACAGGCCTTTGTAGGAGAACTCCAAAATCCTCCTGAAGGACAGTGCAAGAGTCCTTGCAGGAGGGAGGCTCGCTAGGCCCGTGCCCCAGCGGCTGAAGCAGGCGCCACGGGTGGGTCGGCGCCACAGCAGGGCTTGACTGGCTGGGAGAAGCCCAGCGGCCGTCACAGGGATGCTTGCTCCTGAGGGCGGCGCTCCTGGGCTGTGCCGGAGGCAGCACCTGCGCTTCCCCTCCGGTTCTGTTGGCTCCCAGCTTCCGGGCGCTCCTGTGGCTGCTGCTCCTGTGTCCAGTCCTCGGCCTGCAGGGGCTCAGCTGCACGGCCAAGGCCCACCTCAGTCTGGCCTTGGCTAGACAGGGCCTTCGAGGGCCCTTCACCGGTGAGCCCACATGCTGGCCAGCAGCACCCTCACAGGGCCTGCTGGCAAACGGGCGGGGATGTGGCCGGCTCTGCTCTCGTCAGAGGGCACGTGCTTTCCAGCCTCCTTGCTCCCCCAGAGCTCCTGGCTTCGTCTGTTGGGGGCTGCCAAGCAGCCCAAGTGGATGTGCTCACGGCTGCGTCCCTTACTGGGGGTGTGGGGAGGGCATGTGCCCCTGCACCGGCCCCAAAGGCCAGAGCTGCCGCTGCGGGCACGTGCCCCTGGGAGGCCCTCGGGCAGGTGCCACTGTGTTTTGTTTCTTTAAATAATAAAGAACAACAAGCCTTCCTTAAATAATTTTTCTTATTCCCCTAACAGAAAGTGAGGCCTAGCTCTTTTTTGTTATAACAATGCACGGTGACCTGTGAATGGGGCTGAGCAGCCTGGGCGGCCAGGAAGCAGCTGTCCTGCCGTGACTGGGCTGGGGCTGCAGGGCCGAGGCCTGCTTGCTTCTGGGTGGGGGGCTCTGTGCCTTGGACTGTCCCAGCAGCAGCTGGGGTCCTCCCCAGGACTCCCCCAGACCTGGGCCCGCGCTGGGCCTCAGGGCCTTGGGGGTGACAGCTTGGGGTGGTGTCCTTCCTTCCACAGACCTGAAGGCACTGGGGGGCAGGCCTCGGGGGGCTGCAGGGCACAGGCCCTGAGTGGCCAGTGCTCCTCCCTTCCTCACCATCTCCCATCTACTGCGCTTTCCTGGAGTTTTCCCATCACCTTCTGCTGCACTGGGGACATGCCAGCCCTGAGGGATTTGCCTTCAGGCTCTCAGCAGGCCTTTTTCTGGGAAGGAAAGTTCAATTCCATCTAGTAAGTGCTGAGTTTGTGTTCTTCGATTTAATTTTCTTGCACGGACTCACGAGCATTCTCCCCTGCAGGGGGCTGAGCTGTCAGGGGAGGGGCTGCTTTCTGCCTTCCAGGTGGGTCTGGGCACGCCGCACTGTGAGAGTGGGCTTTGTAGTTACCCCTGGACTCCCAGTATAGCTGCCTCCGTGTCCTTGCGCGGGTGACAGGGTAGCTTCTCCTGCTGGCTGTGCCAACCCCAGAGGCAGACTGAGCTCCAGCTGAGCCCTGCTCCTGAGACACCCCTTGTTGTCCATGCTTCCCTCGTTCTCACCGGTGAGTTCCTCTTTTCCTTGGAGCTCTGAGACTGTAGAAATGTTACTGCTTTCTCCTGCAGCTGATCAGAAACAGGAGAGCTCTCCCTCCAGGTTTAGGGGCCAAATAGTGTCCCTCAAAAAGATGTGTCCCTTTCCTCAGCCCCGGCCGTGACTGTGACTCTGTTGGGAAATAGGGTCTCGGAAGGTGGGATGAGTTAAGGTGAGGCTGTCCTGGGTCAGGGCGGGCCCTGGTCCAATGTGACAGCAGTCCTCATAAGAAGAGGGAGACGTGGGCACAGGGCAGACAGGGAGGGAAATCACGGGTGATGACGCAGGAGGCAGAGGTTGAAACGCTCACCAGCAGCCACCAGGAATTAGAAGGCCAGGAAGGTCTCTCTCCGCAGGTTTCTGGGGACCACGACCCTGCTGACAACTTGATCATGGACGCCGGGCCTCCAGAGCTGGGGAGGATCTGTAGGTGGCTTTGTTTTGGCAGCCACAGGACACTAGGACCTGTGCCCAGCTCCCTGCGTGCTGGCAGATTCAAGGCTGACCGAGGGCCAGAGGTTCAGGAGTTGCACCATGGCGGCCAGCCTAGTCCCCGGGAACTGGGAGTGTTAGACAGAAAAAGAGTGAACGTTTTCTGATTTGGAAAAAGGGTCTTTGCAGATTTAATTGAGTTAAAAATCTTGAAACAAGATTGTATTAGCTAAAGGGGTGCTGGTGCGAAGTACCAGAAATCTGCTGGCTTTTATAAAGGATATTTATTTGGGGTAAAAGTTTACGGTTGCAAGGCCCTGAAGAGTCCAACTCGAGGCTGATTTCTCACCCAAAGTCATTTACCACATGTTGAATCAAGATGGCGGGTGACGTCGGCTAGGGTTCAGCCTTCCTCTTTCCTCTTAAGGCTCCCTGGTCCCAGCTTCTTCCCGCCTCAGCTGTAGGCTGGCACAGGGCTCAGCTGCTCTGTTCTCTCAGCTGCAAACTATCAGGTGAACGGCTTATCTCTCCCCAGGGCACAGGATCAAAGATCTCTCCTCTTCCATGTCTGTGGATTCTCTCTCTCCCTCAGTGTATCTCTTTCTGTCTTCTTGATTGAGTGTCCGTTTACACACCCCACCAAGGGGGCGGAGAGTCAACCCTGCACGCAATGACATGGTCCAAAGCCCTAATCTTGATTTAATCAAGTGAACATAAAGCCTTTGAATTTAAATCAGTCAGAGGGAATCATGCCTAGAGGAACAGGGCAGTTTACAAACATAAAATTTCTCTTTGGAGTTCATAAATATTATCAAACTGCCACAGAGATTATCCTGGATCATCCAGGTGGGCCTTAAATTCCATCACAAACATCCTTCTAAGAGGGAGGCAGAAACAAGGAGGAGAAGGCAATGTGGACACAGAGCAGGGAGGTGCAGTCATGAGCCAAGGGATGCCAACCGGAGGCTGGGAGAGGCAAGGAAGGGTCGTCTCAGAGCCACTGCAGGTAGCGGGTCCTGCCAAGGACCAAGAAGGGTCCTTCCCGGAACAGAGTGGGCACTGCTGACACCTTGATTTCATATTTCTAGCTTCCAGAACTGTGAGGGAATGCATTTCTGTTTGTTGTTGTTGTTGTTATTTATTTTTATGTATGAAATTCTAAATTTTATATTCCAATTTAGGAATCATTTTCTTAGGATTGATGATTTTTGTTATTCATTTTTAAAAATCTTTGACTTCCTCAAAATGCAATATAAACATAACACTTTGCTGTAGATTTTCATATATTCCTATTTTATTGATGAGGACAAAGAGACAGAGATTTGTTTTACAGGTAGTAATGTGTAGTACCAGGTTAAACAGACTATAGCTATATTTAGGCTTATTTTATTTATTTTTCATTTTCATTCTGTTTTAATGGCTGCATATTATTCTATCATATAGGTGTAACATACTTGTTCATATACGTTTTTCTATTTTGTACACTTAATAAATAATTGAAAATGTAAACAATTAAAAAGTAAACACAGATGAATAAATATATACATTTCTCAATTAAATGTAATGGATACGTATAAAATTTTTTTGACTCAAGCAATATGTTACACAATATATTTGGTTCATAGTAACGCAGTCATACAGTATTTGCCCTTTTGTGTCTGGCTTGTTAGCTACTGTGAGAACCTCTATCCAGAAAACATACCTATGTCAACAAGGACACATTTACGTCCCACAAAAGTACGGAGCTACATAACGTTCCAGCTGTTCAGAAGGCCCTGTCTGTCGAGGCACCTGACCATGTCCCACCTTTAACTTCTTCCAAGGGTTATCAGCATAATACGTTAACAGCTTTATTGAGATACAGCTCACATACCATACAATTCATGCATTTAAAGTATACAATTGGGTGGTTTTTAGTGTATTCATAGATAAATGCCCCCATTGCTGGTCACCACAGTTGAGTTGAGAAAATTTTCATCAGCTCATAAATACTAACTCTTGAGCCATCATTTCCCTATTTCTCTCTTCTGCCCGTCCATCCACCCACCCTCCCTCCACCCCAGTCCTAAGCAGCCACGAATCTACTTGCTATATCTGTGGATTTACCTATTCTGGACATTTCATATAAGTGCAGTCATATACTATTTGGCCTTCTGTGTCTGGCTTTCACTCACTGTAATGTTTTCAGGGCTCATCTGTGTTGTGGCATGTGTGGACACTTCCTTCCTTTTAATGGCTGATAATATTCCACCGTGTGAATGTACCACAATTTGCTTATCTCTTCATCTGTTGATGGATTCACCTTTTGGCAACTGTGAATAATGCTGCCAGGACGTTGTTTTTGAGATACATTTTGTTGTGTGTAACACTGGTGCATTCTTTTTTTTTTTTTTTGCTAAGTGGTATTCCATTGTATACCATAATTTGTTTCTCTGTTCTGTTGATAGACATTTGAGTTTCCAGTTTCGGGTAGAAGAAGCCTGCTAAAAAATTCTTGTACAAGTATTTTTGTGTACAAATTTTTGTTTCTCTTGGGTGAATATCTAAGAATGGAGTTTCTCGGTCCTGGGATAGCTGCATGTCTAACTTGCGAGCAGCGCCTAGCAGCGCTCCTGAGGTGGCACTGCTCCGTGCGTCTGCCCACGGCACCTGCGCAGCGTGGCTGCTTCGTGGCCGTGCTGGCCGGCTTTGCCATTAGCCGCCTCGAGGACAGAGCAGTCTCCCCGTGCCCAGAATTCTCATTCCTTTGACGGCTGAAGATGTTGAGCACCTTTTCTTGTATTTATTGGCCTATTTTGAGTCTTTATCACTTGATGTAGAAATTAGCTTTAATGTAGAATTATTGACTTTTCAGTTGTGATCATTATATTATGGTTATGTTTTCAAAGGTTTTGTCTTTTAGAGATAAAATTCAAATATTAATGGATTAAACAATATGCTGGAACTTGCTTCAGAATATCCCGGGTGTGTGAGTAGATTTGGGTGCAGATGACAGATTATTGAGGCGGGTTGGGGTGGGGGTGGAGCGTTGGCGGTTCACGGGACTCTGCTTTCTGCTCTTGTGTTCTTTGAAATTTCCCACGAAGAAGGTGTTTTTAAAGTTAGCCCTGATTAACGGTTTGTTTCTGGATTGTATGTAAACCAGATTCCCTTTTCGTCCTGTTTTGGATTACTCTGCCACTCTCTGTCTCATCTCCTGAAAGTCTGTCCCTGGGTCTTTGACGCAGCATTCTGGGGCTCCCTGAAGCGAGGCCCTCAGAGGCAGCTTGCGGGCTGGGGGCCTGCGTGGGCCGGACAGGGCGGGGGGCCGCGCGTCATCCGCCGCGGCTGGACAGCCGTCTTGGGAACCAGCCGCCTTGGGAACCAGCTCCTTGGAGTCATCCTCGGGGCTCTCGGGGTGTAGAGGGCACCCGCCCAACCAGCATCTGGGAGCAGAGGGCGCAAAGGAGCATTTGCTTCCGGAAGTCACGTCAGAACCACCAAGGCTGGGGTTCCAACTTGCCTGCCTAAATAACTAAGGTTTCACTGAAGCTGAGAGCTGTCCTGTCATTGTACCTAAGAGCGGCAGTACTTAGACTTAGGTTAAAGTCTATATAATCTCGTGAACCTTGGCAATTAAAGAAATTTAGCTCACTTTGTTTTTTATGCAAAAGCATTTTAAAGTAGATACAGATGTTTCAACATTCCAACCTTAAATACGTCAGCCAAAATTCTAAAAAGTTGATATTAATGCAACCCAAAATTAACATTATTATATCTAAAAATGTAGTAGTTCCTTAATATCACCTCGTGCCCAGCCCCTGTTTCTCCAGCTCACACCAGCTGCCCTCAGCTGGGCTGCCAGTGCCAGGCCTGCGCTGTGCTGTCCTCCAGCACTTTAACTGTGGAAGCCCCTCCTCTCCTGGCTCTGACCAGGGAGGAGACCCTGGGCTGTCCTGCCCGTGGGCTCGGCAGTGGCTCTCTCTGGTGCTCCACCTGCTCCTCTCCCCTTAATTCCTGTCCCCGGGAGCCACAGAGGCCAGATGTGGCTACAGGTTCTAGGGGATGGCAGTTCCCCATGGCGAAGCTGTGGGTCCCCATCCTTACAGCATCCAGCTCCCTTTCCTCTGGCAACCAGACGTCTCCTTCAGGGTACGTCTTGGGCAGCAGGGAGTTGTCCTGCCAGAGCCTTTGAAAAGCAGATTGGATGGCCTGCTCCCTAGGTCTTGTCATCGTTGGGGCATCATTGCATGGTCTTTGGCTTCCAGCGTTTCTTGGTTTAAAATGCATGGTTTAGGGGCCTCTGCTCTTTCTCTGCCCCCAGGTTGTGACTCGACTGATCCATCTCTTAGGTGAGAAGATCCTGGGCAGCCTTCAGCAGGGAACCGCCACAGGTGAGCACCTGGAGAGGGATCATGACTGCAGCAGGGCGATGGGCTGGGGTGCCTGTGCCCCCAGAGTGCGTTCACAGCACCCCCAGGAGACCCTGAGCTGGCAGGGGGTGGGGGGTGGTTTGGCAGTACGAGGAGCACTTACTAAAATATTGTATTGATGCCCTGGAGAGAAACTCAAGTTTGAGTGTAAAGAAGAAATGTAGAATCTTCTCTTCTATTTTTATTAGCTAATTAGGAAAGGAAAGGAAAAGGAGAGTGAGATCGCCAAAGCTACGGTATGGTTAGAGAATGAAGGTGAAGTGATCTGGCATGTGGGGATTTTTCCAGCCTCTTTACCCTCTTCTGGTCACACCTGGAGGATATGCTTTTCCTCCGGAGCCACTGTCAGCTCCTGGTTCTCAGGCGTCCTACTGGTCTCTGCCTGCAGGAGCAGCGCTGGCCTCCCCGCCCTCGCTGCACAGCTGCGGCCTGCTTGCTGCGCCCTGAACACCGCACAGCCCCTGCCTCGCCCTGCCAGAGTGCCCCGCCCCTCAGGAGCATGCACCTGCACACGCTTCATTGTAGAGCGTTAGCTGAGAGCGCACAAGCTCTTACTACGTGTTAGGCAGCGTCCCAGCACTTCACACACTTCAGCGCACTTCCTCCGTAGTGCTGTTTGCCTGAGAGGCCAGTCTAGAATACAGGTCTTTCCCCCTAAAACTACTGCCTTTGATGAAGGTAAAACTACTCACAAAACTTATTGTGGTGGCACTTTATACATATACATATATAAATGACTTGTAACCATAATCATAAATGAGTCACTTTTTGGGATAAAGTTTTACTAAATATTTTAGAAGCTTTCTGCACAAAAATAAAGGTACAATAAGAAATGTAGGGGATATTATGAACTAATTTTTTTAACTTTTTATTTTGAAATCATTTGAATTATTGTTTATATCAGACCCAGCAAGAGGGCAGGGACTCAACTTGAGTCATGCCTCACTGACAAAGTCCAATAAAAAGCCCTACAGCAATCTTAACAGGTGATCTAATCAAAGGCCTCTTGGCTGAATTTAATGCAATCAAAGGGTATCACACCCAGAGGAATATATTAGTTTACAACCATAATATTTCTCTTTTTGGGATTCATGAAATAATCTCAAACTGCCAAATGGGTCATGCTTTTTCATCCCTTCTGACACACTGTTTTTTAATTTATGTGTTTAGACCATCTACATTTAATGCAATTATTTATACCTGCCTCTTTATTATTTGTTTTCTATTCCCCTTTTCCCCCATTACTCTATTTCCCCTTTCATGTCTTCTTTTGGGTTACTTGAACCTTTTTTAGTATTCCATTTTTATTTATAAATTGTGGTCTCCAGTATATCTTTTCATATGGTGTTTTCAGTTGTTTCTCTAGAAACTGTAATGTACATACTTAAGTGGAATATAGAAACCTTACCATCATTTAGGTCACTTTATTTTTCCCCTTTTCTGATAATGGTTGTTGTAAATATTACCTCTAGATACACTGAACCCCACACCAGGCAATGTTATGTTTTGCTTTCAAACTTATTTATTTTTAAATCAACACTATTTTAAAAACTCAAGAGGAGAATATTCTTTTGTCTTTACCAAATGTTTTCCCTTTCTGTCACTCTTTCTTTCTTCCTGCTCTTCCATGTTTCTTTCTGTTATCATTTCCTTCCTTTGTGAAGAGCCTCCTTTAGCAGCTATTTTAGAGAAGGCCTGCGTCAATGAATTGTCTTAGTTTTCTTTCCTCTGAGAATGTCTTTATTTCACCTGTGTTCCTAAAGGATATTTTCATTGGATATAGAATTCTAGGTTGACAGTTCTTTACTTTCAGCACTTTAAAAAATGCTGTGCTTCTTCCTTTTCACCTCTCCTGTTTCTGATGAGAAAGCCACAAGTATTCAAATTGTTGTTTCCCTTTAAAAATGCACCATTTCTCTCTGGCTGTTTTCAAGATTTTTTCTTTCAGTTTTCAGAAATTCAATGTTGATATTTTTTTGAATGGATTTCTTTGGTTTTATACTGTTTAGGATTTGCTTATCTTCTTGAATCTGTAACTTTATCTTTTGCCAAATTTGGTAAATTTTTACACTTTATTTTTTCAAATGTTTTTCAGCCCTTTGCTCTTTCTCTTTTTGTTAGAACTCTGATGACACAAATGTTCAACCTTTTGTTATTGTCCCACAGGTTCTTTAGGTGCTATTATTTTCTTGTTTAATCTTTTTTTCCCTCTCTTTTGTTGAAACTCAATAATTTCTTCTGATCTGTCTTCACAGTCATTGACTCTTGCCTCTGTCACCTCCATGCTGCCATTAAGCTGATCCAGTGAGTTTTTTATTTCCATTTGGTTCTTTTTTTTTTTTTTTTTTTTTTGGTTCTTCTTTATATCTTCTCTCTGGGCCCTCGAGGTGCTGGGCTCTCGGCTCTTGTCTAGAGATCAGGCAGGCCTGTGGGCTTCAGGACAAGGAGGGGCTCCTTTGACACCTTCCTTGGAAGCCCTGCATCCCACCTGTCACCCCAGAGCCGCCCTCCCGCCCCCAACTCGGTTTGGAGGTGTTTCTGTGCTGTGCTTACTTCTGGTCTCTGGAAACCCCATGCAGGTAGGGGGTAAAAAGCATCTGTGAAGTTTATTGTTTCCAGAGTTTACAGCTCATCTGTCAGGAAACTTTAACTCTCTGAGTTTTTCCTGTGCCTCCAGTTCTTTTCCAAATTTTGTTTGCTCCCTGAATTGCTCCTCCCACTCCCTCTTGCTCTTCCTTGTTTCCTGTCTGCTCCTGTGATGGCACCAGCTGACTCTCAGTGCTCGTGTGTCTGAAGATTGCAAGGGTGCTTGTAAGCATGGCCTGGCGGAGGCCCAGTCGGGGCCGGAGAAGCAGGCCTGGTGCCAGCGGCTCATGCCATGTGCCTTCCAGAAACATCTGGAGGCGATCCCAGCCACGCCTTGAGCCGGTGTGCGTGACGGGCATGGGGAGGATGGAGCTCTCACTGGCCTGCTTGCCCCGCAGGCCACCCATTGGGGCTGCACACCGCAGGCAGCAAGTGGGACTCGGGGAGCCCTGCCGGCAACCTCTCCACGGTGGCCATCATGCCCGTGTCCGAGGACGTGCCCCTCCCGGCCTTCGCCCTGGAGCTCAAGCACTCCCTCAGCGCCATCGGTGAGCACCTGCCCCCCCTCCTGCTTCACAGGCCGCCAGCTCTTCTGCAAAAGGCAGTTCAGTGTTGCCCCTCAGGTACAGAGTGCCTGGAGAGGGCATGGCCCAGAGGGCCCCAGGGGCCCCGACAGACAGCCCCCGGCCCTACAGCGGCCCCCGCCCCCACAAGGGAAATGCATTTAAGCGGCCTGGGGCGACTTCCTCTGTCACCATGAGGACGGGTAATGTGCTGCGGCACTAAGATTGCCACACGCCTCACGTGCCCATTAAGGCCAGCACAGCTGCCCGGTGCTGGGACATGGGTGGGAGGCAGAGCCTGCACGGCGGCCTTGGGGGAACTGGCTGGGGGAGCTGGCACAATTGCCTGGGGCTGGAAGGCTGGACAGTATTCCCAATTTCTGACAGCTATTAAACTTTGGGATTTGAGAACAAGAAACTGGAATTCCTGAGAATTCTTGGGAATTCCTCAAATCACAAGGTATTTTATATTTTAAATAACACTTTATTTAAGTGTTTTTATATAATTGTGAGTGACCAACATAATAAACAATAAATCTTTTTTTGGTGATTTTAAGGTTATATTAAAAGCTTCAGAGGTTGTCTCTAAGAAAATGATATAATAACAGATGCAAAGCCTGATGTCTTAGTACCATGCAGTGATATATTGTGACAAGAGTATGTGCTCCAATACCATGTAAAAATGTGACATCTGATAAGAGAAAACATTAAACACAAAATAAGTGTCAAATAAGAATGATTTTAAACATTGAAAGGTACATCATAAATAGGTAATATTTAGAAGTTATTCTTAAAATGAAAGTTTAAAACACACAAAGCATCTGTAACCGTTGGCCAATTTGATGTAATTATGAATTCCAAAAATATAATTGGATTATGCTTGTAAACTGATCTCTTAATCTGGGCATGATTAAGTTACGATTAGGGCGTAGACTGGGCCACATCAGTAGGGTGTTGAGCCCCACGCCTTGGTGGGTGGGGGAATCGAATATAAAAGGCAAGGGACAGAGGAAGCAGTTTTTGAGAAGCAGTTCTGATGATGGAGTTTTGATGTTGGAGAGAAGGCCCCAGGAGAAGAGAAGTGAGCTGTTCACCTGATAGTCTACAGCTGACCTTGTGGAGGAACCAGAGGAGCTAAGCCCTGGGAGAAACACAGCCCCAGGAAGAGAGGAACCCCAGAAGCCTGAATCCTGGCAAATGTCGGCAGCTGTCTTGCTCTAACACGTGGCAATGAACTTTGGTGAGAAGAAATTTAATGCTTTATGGCCTGGTATCTGTGGACTTCTGCCCCAAATAAATACCCTTTATAAAGACCAACCAACCCATTTTTGGTATTTTACACTAGCACCCCTTTGGCTGACTAATACAGCATCGTCTTGATCTTTTTCTTATTACAAGTGAAAAAAAACCCTCATTTCCTGTTGACATCCTCTGAATTATCAGAGTGTGTCCAAAGGCTTCTTCAAGTTGCACAGTGGGGACATGGTGGCTTGGAGCTGTGGACCCCACAAAAGCGAGCTCTTAAACTTCATGCACCCCCGTGGGAGTGAGCCCATGTAAGGAGACCTTTTGATGAGGTGACTTCCGTTAAGGTGTAGCCCCACTGACTCAGGATGGGTCTCAGCCCTATTACTGGAGGCTGCATAGGGAAGTTCACAGAGAAGGAGAGCCACTGGAAAAAGCCAGGAGTCAGTGCAACCCAGAGAAGCCAGGAGAGGCTGCCATGTGCATCACCACGTGACAGAAAAGCCCAGGGCCAGGGGTGGCCTGCAGCCGGCCCCACGGTGCCGCAGTCTTCTGGGAGCAACGGCGCCTTGTTCTGGGACTTCGCCCAGCCACGTAACCGTGAGCCAATACATCCCTATTGTTTGAGCCGACCCATTGCGCGGTATTTGTTTTAGCAGCCAAGAATCTAGAACAGGACATGTTTTATGTAAGCTCATTCCCTTTTCTGTTTTTAACTTTTTATTTTGAAACACTTGCACACTAATGGGAAGTTGGAAAAATGGCACCGTGGGATCCCCTGTGCCCTTTGCCCAGCTCCCCCGGTGGCAGCACCTCCTGTCATAGTGCCGGCACGATCACTGGCCCCGTGTGTGTCTCTGCGCCACTCCACTGTAATGCAGATCTGTCCCCTCGCCACGGAGTCACACGCGTCTTCCCAGCGCTCCTGCTCGCTGCGCGCCGGCCGCAGCCGTGGCACTTCTAGGCTGCCCTGGCCTCTGAGGGTGGCGGTCTTCGCCCAGGGCGACGCCCTGCGCAGGGCGGAGGAGCGGCCTCGCCGCTCACCCGCCGGAGGGCTTTGGGGCTGCTTTCGGTTTTGGGCTCTTCCGGTAAAGTTGCTGTGAACACTTGTGTGAGGGATTTTGTGTGAGTGTCAGTTTCTATTTCTCTGGGATAAATGCTTAGAATTGCACTTGCTGGGTTGTGTGGTGAGTTATGTTTAGTTTTATAAGAAACTACCCAACTATTTTAACTGTTTTCCAGAGAGGCTGCACCATTTGGCATTCCCACCAGCAGTATATGAGTGATCCAGTTTCTCCACATCCTTACCAGCAATTTGGGATTGGCACATTTTTTTATTTTAGTGGTTCTGCTAGCTGGGTAGTGACAGCTAATCATAATTTGAATTGGCATTTCCCTGATGATTAATGGTGTTGAGCCTCTTTACATGTGCTCATTGTCATCCTTAGATCCCTTTGGGGGAAATGTCTCTTTTTATCTTTTGCCCATTTTCCAATTGGATTTTTTTTTCCCCCCCTTGGGGTACATACAGATTTTTTTTTTTAACTTTATTTTGTACATTTAATAATTGAAAACATAAGCAATTAAAAACTAAAAAGTAAACACAGATGTGGATTTTTTTTTAACTGTTGAATTTTGAGAAGTCTTTATATAGTCCTTTGTTAGAGACAAGGTTTGCAAATGTGCTTTCATCCTCTTAACAGGTTCTTTCCCAGAGCAAATTTAAAAAAAAAATTTAGGAACCTTTTTTTTTTTTTAAAGATTTTATTTATTTACTTTATCCATTTTAAAGCCCCCCTTCCCCATTTGCTGTTTTGTGTCCATTTGCTGGGCAATTCTCCGTGTCTGCTTCCTGCCATCTCTTCTCCTCCTCCTCCTCCTCCAGTCTTCACCAGGATTCGATTTTGGAGACCTCCAATGTAGGAGAGAGGTGTTCTGCTGCCTGCGCCACCTCAGCTCCTGGCTTCTGGAGCTTTTGGAGCATCTCGTCTTGTCTCTCCCCTGTTACGTCATCATCCTGCTGCATGGCTCCAGGGGCCTGACAGCTCAGCAGCACACAGAGCCTGGCAGCCCATGCGCCTTCTATATATATATTATTTTACCGGGAGGTCCCGGGGATCGAACCCAGGTCCCTCCATATGGCAGACGGACGCCCAACCATTTGAGCCACATCCGCCCCCTAGGAACCTTTTTAATATTTCTAAACATACACTCTCCTTTCTCTCTCCTCCCATCCCCTGGTAAGCTCTAATCTGCTTTCTATCTGCGAATTTGCTATTTCTAGTTATGTCTTATATATATTTAACTTTATTTTGTACATTTAATAATTGAAAATATAAACAACTAAAAACTAAAAAGTAAACAATGAATAAATATTTTTTTCAATTAAATGTACTAGATATATATATATATTTTTTAAATATATATTACACAATATATTTGGTTCATAGTAACACAGTCATACAGTATTTGTCCTTTTGTGTCTGGCTTGCTTCGCTCAACATAATGTCCTCCAGGTTCATCCATGTTGCCAGATGCTTTATAACTTCATTTCTTCTTACAGCTGCAAAGTATTCCATCATGTGAATAGATCACAGTTTGTTTATCCATTCATCTGTTGATGGACACCTGGGTTGTTTCCAGCTTTTGGCAATGGTGAATAATGTGGCTATGAACATCGGTGTGCAGATGTCTGTTCGTGTCACTGCACTCAGTTCTTCTGGGTATATACCCAGTAGTGGTATTGCAGGGTCACGTGGCAAGTCTATATTCAGCTTCTTTAGGAACTGCCTAACAGTCCTCCACAGTGGCTGTACCATCCTGCATTCCCACCAACAGGGAAGAAGTGTTCCTATCTCTCCACATCCTCTCCAACACTTGTAGTTCTCTGTCTTTTTAATAGTTGCCATTCTGATAGGTGTGAAATGATATCTCATTGTAGTTTTGATTTGCATTTCCCTATCATGAGTGATGTTGAGCATTTCTTCATGTGTTTTTTTTTTTTTTTTTTTTTGCCATTTGTATTTCTTCTTTATACATATGTCTATTCAAGTCTTTTGCCCTTTTTTTTTTTTTTTTAAGATTTATTTATTTATTTATCCCCCCCTTGCTGTGTCCATTTGCTTTGCATTTTTCTGTGTCTGTTTGTCCCTGTTTTGTTGGGTCATCTTGCTGCGCCAGCTCACTGCGCCGCACGGGCCGTCAGCTCACCATGCCATGCGGGCCGACTTGCCTTCACCAGGAGGCCCTGGGAGTTGAACCCGGGGCCTCCCATATGGTAAACGGGGGTCCGGCCAGTTGAGCCACAGCTGCCTCCCTTTTGCCCACTTTTTAATTGGGTTGTTTGTCTTTTTATTACTGAGTTGTAACACCTCTTTATATATCTTGGATATCAAACCTTCATGTCTTATATTGATGTCATACAATATTTGTCCTTATGTGCCTTGTTTATTTCACTAAGCATAATGTTTTCAACTTTCTTCCATGTTGAAGCAGGTCTCAGAATTTCATTCTTTCTTATGGCTGAATAATATTCTAGTGCATGTATGTACCATATTTTGTTTATCCATTCATTTGTTGATGGACACTTGGGTTTTTTCCAGCTTTGGGCTACTGTGAATAATGCTCCTGTAAACATCAGTATACATGTATCTATTTGGGCCCCATTTTCACTTTCTTTGGGTACATACCTAGAAGTGGAATTGCCAGGGTAAATGGCGTATTAGTTAGGGTTCTCTAGGGAAACAGAACTGGCAGGAGATATCTGTAAATATTATGAGATTTTTAAAAGAATTGCCTCATGTGACTGTGGGGATGGACAAGTCCAAATTCTGTAGGGCAGGGCACAAGCTGGGAAGTCTAATGAAGGTTTCTGGTGAATTCCCCAGAAGAAGCTGGCTGGCTGAAGTAGAGATGGAAATTCTCCCTCTGTCTGCTGAAGTCATCACGTCTCCTTTTAAACTTTAAAATGTAAAGCTTTCAGTTGATTGAGTGAGACTTCTCATTGTTGAAGGCAGCCTCCTCCGTTGACTGTAGATATAATCAGCCATAGAGGCAATCAACTTGTTGATGACTGAAGCCCATGAGATATCCATGGAACTCTCTCAATCAGGCCAGTGCTTGCTTGACCGAACAGCTGCACACCATGAGCTGACACCATGGCCAAGTTGGCACAGGGCCTTAGCCACCACAAATGGTAATTTTACATTTAGCTTTTTAAGGAGCCTTTATATTGCTTTCCATAGTTGCTGCACCAACAATGCACTAGAGTTCCAATTTATATGCATCCTGTCCAACTCTTGTTTTTAATATAGTCATGTTATTATGTTTTTACTAGCCATCCTTGTGGCTGTGAAGTGGTCCCTCATTGTGGTTTTGATTTGCATTTTCCTAATGGCTAATGATGTCGAGCATCTTTTCATGTATTTATTGACCATTTATATATCTTCTTTGGAGAAATGTTTACTCAAGTCTTCTGCCTGTTTTTTGTTTTTTTTTTTTTTTAATTGGACTGTCTGTCTTTTTGTTGTTGCATTGTAGAAGTTCTTCTAACTCCATTCTTTTGTACATGGGAATCCAGTTTTCCAGCACCATTTATTGAAGAGATTCTTCTCTATCCATTGCATGTACTTAACATCCTTGTTGAAAATCGACTGGCCATAAATGTGTGCGTCTATTTCGGGACTTTCAGTTCTGTTCCATTGGTCTGTTTGTCTGTTTTTATGCCAGTACCACACTGTTTTGATTTCTGAAGTTTGTAGTACTCTTTGAAATCAGTAAGTGTGAGTCCTTCAGTTTTGTTCTTTTTCAAAATTGTTTTGAATAGTCAGGGGCCCTTGAAGTTTCATGTGAATTTGGGGATCGGTTTTTCCATTTCTGCAAAAAAAGAAAAAAAGAAAGGCTGCTGGAATTTTGATGGGGATTGCATTTAATCTATGGATAACTTTGGGTTACTTCATCTTAGTATTAACTTGTCCCATTGATAAGCATGGACTGTCTTGCCATTTATTTAGGTCTTCTTTAATTTCTTTCAGCAGTGCTTTGTAGTTTTCAGTGCACAAGTTTTTTTAAATCATTGGTTAAATTGATTCCTAGATATTTTATTCTTTTGGATGCTACTGTAAATGAAACTATCTTAATTTCCTTTGGATTGTTCATTACTGGTATATAGGAACACAATTGATTTTTATGTGTTGCTTCTGTACCCTGCCACTGTGCTGAAATTGTTTATTAGCGTCTATTAGTCAGCCAAAAGGGGTGCTGATGCAAAACACCAGAAATCTGTTGGCTTTTATAAAGGGTATTTATTTGCTGTAAAAGCTTACAGTTACAGGGCCCTAAAGAGTCCAACTCAAGGTTCCATAAGAGGTACTTTCTCACCAAATGTCTGTTGCCATGTGTTGAAGCAAGACAGCTGCTTATATCTGCGAGGGTTCAGCTTTCCTCTCTCTTCTTAAGGCTCCATGGGGGAAGTGGATGTGGCTCAAGCGACTGGGCCCCCATCTACCATATAGTAGGTACAAGGTTCAATTCCCAGGGCCTCCTGGTGAAAGTGAGCTGGCCTCCGCTGAGAGCTGACCAACGCAGGCGTGCTGGCCCGCATGGAGAGCTGGCGCAACACGGTGACACAGCAAAAAGAGACTCAGAGGAGAGACGATGAGAGACGCAGACCAGAGGGCTGAGGTGGTGCAGGAGATTGAGCACCCCTGCCCACTCCAGATTGGTTCCCAGTGCTGCCTAAAGAAAAGACGAGAAAACACAGAAGAACACACAGTGAATGGACACAGTGAGCAACCACCTGGGGGTGGGGGAGGGGGGCAGGTAGAGAGATAATTTAATTAATTAATTTGGGGGAAAAAAAAAAAAAAAGGCTCCATGAGCCCAGCTTCTTCTGATCTCAGCAGGAGGCTGGTGTAAGGCTCGTTTCTCAGGGCTTCTCAGCTGCTCCGGTCTCCTCGCAAGGTCAGCCGTAAACTACCGGGCGAACGTCTCCTCTTGCCCTCTGCCAGGTTCTCTCCTCTGCCGAGCTTTTTTCTGTGTATCTACTTTTGTGTGAGAGTCTGTTTTATTAGCTCACCAAGGAGCAGGGACTCAACTCTGCATGCCCTAGTGACCTGGTCGAATCAAAGCTCTAATCTTATTTCACCAAATAAACATAAAGCTTCTGAATTTAAATCAGTCGAAGAGTATCATGCCCAGAGGAAAAGACCAGTTTACAAACATAATCGATATGTTTTATTGGAATTCATAAATAATATCAAATTGCCACATAGCGCTAATGGTTTTCTTATGGATTCCTTTGGATTTTCTATTCATAAGATCATGTCATCAAGAAAGGGTGCTGGAAAGAAATAATAAAAATAAAAATAAATAAAAAAGGGTGATGGATTTTGTCAAATGGCTTTTCTGCATCTATTGAGGTAATCATGTGGCTTTTTCTCTTCCTTTCATAATTCTATTTAAGTAGTGTATTACATTGATTTTTTTATGTTGAACTACCCTTGCATTCCTGGGAGAAATTCCACTTGCCTATGGTGTATAATCTTTTTAATATGCTGATGGATTTGGTTTTGCTAGTATTTTGGTATGGATTTTTGCATAAGGGAAGTTTGTGTATAATTTTATCTTCTTACGATGTCTTTACCAGGCTTTGGTATCAAGGTAATTCTGACCTCATAGAATGTTTTATCCTCTTGAATTCTTTGGAAGAGTTTGAAAAGGATTGGTGTTAATTCTTCTTCAAATATTTAGGTAGAATTCACCAGTGTAACCATCTGGTCCTGGACTTTTCTTTGGTGGATGATTTTTTATTATTGATTCAATCTCTGTACATGTTATAGGTTTGCTGAGGTTTTCTATTTCTTCTTGAGTCAGGTAAATTGTGCATTTCTAGGAATTTTCCCATTTCTTCTAGATAATGTGATTTATTGGCACTTATTGTTTATAGTACTCTCTCATAGTCCTTTTTATCTCTGTAAGGACAGTAGTGATAACACCATTTTCATTTCTGATTTTAGTTATGTGCATCTTTTTTTTTTTTGGTCAGTCTAGATAAAGGTTTTTCAATATCATGAATGGGAATTGAACTTTGTCAAATGCTTTTTCGTCATTGATTGATATGATCATATAATTTTTCTTCTGTGGCCATTAAAATGGTAGACTGCATTGATTTGTTTTCAAATACTTAACCAGGCTTGAGTTCCTGGAATAAACTCCACGTGGTCATAGTGGATAGTTATTTTTACATATTGTTAGATTTGATTAGCTGGTATTTTGTTGAGGATTTTTGCATTATGCACCTGTGGTCTCCAGTTTTCTTTGTGCTGTCTTTGGTCGCAGAGTAATAGTGGCCTCATAAAATGAGTTGGAAAGTGCTCACTCCTCTTTTTTCTGGAAGGGATTGTGTGGGGCCAGTGTTCATCTTTCTGTGGATGTTTAGTAGAATTCTTCAGGGAAATCATCTGGGTCTGAAACACTCTGTATTAGTGTTTCACTTTGCTAAAAGCTGCTAGGAGCAATATTTCAGAATGGGTTGGCTTTCATAATGGAAATTTATTAGGTTAAAGCTTAGAGCTCTGAGGCCATGAAAATGTCCAGAGCAGGGTGTCACCAGAGATGCTGTCCCCTGAGGGTTGGCTGCTGGCGACCCTGGGCTCCTGCTACCCGGCAGGGAAAGGTGGCAGCTCTGCGGGTCTCAGTCTCCGGCTTCTCCTCCAGACTCAGCTGTGGACGATCAGGCATGTGGCTCGCCTCTCCCTTCTCTTCCAGGCCTTTCGCTCTGCCTCTTTCCTGCCTCCATGCTCTGCTGACTCCAGCCTCTGGCCTCCGGGGCCTATGTCTCAGCTTCTCAGGGTTTCTCTGTCCCTGCCGCTTTTTTGTGTGTCTCTGCTGCTTTTAGTCCTCCATTTTTTAAAGGACTCCAGTAAGAGGATTAAGACCTATCCTGGGGAAGCCGATGTGGCTCAGGCAATTGGGCTCCTGCCTACCTCATGGGAGGTCCCTGGTTTGGTTCCCAGTGCCTCCTAAAGAAACAAGGAAGACAAACAGACACATCAAGTGCAAACAAGGGGGCGGGGAGAAATAAATAAATATTTTTTAAAAAAAAACAACAACCCACTCTGGGTCCCACTGTCTAATCAAGGGTCCTGTTACAGCAGGGGCTCTTAACAAGGGGTCCAGGAGCTTGAACTGAAATTCAAAAAACATGATTCTTGTGGGGACGTGTTGGTGCGGCTGTGATATATTTACTAAATAGTACACAGTAGAGTGTGGACTTAGCAAGGGGCCCATGGTTTTCACCTGACTGGCAAATGGGTCCATGGAACAAAAAAGGCGAAGAGCCCCTGCATTACAGGAACAGGAGTGGGTTCACTTTAAGAATAGGATTTTCTGGGGTCCACGAAACACTCAAACCAGCACAATTAGTTATAGGATATTCGAGCGATATATTTCATATTGGGTTAGGTTGGATAGTTTGTGCTTTTGAAGAATTGGTCCGTTTCCTCTAAGTTGCCAAGTTTATGTGCATAGAATTGTACATAGTTTCATTTTAAGGTATGTAGGGTCTGTAGTGATATCATCTCTTTCATTCCTGATAGTAGGAATCTGTCTTTTCTCTGTTTTCTTTGTCAGTCCCCCTAGAGTTTTATCAGTTTTATTGATCTTTTCAAAGAATCAGCTTTTTGTTTAATGACTTTCTCTATTTCTCTGTTTTTAATTTTATCGATTACTGCTCTTATTGTTATTTCTGTACTTCTGCTTGCTTTGGGTTTATGTTGCTTTTCTCTTTCTACTTTCTTGAGTTTAAGGTATTGACTTGAGTCCTTTCCTTGTTCTATATAAGCATTTAGTGCTTTATATTTTCCTCTCAGCACTGCTTTGGTGTTAGCCCCAAATTTTGATTTTATTTTTCCATTTTCATTCAGTTCAGTGTGCCCATGTGAGTTACTTGAACATTATATTAGAATTCCATTTTGATATCTCTGTAGTCTTTTTTTAATTAATTATTTTATTTTTTAAAAAGCTTTAGATTACATAAATGTTACGTAAAAAATATAGGGGATTCCCATATGCCCCACTCCCTCACCCTCCCACACTTTCCCACATCAACAATGTCCTTCATTAGTGTGGTACATTTGTTATAATGTGAAATATTGTTATTAACTGTGAATAGTTTACACTCTGTCCCGCACAATTTTGTAGGTTATGACAAAAATATATAATGGCCTGTATCTGTCATTGCAGTGACATGCAAGACAATTCCAATGTTCTGAAAATGCCCCCATATTAAACCTATTCTTCCCCTTCCCTCCCCTCAGAACCTCTGGTGGCCACTGCCTTTATATCAATGATAAAAGTTCTTCCACTGCTAGAATAATAATAATAAGTCTATAACAGAATAATAAGTCTATTTTAGTCCACTGTTCAATCCCCAGTCTTGAGGATTCTGAGATGGTGATGCCTACTCTATTTCTAATTGAGAGGGGGCTTAGATCCTATGGAGCAGATGAATGGAACTATCTTGCTTGCAGTTGTAGACATCTGTTCCTTGGGATGGGCATTGTCCATCATCATCTCCTTGTTAGTTGTCCTGGGTGAGTCCAATGAACTGGAGAGTAAGTGTTGCAACTCTGCTGAGTTTCAGGGGTCAACTGGCACATGGACGGACCAAAGATTTAAGTCTCAGGGACATATATTTAACAAGTATAGTGCTAATTATAGGTTCAAATAAAAGGGGCAGAAGAGCCATGTGTAGGGAAACTATAAATGAGTCTAACTCTGTTACACTGGGGAGGATAAATTCCAAAGTAAGGCCCATTGACAGGGTGCCGAGTTCCTGAGCTTGTATGCCCTGCTTATAGTCTCTGGTTGTCTCTAGAGCCCACAGGAATCCTGCTATTCGAGGCACTGTTTACTGTGGCAGTCAATGAGATCCTGCTGAGACGTGCATAAGCGTAACCTCTGGAAGGACCTCCCGACTCACTCTGAACTCTCTTAGCCATAAAAACTCATTTGTATTTACCATTTTCCCCTTTTGGTCAAGGTCTTTTTCCAGATGCATTGCTAGTTGGCATTTGGTAATAATCCTTCGGTGCCAGGGAGGCTCTTCCCCAAGACTCCCCAGGAGTCTTGTCCCAAACCAGGGGAAGGTAGAGCGTTTACATGCTGAGATTGGCTTAGAGAGGGTCTACATTTGAGCAACAAGGAAGCTTTCAGCAGGTAACTCTTAGACAATATATAATCCTAGGCTAAGTTTCAATTTCACAAGTAAAGGTTCATAAGTACAATCACAAATATCAGGGCCTGGTGTAACGGTCTGTCCTCCTTCACTAGGCACTGCCCTTGTACTCGGGGGGTTCTTGCCGTCCTATTACAGAATGCAGCAGAGCTCCCCAGGATGGGAATTCAGTGCTCTTCTGGTTACTGTGTAGATCTCCACCCACCAAGACAGTGTCCCGCGAACACTTGAACATATTCATGTGCCTGAGAGGCATGCCCCCCGGTGCACCCCTCCCCAGTATCCCCCCCCACCACTGACACCCCTGCCTATGGTCTTTGGATTGCATATGAAAAGGGAAGGGGAGGGTGCCTGTGTCATTGCCACTTGATGGAGCAGAAGTCCTGGTTCCGGGCTGGGCCTCTGCTAACAATGTGAAGAGGGGCTGGTGCCTGCCTACCACTACACGGGACAGAATTCCCCAATCCCCTGGGCCTTCGCTGGCACCACCCGACCCCCTGTGACGGGGCGAGAAGAGGCATTTTTCCCATGTCGCTTGGCTGGGGCAGGGCAGGCACCTTCAGAAACGCTCTGGTCTCGCATGGCTCTCTTCCCCAGTTTCCAGGCTTTCCTTGGGGCCTTGTTCAGTCGGCACCCTTGGGTGTGTCTGGGCTGCAGCTTCTCTGCCAGCCTGTCCAGGATGTACAGGAGTCACAAAGAAAGCCCACCTAGGAATTGCGGAGGTGGTGGGCGCACGGCTACGGATCACGCCGAACACCACTGCTCGTACCCTTTGGATGAAGGGTATGCTTTATTAATATGCATCGATAAAATTGATTTGTTTTTTGAAAAGAAGAGAGAAAGCCCAGGGGACTGACCACCATGCTGTGCCGAAGCCCGAGTCCCACTGCACCTTCCTTTCCACCTCGGAGCGATTGCTTATATTTGTCTTATGTGTTCCGTCCTTAAGACCGGAACCTCTCGTTTCCAATTTTAACAATGAAGATAGTTTAACCTGTTTTCTTGGATTTTGGTTTTGTTATTGAAATCAATATGACTGATAGATTGAGACCAGCTTCTGATTTTGTGTTGGAATGTTTAACAACAAACCCTTCTCTCTAAATTCTTATTTACAAAGAACTGTAGCCTTAACTTAACATTCAGTCACTGGAAACTGCGAACAAACTTACTGCTTAGATAGCCCGATAGTCAGGTTTCCTGGGCTCACAGTGAGCTCAGTGCTCGCAGAGTCAGTGTCAAAAGGGCCAGTTTAAGGACTCTGCTTCCAAACCTTGTTCTCGGAGCACCACTCGTGGCGCTTGCATGAAGGATCCTGTGTGCAACCCTGCTGGTCTTTATCTGGACGAGCAGGTCCCTGGTACACGGCCAGAGCTCACCCTTGCAGCCTGACTGGCGTTGGCTTCAGGCCTTTGGTGAGCAGGAAGCCGACTCTCCCGGGGCTTTTGCCTTCCTCGCCTCAGTGCCATCTGTTTGACTTGCCCATTTTCCTGTCTTCCTGACGTGTAGAAGTTCTGTACAGAACCTGGACGTGTGTGCTGCGGATCCCTCTCCCATTCTGTGGCTGCCCCTTTTTGTTCCTCTGGTGCTGTTTTTTGAGGAACAGAAGTTTTTAATTTTAATGTTGAGCTAATTTATCCATTTCTTTCCTTTATGATTAGCACACTTCTATCCTACTGGAGAAATATCTTCCTACCCCAAAATCATTGACAAAGACTGCCTTGGCAGTCCTCCCCACACACCCCTGTCCTCGCTCCCCCATCCTGGTGACCTTGAAACCGAGCTTGGAGCCAGGGGACTGCAGAGAAAAGCAACTTGAACTGCAGGGAGATAAAGGAAAAGGCAGCATCAGATCCTGACGATTCCGAACATCAGACTCGCCCCCACCCCCACCCCAGCGCCTGAGAGGCGTCCTTGCAGACTGCAGGCCACCGGGCTCCTGCAGAGGGAAGCAGGCCAGTGTCTCCAGGGGTGCTGGTCACAGCCTCCACAGTCCTTCACCCCGTCAGCTCCCCTTTCCATCTTCCAGGGGCTTCCTCCCCCACGCCCGCCCCGGCACAGGGGCCAACGTCCTTCTGGCCTGTTTCACGCCGTCTGGGGCCGTTTCTTCTGACTTTAGGAAGATGTTCTCCTAAAAGATTACTGCTTTACCTTTCTGTTTATATTTATGGTCCACCTGGGGTTGATTTTTGGTTGTGGGAGGGTAGAGGACAAGAATTGCTTTTTCACAGGGAGATTCCACTGACCCATCATCCCTGTTTTAAAGCACCGTCCCCTGCCCGCCGCACTCCTGAGCCACCTCTGCCGTAGACCAGGTGACCATATCTGTGCAGGTTGCCTTCGCTGGTGAAGGGCGTTGTGCTGAGTGACGGATTCTAGGCTGCCGGCCGTTTTCTCCCAGCTCTCGAAGGTGTCGTTCCATTCCTGCTGGCTCCCAGAGCTTGGGAAGGAGCTCTTTGGCAGCAAGGCTAGCAGTGGCTGTCCCAGCCACGGGGCCAGAGGCCAGTGAGCTCCTCTTGTCTTTCTGGAGACGACTTGACAGAGGCACAGCCCACGTCCCTGGACCTGCCCTACCCCAGCTCTGCTGGAGAAGAGCGTTTCCAGCACCTGGGGAGGTGGCAGCAAAGTCTTTCCAGGCCCAGGGACAGCACCATTGTCTCAGGTAGGAGCTAGAGCCCAGGCGCGAGCAGCGCCGTTGCCGCCTGGGAGGACCAGGGCCTGTGGCATGCGCCATGGGCAGGTGGCTCCCAGCCCGGCGTCCCCGAGGGCCCCAGCCCAGGCGGCCCCGCCTGCCCAGAAGGAGGCCCACCCCAGGGAGGCCCTGGAGTGCCCACGACGAGGACTTGTGGGGCAGCTGGTCGGCCCGGCCGTGCCCAGCTCACACCGTCCCCAGAGGATCACCTTGAAAAGCAAAAGGAAACACCAGCACAGAGGCAGCCCTGGCCCTGGGAGGTTGTCTCCCTCTCTGTCTGTCTGTCTGTTCTTGGGGACTGAGCGCACGTGGGGTGACTGAGAAGGCTGCCGCACCACCAGGGCCTGGCCTCCCCAGAGGGGCAGCTCCGCCAGTGCCAGCAGCTTCTGCAGTCTAAGTCAGAGCTATGCACGAGCACTGTTTAAAAAGCAAAGGAGGCACCTTTGTCTTCTGTGCCTCTGAGAGAGAATGCTGCCAATTAAAATATGACACTGTGAATTCTCACCTCCTAGCTTTTTGTGGCTGTGCTCCCAGAGCAGCTTTTTGATCACTCCCAGGCCCCAAGGGGTCCTGCTCCATGGCCTGGGCAGGGCTGTGCTCCAGCCACAAGGGCGTCCTCACGTGAGGCAGGTTTCTTGTCGGTAGCTGTCCTGCAGATCCCAGCACGGGCTGTGCAGACACCGGCGGCTGCGATCGCTCGTTCCAGAGGCACAGTGAAAAATGAGCATATTGAAATCGCCTGCCTCGCTGGTTGGATTTGGGAAATTATGCAAACGCGTGCTTCCCCTGACCCTGACGCACCCAGGTCTCACCACTGGAGACTGGCTCCTTCGAGTGCTGGTGCCTGCCCTCTCGGCACCCGCCTGGAAGGCCTCCCTCTGGGTGGCAGGAACAGCGGCCTCAGCCCCAGGACTTCCCTGGAAACGGGAAGGGCGGCTGCTTTCAAGACAAGATCCGCAGGAGAGGGCGCGTCCCTGGCCACCACCCCCTGTGCACTCCCACTTGGAAGCTGGGGCTACCCAGGACGAGCTTCTGTCTTTCGTGTTTTCAGGCCCCGCTCTGCTGCTGACCAGTGACAGCATCAAGCAGCGCCTTGGCTCTGCCGCCCTGGACAGGTGAGCCAGCCCTGCCGCCCGGCCCGAGGCGGGAAGCAGACCTTCCTCACTCCTTCCCGCTGGGCTCACCCAGCCGTAAACGCACGAGGACAGTGGCACTGCCGCGCTGGGTTGTGGGGGCGAGGCGGCTCTGCCGTGTGGGCCTGGCAAAGGGTCAGGGCAGGCCTGTGGGCCAGACGGGCGAGGACACCCTCGGCACCCGCTGTGGGCACTTCCTGGCCTCCAGGGACCTCCAGGCCACTCCCCAAGCCCCACGCTCCTCGTCCTCTGGGCAGCCATGGGCCGGCTGCCCTCATGGAGGCTGCAGAGCTGTCCCCTCCAGCCTCAGGCCCAGGCTCTGAAGGGCTCTCCCCTGCCCTGAAGAGGGAGGGTCAGCAAGAGCAGGCAGGGTGGCAGGTGTGGTGGCGAGGGCTCCCCTCTGTGCCTTCAGCGTCCACGAGTACCGCCTGTCCAGCTGGCTGGGGCAGCAGGAGGACATCCACCGCATCGTCCTCTACCAAGCAGACAGCTCGCTGACGCCCTGGACGCAGCGCTGCATCCGCCAGGCTGACTGCATCCTCATCGTGGGCCTGGGCGAGCAGGAGCCTGCCGTGGGCGAGGTGGGCGCAGCGCGGGCCCTCCATCCTCAGTCCCTCTGGGTCTTTCTCTTTTCCTTTGAATGAAATTTTCCAAATGCTCAGAAAAGGACAGAGACTAAGCGCCAATGCCGAGACGTCCGTCGTCTTCATTTTAAAACCATTTGCTTTTTCCTCGTGGTGGTTTTGGCCCTCGCACAGTCCTCCCCTCCTTACACTCTGACTGCGCGTATGGGTGGCGCTGCTTTACACGCCTAAGTGCAGCCAGTAGCACCTACTTGATGTGCCTTTTCCCTCACTTAGTCCCCGTCCTTTCCTAGCGCCTGCTCAGTCTTTCCAGCACGGGCAGTGCGTGGTCACCCGAGGGCCAGATTTGGCAGATTGCTTCCTGCACCATCACCGTGGGCGAGCTGGCCCTCGCCCTCGCCCTCGCCCTCGCCCTCGCCCGCCTCGCTTTTCAACAGCTCCTGGGGCAGCCAAATTCCACAGCTGGATGCTCTGCCCTGCAGGGTGAGATGCGCTGCTATGGAGCCCTGGGGACATCCAGGCTGGCCCCTCCTCCCGTCCCTCAGCTCCCAGCCCTCGCAGCTAGATCGGGTTGCCTCACAGCCACACAGCCCCAGGCCGGCGTCCAGCGTGGGGCCGTCCTGGGCCTCGCTGACAAGGCCCTGCTCACCCCCAGCTGGAGCGCATGCTGGAGAACTCGGCTGTGCGTGCCCAGAAGCAGCTGGTCCTGCTGCACCGCGAGGAGGGGCCCGCGCCCTCGCGCACCGTGGAGTGGCTCAACATGCGCGGCTGGTGCTCGGGGCACCTGCACCTCCGCTGCCCGCGCCGCGTCTTCTCCCGGAGGAGCCTGCCGAAGCTGGTGAGGGCCCCGGCTGCAGCCCCCAGCTGCCTGCCTGGCTGAGCACTTGCAGTTTACTTCCTTGAGCTCTCCTGGGGGAGGAGGGTGTAGGGGCACAGGTCTCCAGGGTCGCTGCCCCTCCCACTGTCTCCAGGTCCTGGCGACTCCAGCCATCCGGCTGCGCTCAGAGTGGGGACAGCGGCCAGCCAGGGTCCTTGCCCAGGTGGAGCCCAGATCTAGGCCTCGCGCTCCCGCGCTCTGCTGAGGCTGTCACGCTAGGCCTCCTGCCCCCTCCCGCCCCCAGGCCCTCTCTCCAGGCCTTTCCATCCTGGCCGCAGCCCGCAGCCGGGTGGGTCCTCAGGGCCACGGCCTGCCCATGCCCACACCCGGCCCTCGGCCCGTGGTCTGCCAGGGGGTCTGCTCACCCGTGGGCGTCTGCCAGCCCCCCTCCCAAAGCCCAGCCCCAAGTGAGCCTGGAGGCCCCAGCCGAAGGCCCCCAGTGCCAGCAGGTCCTCCAAGGGCTCTGGGGCCAAGACTCAAAGAAACTGGCCCCAACCCAGTCAGGACAGCAGAAACCCTGGCCTCGGGCAGGCGCTGGGGTGGGCCGCAGCCTACTGGACCGCCACTGGCCCTCGCAGGTGGAGATGTACGAGCGGGTCTTCCAGAGGCCCCCGGAACGGCACTCAGATTTCTCCCGCCTGGCGCGAGTGCTGACTGGCAACGCCATCGCCCTGGTGCTGGGGGGCGGGGGCGCCAGGTGAGTCCCGCGGCCCCTCCCCCTCCAGGGCCCCTTCGGCAGAGCTGATGCCTTGGCATTTTCGCCTCCACCTGCCCTTACCCCTCCCTCACCCCAGGCAGCTGCCCCAGCCCCCTCCACAGCGCCGGCCCTGGCCCAGCCTGGCCACAGGGTGACCATCGCGACAGCCGTGTCTTTGGCACTGCTGCAGGACAGATTCCTTTGCGTTATTCCCCCTGAAGCCTTGCAGCTTCCTCTGATCGCCACTGGCTGGTTTCTAGACCTGATACTGATGCTACCCCAGAATTTTCCTTCACCATCGAGGAACCATCTCTCTGTGTCTCCTGTGCTCAGCTCCATTTCCTGGATTCCATGTTTCCTCTTTGTGATATATTCCCTCCTTTTGGCAGAATGCATACCTGAGTGATTTCCCTAAGAGGTGCATGGGAGGTGTAATTTTTAAGATCATGCATATCAGAAAATGGCCTTTTTCTACCCTCACCCTTAAAGGATAGTTTGACAGTGTTTGAGTTCTGGGACTTATGGCAGGGTCCTATTGTCTTTTTAGCTTCTGGGACTGCTGTGGTGAGGGTCAATGCTATTTTCAGTCATGAGGCCTTTTTTTTTTTTAACTCCCTTTGGAAGGTTTTAGGAGATTCTCTCAACTCTTGGTATTCAGAAATTATATGATGACGTGCCTTGGTGTGGTTCTTTTTTTATCCTTTATGCTGGACTCCCAGTGGGCACTTTCAAATTTGGAAATGTCTCTACCTCGGAAAACTTTTTATTATTTTAAAATAACTTTCATCCCCTCTCTTTTCTCTGTTTTCTCTTTCTGGAGCTTCTGCCAGTCAGATTCTGGGCATCCTAGGTGAATCATCTAATTCTTTTATCTCCTATATTTACTGTGCCAATCGTGTTCTGCTTTCTGGGAGATTTTTCTTAAATGTATTTTCCCCTTGATCTTTTCTGTTAAAATATTTATAACATCTGTATGCTTTTTTCCCACAGTATTCTCTGCCCCACTCTGAGAATACTGGCGGCGGTTGCTTCACTTGTTTGCTTCTGCAGGGCCCCCTGCATGCTCCCTGAGCCTGGCTCTGCCCCCACCCCGTGTGGGGGTCTGTCCCTGGCTTGGCAACATCAGTGGGACACCTGCTGAGAGGCTTCCACTAAGACCATACCACGCTTTGCTGGCCTGTTCTCCAACCACGGACTTGCGGGCTGCTAGGAACAGCCACGTGCAAGTCTTTCAGCGAACACGAGTCCTTTCCTCTTGGGTAGACACCTAAGAGTATAACTGCAGGTCACAGGGCAGCCGCGCAGCTCACACTCTCACAAGCGACATGGGAGAATTCTAGCTGCACCGTATCCCTGCCAAAACTTGGTATTGTCCTTCTTTTAAAATTGTAGCCGTCGGGTGGGTTTGCAGTAGTATCTTGTGGCTTTGATTCCCGCTTCCTTGGCTAATGATGGCACACGTCCTTTCATGAGCTCATTGGCCATTCTTGTCTCATCTTTGGGGAAGTATCTGTTTAAGTTCTTTACGCGTTTTTAATAGGTTGTTTATTTTTTATTATGGAGTTGTAGGAGTTCTTTATTATGTTCTGAATATGAGCCTTTTGCCAGATGTATTTATTGCTAATATCATCTGGTAGCCTTTGGTTTTTCTTTTCATTTTCTAAATGGTTCTTTTTATAAGCAGTTTTTAATTCTGATGAAAAAATTTTCCAATTTTTTAATGGTTACTACTTTTGGTGTCTTTGCCTATCCCAAGGTCACAGAGACCTTCTGTATTTTCTTCTAGAAGCATGTAGATGGTGGCCCACGCCTGGTGGACTTTTGTGGACGGCGTGAGGTGGAGCAGCTCGCCTGGTTAGCTGGTTGCTCCACACCACGCCGTGTCCTGTCCTCTGCCTGCTGCATTTCTGTGGCATCTGTCACAGGCACATGTAACTGCAAATCTGTATTTGGACTCTCTTGTGTCCCATTGATCGTAGGTTTTAGTCTTAAAGACGATACTGCATTTGTCAGTTTCTCTTGGCTGAGGATCACAGGGTCTCTTCTCCTCGTGGAACTGGTAAATTTTTGGTTGAGTGCTGGACAGGATATATGAACAATGGCAGCAGAAATGTGAGACCCTGGGTGACAGCGTCCTCCAAAATGGACTCGCCTTTGCTTCCACCTGGAACCTGAGCTCAGGGCAGGAGCAGTGCGCGGGTGCTGAGGCAGGTGGCAGCAGGCTCCCGGGCCCTGTGCGCCCAGGCTGGGGCATTTCTGGGGGCCCTGCCTCCAGTTCTTGTTGCACCCCCCAGCTGCTCTGCTGCCCTTGGCAGTCCCGGGGCTAGGCTGGCCTCCCCAGGCAGGGTCCTGCACAGGCAGCTCTGCTTTCAGAGGGAGGGGTTTCTAAACCAAGCCCAAATTCCATTCTCCAAGTCAGCATCTTCCCCAGTTGCCTGTGCCTCTCAGCGGACCAGAAAGTGCCGGGCGCCGGATGCTGGCCTTGTCCTGGCCTGGGGCTCACCCTGTCTGCCCACCCCATCCCCTGGTGCAGAGGCTGCGCCCAGGTTGGCGTCATCAGGGCCCTGGCAGAGTCCGGCATCCCAGTGGACATGGTTGGAGGGACGTCCATCGGGGCTTTCATGGGCGCCCTGTACTCGGAGGAGCGGAGCTACAGCCAGATGCGGATCCGAGCCAGGCAGTGGGCTGAGGTGAGGGGCGCGGGCCGTGGGTGGGGTGAGGGGAGGATGTGGGAGGGCTGGCTGGGTCCCCACAGCACCGCCCCTGCTTGCTAAGGCGCGGCAGGAAGACTCTAGAAAGGCTATTGCCTAGAGCCGCGGCCCAGCCCCCTGGCGGGACAGCAGGGTCATGGGGCAGCCGTGGCGCCCTCCTCACCACCTAGTGCCGCGCTGGATTTGGGGGAAAAGAATTGGATCTCGGGTGGAAACGTGAGTGAGATCAAAGCGCTTATGTTCTCCTTTTTAAGAGAAAGACGAGTTCTTCAGCTCCCGTGGCAGAGCTGCTGGCACAGGCTCAGCTGCTGGCCAGTCCTCCTGGACGGGAGCGTGGCCTGACAGGCCCAGCCCTGGAGGACGCTGGGGTGCTGGCACCTGAGACCCCTCAGTTGCCCTGCCACTGCCCAGCCCACACCACACCAGGCTGGGACAGAGGCCCAGGGGGCTGGCAGGGTACAGGGGTCTGCCCCAGCCCAGTGCTGCCCTTAGAGGCCTGCTTAGCTCGTGGCCTCTCTTCACATCTTCCTCGCCCTGGTCCAGGGCCTGGGACCTCACCCAGAGGCCCCAGACATCCTCACCAGAGACAGTGCTCCTGCAGGTGTGGCAGCTGGGGGCCCTGAGCCCACCCCCCGGATGGATTTGGGCCCTGAGCTTGGGCCAGGGTGGAGGTCCCTGTGGACTGCAGAGGGGCCAGGGCAGGCCTGCCCCTGTAAGCCCATAGGGCTGGGGGGCATGGGCCGTGGCGCTTCCTGCCCACAGGGTGTTCGTGGGTCTGTGCCCTTGAGGGCAGGGGACACGTTCTTGGCCCTCCGTCCTGGGCCTGGTGGTTGGAGGTGGCCTTGGCGCCTGGATGCCCAGGAGTGCCGCCGTCCCAGCTTCCCGCCCTGCCGCCCCCTTCAGAGGAGGGACTCCGGAAGGGGGGGTCGGCTTCCACCCGGAGAAGGGGAGGGCTCGGCCGCAGGAAGGGCCTGGGCCCTGCCTAGCTGGGACCAGGCAGCAGCCTCCTCGCAGTCCTCCCATGGGCAGGGCAGGGCCGGGCCCTGGGAGCCCCTGGCCAGCTGCCACGTGTGTCCAGTCTGTGCCCCTCCCCCCGCCGCCGCCCAGGACATGACATCGGTGCTGAAGACCGTGCTGGACCTGACCTACCCCATCACCTCCATGTTCTCCGGCGCCAGCTTCAACAGCAGCGTCTGTGGCATCTTCAAAGACCGGCAGATCGAGGTGCCAGGCGTGGGCCGGGCCTGGGGCGGGGCCTGCAGTGGGGCCTGCGGTGGGCGCTGAGTCCCGGTCCCTGCATGCAGGACCTGTGGCTCCCCTACTTCACCATCACCACCGACATCACGGCGTCTGCCATGCGGGTGCACACAGACGGTGAGTGGGGCCAGGGGGCCGGGGGCTGAGGGGGGAGGCCAGGCCGCCCTCCGGCAGACTCTCCACGCACCCAATGCCCTCCTGCTCCGCCCACAGGCTCTCTCTGGAGGTATGTGCGTGCCAGCATGTCCCTGTCGGGCTACATGCCCCCCCTTTGCGACCCCAAAGACGGACACCTGCTGATGGACGGGGGCTACATCAACAACCTCCCAGGTGGGCGCACCGGCGGCGCAGAGGGGCCGGGAGCCGAGCAGAGGGGCCACCTGGGGAGGCCGGGGCGGGGGTGCAGTGGGTGCGGCCACCACAGACCCAGGGGTGACCCCCATGTGGCTCCAGGGGCAGTGGGCTGGTCCCCAAGACTGCCTGCCCTTCTCAGCCGACGTGGCCAGGTCCATGGGGGCCAAGGTGGTGATCGCCGTTGACGTGGGCAGCCAGGACGAGACGGACCTCACCAACTACGGGGACTCCCTGTCGGGCTGGTGGCTGCTGTGGAAGCGCTGGAACCCGCTGGCTGAGAAAGTCAAGGTGGGGGCTGGAAGGGCGCCACCAAGGGGCATCGGCAGGTGCAGCCAGCCCCCCTTGTGCCCGCAGCCCTCCCGCCCCGGAGCAGTGACGCTGCCTCTGCCCCCGGGGTCCTGGAGGGAGAGCTGGGCTGGAAGTCGGCTCGCTGTGGCTGCAGGTGCTGAACATGGCAGAGATCCAGACGCGCCTCGCCTACGTGTGCTGCGTGCGGCAGCTAGAGATGGTAAAGAGCAGCGAGTACTGCGAGTACCTGCGCCCCCCCATCGACAGCTACGGCACCCTGGACTTCGCCAAGTTCGACGAGATCTGCGTGAGTGCCGGCCGGCCTCCCTACCTGGCAGCTCATAGGCTAGCCCGGCAGGTGCAGGGGGTGCAGGGGGTGCGGGGGGCACGGCCCTGGCGCGTGGTACCTGGTCACAGGCCCTGGGCCTGCACAGGAGGTGGGCTACCAGCACGGGCGGACCGTGTTCGACATCTGGGGCCGCGGCGGCGTGCTGGAAAAGATGCTGCGAGACCGGCAGGCAAGCAAGACCAAGGCCTGCGACGTGAGTGCGGGCTCCCCGGCTGCGGCGCGGTCTGCCGGAGACAGGGCTGGGCAGGCCATTCCGGTCCTTGCAGGGCTCGTGTGACGAGGGAAGGGGGAGATGGCCGTGAGGGGCGATTACTCTAACTGCTGTCATCCCGACTGCTGGAAGCCCCGAATGGTCCTCTGTACCCCCCACCCTGGGGGACTGGCCAGACAGGGGTGTGGTCAGGGAAGGGGCTTGGGGTGTCCAGGGGCCCTGCTGCCTGGATAGAGCTGCACCCACCCTGGGCCCAGGCAGGCAGGTGTGGGGAGCAGCCCTCACACCTGATGTACCTTGCATTGGCCCATCTCGACCTCACCTGCCTCTCACATGCCCCTCACGTGCCCACCCAGGTCTTCACATGTCCCAACGCCTCCTTCACGGACCTTGCTGAGATAGTGTCACGGATTGAGCCTGCCAAGTCGGCTGTGGTGGACGGTGAGTCTCCCAGAAGGACAGCCGAGGGTGGTGGACACAGACTGGACTGGACTCGTTTTCCCGCATGGGGCCTCCCAGCCCGTCTGCCCTCTCGGGGCCCAGCCTCTCCCCTCCTGGCGCCCACCTGCCCCTGCTCTCAAGGGCGCCCAGTCCTGGGCGCCCCGTCGTTGGAGCCAGGCCAGCGTTCCCCACCTTTGCCAGGACCCCACTGGCCTCAGGTTGGAACAGGTGTTCCAGTTGAGTGGACAGCTCTGCCTCCACCCCAACTCACTCAGCCGTCCCCCATCACTGACCCCAAACCCCAACCGATTTACCAGGCTATAAGCTGTGGTTCCTGAGGCCGCACCGTGACGTTAGGTGCAGGGAGTCACCTGTGCCCGGGGGGTGGGCAGGCATGAGGTGAGGGGACCCAGGGACCACCCCCAGTGCCAGCCCAGCCCAAGGCTTCGCAGCTGTGCCGTCAGCACCTAGAGGGTGGTAGTGGGCACGTCCTCTCTCAGGAGCAAAGGCTCCCACCTGGGGTTACTGCTGCTGGGCGCTGTCGGCCAGATGGCAGGCCATCTCCTGAACCACACCCACCAGCCTCTGCCTGCGGGGTCTGCGCTGTGCCTCGGGGATCCTGGTTGAAAGGCCCTCTCCGTTGTTTGTTTGTTTTTTCAGTATTTTGGTTTTTTTTAATTTAACTTTATTTCTTGTTCTTTTTTTTTTTTTTTTTTGGCTTTCTCCAGGGGTGGGGGAGGAGAGATGGAAGCACCTGGGCTCAGGCAAGAGGCCAAGGGATGAGTCCACTTGACCAAATCTCTGTGGCCGCCAGGCTCCCCCTGGGGGCCCAGGCCCTGGGAAGAGGCCTGAGTCCTGGCTCAGGGTGTGGCTGGCCCCAGCCTGGGTCAGGGACAGTGCGTTTTCCCTCTGCCCAGACGAGTCTGACTACCAGACAGAGTGCGAGGAGGAGCTACTGGACAGCCCTAAGGACGCCTATGCCGACTTCCAGAGTGCCCCAGCCGAGGGGGACTCAAACACCGTGAGCCGCCCCGTGTCCTTGCTGAGAGCTCCTCGCTCTGGGTCCCTCCTTCCGGCTCCTTCTCTCTGACTGGGAGGGAAGGGTGGGCCCTGTGGGGTCCCAGGTCACTGCTCCGGGCTGGCCGTGCCCCACCCTGAGGCCCATAGACCCACCAGGTGCAGCCCAGGCTTAGTCTCACGGCTCTCACAGGGCGGGGGTCCCCCTGACCGCTGCCATCTGCTTCCAGGAGGACCCTCCCTCTTTTCGACGCCGGCACCCCGGGCTGCCCTCTGCAAAACTGTCCCAGGACTTGGCCCTCGACGGGTAGAGGCCTCTGTGGGCGATGCGCAGCCAGCCAGCGTCTCCCCTGTGCCTCTCCAGGAGACCGGAGCCACCGAGGCGGGGTGGGAGGCCCCGGCCGGTCATCCAGCGGGTCCAGTGTCTCCCCAGGGCGGCGTCCCAGTCTCCGGGCCTTGATTGCCCTGCAGCTCCCGCGGGGATGCCCAGTCCCTAGCCCCCCGCGCGCGCAGCAGCCTGGGAAGCCCCCGAGGCCTCTGCGCCCCTTAATAAAGACAGACCTGACTGCTGTGGGCTGTTTTGTCTCCGCCGCGAGCTCCCTGCACGGTGACCCCAATGTGACCCCAGCTGGAGCAGAGTGACCCCAGGGGCGCAGGTCCTGTGGGAGGTGCTTGCCCCTGCGAGGCCCCGGGCACTCGCTGCTTGGGCCGGGTGGGGAGCCTGGGTCCCCCGAATCGCAGCACGAGCTCTTCCCGCGCTCCGCTCCACCCAGCTGCGCCCCCGCCGCGCACAAGGTGCCTCCGTGAAAGCCGCGAGGGGTGCCGCTTCCTGCTTGGGTCATCCAAGTCGCGGCGGGGGACGCTGCCTCAGTTTCCCCCTCGGAAGGCGGCCCCCGCACGGCACGGTGGGCGGAGCCTTGCAGGCCCCGACGTCACGGTGGGCGGAGCCTCGCAGGCCCCGACGTCACGGTGGGCGGAGCCCTGGCGGGCCGCGCTCTCCCCGGTGCTGCGGGACGCGGAGGCCCCGGCGCGGCCATGCAGGGCCCGGGCCGGACCCCAGCCCCTGGCTCGCCCCCGGCCCCTGGCTCGCCCCCGGCCCCCGGCCCGACCCCGGCCCCCGGCGCGGCCCGGCTCCCCCGACGCAGGCGGCGGCGGGCGCGCGGCGCGCTCTGAGGCCCGGGGGATGCGCCGCCGCCTCGACCATGGGCGCCGTCGCCTCCAGGAGGAGGGCGCTGAGGAGCGAGGCCGTGTCCTCCGTGGCGGCCAAAGTGCGGTGAGTGCGGCCACGGGGGCCGCAGCCCCGGCCCCGCCCCTCCCCGCCCAGCGGCCCAGCCGCCGCCGCCGCCGCCGCTCCTCTCCCCCGGCCCCCCGTGGCCCCTCGTGGCCCCTCGTGCCTGCGCGGCGCGGCTTCTCTCCCCGCACCCCGCGCTCCCTCTCCCGGGCTTCTCTGGTCTCCCTCCCCAGCGCCCCCTCCCCAGCCTCCCCTCCCTGGCCCGGTGGTGGGCCTCTGGCCTCTGAACGGGGAAGGACGCCTCTCGCTACGGGGGCTGGACAAAGCCAGCCAGGCGCACTGGGACCCAGGGATCCCCACCCCTGACCCTGCCTGCTGGAGGGCGGCTCTGCGTCCTGCCGCCCTGGGCTCTGTGGTGGGGCAGGGGCGTCTGTACCCCCCGCGCCCCGGGCCCCTGCCTGCGGCCCCTAATCGTGACCCTGCTCTACGCCCTCCAGAGCAGCCCGAGCATTTGGAGAGTATCTGTCCCAGAGTCACCCTGAGAGTCGCAACGGCGCAGGTAGGGGCGCTGGGGTGGGGCGGGGCGGGGGCGTGAGTGGCTCCGGACCTGACCCACCTGCTGGGCTGGCTGCCTGACGCCCCGTGCCCTCCCTGGCCCAGAGCCCCAGGAGGAGCTTAGAGCTACTCATCACCATGACACCCACCCAGCCTGGGCTGTTGGCATGGCAACAGGCCTCCTGGCACCCCCAGGGCTGGCACCACTGTCTCTGGGGCCAGCTGGTGGGGAGGGGGGAGGGAGGAATTTGGCACCAGGAGAACGAGTGCAATTGCAGTCTGGGAGATAGCCTGTTCCTTCTTGCCGCCACCCCCCGCCCCCCCACTCCCCCCCCTCCGGGCACAAGTTGCACTGCCTGTGCTCCACTCATGCTAGGGGTGGGGGCTAGGAGATACACACAGCTTGAACATGGTCTCTTCTGAAAGCATGAGGCCAGCTCTGGGCCCCCACCTCAAGGTCGGGCTCCAGTGGGGTGTCCCCATGCTCCATGTGGCTGCAGGCTCACCTGGTGCCCCTTCCCCAGACCACCTGCTGGCTGATGCCTACTCCGGCCACGACGGGTCCCCCGAGATGCAGCCAGCACCCCAGAACAAACGCCGGCTCTCCCTTGTCTCCAATGGCCGCTATGAAGGTGGCCTTTCCGAGGAGGCCAGCGGCCAGGAGCCAGCCGGCGAGGGCCCCCAGCCTCGTGTGTACACCATCTCTGGGGAGCCAGCCCTGCTGCCTGGGCCTGAGGCGGCCGAGGCCATTGAATTGGCCGTGGTGAAGGGACGGCGGCAGCACGAGCGGCCCCTCCACCACCACAGCCAGCCCCCGCGCGGCAGCCCCGGCGGCAGCCCCGACGACCTCAGCAGGCCCTGCCAGAGCTGGGCAGGCAGCCGCCAGGGCTCAGGGGAGTGTCCCAGCTGCGCCCAGCTGGACGCCGGCCCCGGCCCCTCCCCACAGGTCTTGGGGCTGGAGCAGCCACCCCTGCCTGAGGCTGCCGGCCGCCGCAGGAAGCTGGAGAGGATGCGCAGTGTGGACCGCGTGTCTGGTGAGGGGCTGTCGCCGCGGGAGCCCGGGCAGGCTGGTGCGGGGGCTGCGGCCTGAGGTTTGAACAGGCGGGCAGAGTCAGGATTAGACCCCATACCCGTGAGCGCCAGCATCACACGTCAGCGCTTGCTGGCGGAGCACAGGTTCAGGCGAAGAATCCTTCCTGGAGGGGTGGGCCTGGCAGGAGCCTGAAAGCTAAGAAGGCAGAAAACATGGCCTAACCTGAGACCCGGCTGCCTCCTGGGGCGCAGTCCCTGTCCCAGGTCTCTAGGGGCCCTTCCCCAGGTCATGGTGCACGGGAGCCCTGGCCTCTTGACAGCAGCCATGCTCCTTGCCCAGCTGGCAGCTCCGTCCTCCCAGCACAGCTCCTTGGTCTGCCACCTGCAGACCCAACCCTACCCTCTGGTCAGCCGAGCCCCCTACCCAGCATCAGGAGGTGTGAGAGGCACAGTTCAAGCCAGGACCTCATGCTCCTGGACAGGCAAGGGGGTGGGGCGAGGGTGCAGAGCAAGCTCCACCTTCACCAGGCACTGGCAGCTATAGGGCCAGCCTTTGACACGGGATTCTATACAGGACCCTTCCTCAGTGGTGAGGGGGAGGAGAAGGGGAGGGCACTTGCTCTCCTGGTTGGGGAGGGTCTAGCTGGGCTGACCTGAGCCAGTTCACGTCACAAGGGGGGCTGCATTGGCCCAGCAAACCTAGGGATACCAAAGGGCCAGGCAAAGAAGAGCATGTCTAGCTCAGCTCGCCATGCTGGGCAGGCAGGCGTGCTACCCTCTACCCTCTCCCCCACCCACGGAGCTCAGGAGCATTCCTCTCTGAGCAGGGAACCCCCAAACCCACCCCTAGTTACTGCTTTTCCTTGGGCTTTTCCAGATGACGTCCCCACCCGCACCTGGCTCCCCAAGGAAAGCCTCTTCAGCTTCCACACGGCAACGACCACTATGCAAGCGTGAGCAGTGCCCGTGCGGGGCGGGGTGGGCCTCCTCTCACTGGGGGCCTCTTCCTAGCCTCGGGGCCCCTCGCTGGCTGCTTCTACGTGGGCATTTGTACCTCTGCAGTGGGGACACTGCCCCCACCTGCTCCCTCCATCTGTGCCCCCTCCCCACCGGCCTCAGGGTTCTGGCCTAGCAGCTCTGCTCTCACCTGCCCCCGAGCAGCAGCAGCTTGTTTCATTCACCAGAAGAGGTCCCAGTTCAGGGGTCCCCTGGGGCTCTGCTCCTCTTTACAGTCAACCCAGACGAGGGTCTCGGTTTCTTTTCTGGAGGCACCTAGCCACAGCACCCTGGCCAGAGCACTCACGCCCTCCCCCGGGCCAGCCTGGCTGGGTCACAGAGCCTGGGGGCTGCGGGCCGCAAGGACCCTGCACCCACTGCCCGCCAGGGGCCGGGCACAGCAAGGTGGGGGGCTCCTCCAAGGCTCTGACCAGAGGGAGCCCGGGACCCTGGGGAGGGGTGGGGCTCAGGCTGCGGCTGACTGTGCCTTCTCTCCCACGCTGCCCCCCCCACCTGCGGCTTCAGCATCTCGTAAGTACCCCAAGACCTTGCCTCCATCGGCACCAGCACTGCTCCTGGGTGGGCCCTCCCTACCCCAAATAGGGCCTTGGGCTTCTGCCTTGACGTGAGGAGGGGCCCCACCCCATGGGCCCAGTCCCCAGGGGTACCCGAGCCCGAGAGCAGGGCCTCAGAACCCCTCTGCCTGGTCTGTGCCCTGTGGCCACGGGCAGCTCTGACTCGTGGCGGTTTCCCAGGGTGCTCAGGGGCTACGCGGAGAGGAAGCGTTGGAAGCGAGAGAACCGTCCCGCGTCCGTGGTCCAGAGGTAGGGCCCGCCAGCGCTTGCCACCAGGGTCTGTCTTGTCCGTGCTGGCGGGCCCGGGCCTTCGCCCACAGACGCGATGGGGCAGGGTGGTGGCGGCCACTGGCCTGGCCCTGCCCTGGGGACGCAGCAGTCAGGGAGGCTGGACAGCCTGGCCGCCAGGCACAGCTTCACCCCCCTGGCCCACATGCTGTGGGATGCTGGCGGTCGAGCTGCGGCCACTGACCTGCCACGGCTCTGTCCACCCCAACCCCAAAGACGTGTCCTGGGGCTTGTCTGTCTATCCTGGGCTTTGGGCCTCCTCGGGGTGCGGTGGGGCGCGCTGCAGGTATCGTATGCAGCCCTTGACCACCGGGAAGTCAGGCACACGGGGTTTGGGGGGGCTTGGTCCTGAGGAAGGGCAGGTGGGGTGTGTGAGTGCTCCCAGGCAAGGGATGGCGTAAGGGCAGCTCTGCAAGGGTCTCGGTAGAAGACTGAGTAGGATCTGCCTTGCGCTCGGCAGGGGGTGAGTGGAGGCAAGAGCTGGGAGGGGAGGGGCGGGGCGGGGCGGGGCACAGCCGGGGTCACCCACGTCGGGGGCTGGGCCTGGCTGAGCAGTGGTGGCCAGGGACGGTGAGCTGGAGGGCTGCAGGCGGGCACCACCTCCTCAGCCCTTCACCAGCCCGGGTACTTCCTCCCGCAGGAACTTCCGCAAACACCTGCGCATGGTCGGCAGCCGGCGGGTGAAGGCCCAGAGTAAGGCCCCGGGTGACGGGGAAAGCAGGGGCGGCTGCTGCTCCTGCCGCTGGGGCTTCGCGGGCTGCCAGACCTGCGCCAGGCCCCGCCCCCAGGGCGCCGGCCCCGCCCCCGCCGGCCCCGCGCTCACGCGGGGTCCACCTTCTCCACAGCGTTCGCCGAGCGGCGCGAGCGGAGCTTCAGCCGGTCCTGGAGCGACCCCACCCCCATGAAAGCCGACACTTCCCACGACTCCAGAGACAGTAGGTGCCCCCAGGGTGCCCCCAGGCCGCCCCCGGCGCCAGGCTGCGGGGTCTGCCCGCATCACCCCGCATCGGCCCTACTCGCGGGTGGGAGTGACGTGGCGCAGGTGAGGCGCCGCTGCGGGCGCGGGTGGCTGCGGGCCGGGCCAGCGCGCCCTCTCTCCGCCCACGGGGGTCGCAGCGGCCTCCCGAGGCGGGCAGCCCACCAGGGCCAGGCCTGAGGCCTGCAGCAGGGACGCCCCTGCCCCGCCAGGCACCGACCTGCAGAGCTCCTGCTGCACCCTCGACGACGACTTCGAGGACCTGGACTGGGAGGCCGAGAAGGGCCAGGAGGCCGTGGCCTGTGACGCGGAGGGGTTCCTGCCGCCCAAGGTCATGGTGAGGCCCGCCCCGACCCTCTGCTGGGGAAGGGGGTCTCCCAGGCGGGCGTGCGGGCGGCGCTGAGCTGCTCCACGACCCCCTTTCCACAGCTCATCTCTTCCAAGGTCCCCAAAGCCGAGTACATCCCCACGATCATCCGCAGAGACGACCCATCCATCATCCCCATCCTCTACGTGAGTGTGGGCCCAGACGCTCCACTTCCGCCCTCGGGGCACGGGGGCCCAGACGCTCCACTTCGCCCTCGGGGCGCGGGGTCCACGTCTGAGAGGGCTCTGTCTGTCCCCAGGACCACGAGCATGCCACCTTCGAGGACATCCTGGGTAGGCGCCCCCTCCAGCCCCCCATCTTCTCTGGCCCTGGGCCTCGGGCAGGGCGCAGTGGGAGTGGCTGTGGGCTGCTGTCCTGACCCCTCACCCGGCTGCCACCCTGCCCCCCAACAGAGGAGATCGAGAAGAAGCTGAATATCTACCACAGGGGAGCCAAGATCTGGAAGATGCTGATCTTCTGCCAGGTAGTGCTGGACCCACCTTCAGTCCTTGGGGAGGCTGCAGTTTGGTGCCTGAGAGTGTTGGGGGGAGATGGACAAGACAACGCTGCTCCCTGGGCACCGCGAGAGAGAGGGGCAGAGGGAGGGGGCGGCACAGGGAGCTGCCTGGGCGAACCCAGGGGGCTGCACTGCCCTGGGGCCTCCTGGTCCCCCTGGCCGTGCCCCGCTCGCCCTGACCGTGAGTCTCTTCCAGGGAGGGCCTGGGCACCTCTACTTGCTCAAGAACAAAGTGGCTACCTTCGCCAAGGTGGAGAAGGAGGAAGACATGATCCAGTGAGAGGGGTGGGGTGGCAGAGGGGCGGGGCACTGGGCACCCTGCAACAGGCCCTCCCCACACCCGGGGACCCAGCTGGGCCCCGCAGAGCTGTGGCCCACCCCCTCCTCCTCGCCAGTTTCTGGAAGCGTCTGAGCCGCCTGATGAGCAAAGTGAACCCGGAGCCAAACGTCATCCACATCATGGGCTGCTACATCCTGGGGAACCCCAACGGGGAGAAGGTACGGGGCCCCTCAGGCCCCACCCCAGACCTGGGGGAAGAGGGGATGGGACCCTCCCTTTCTCCTCAGATCTCTTTCCTCTCCCCTTAATCCTCTAAGGAAATGCTGTATTCAAGCCCAGCCCAGCCTGTGGGGGCTGCTCAGCCCCCCATTCACCCACCCCTGCTCCCAGCCCCGCCCCCACCGCATTCAGAACCCCCCCTTCTTCGCAGCTGTTCAAGAACCTGAGGACCCTCATGACTCCCCACAGGGTCATCTTTGAGTCCCCTTTGGAGCTCTCTGCCCAAGGTGAGGCCACTCTGCCTGGTTCCCGGGGACGGGGTCGCGGGCCCTCCGGCCGGGGTGGGCAGCTGGGTGCGGGGCCCCGTCTGAGCCACCCCCGCCCTCTCCTGCTCAGGGAAGCAGATGATCGAGACCTACTTTGACTTCCGGCTGTACCGCCTGTGGAAGAGCCGGCAGCACTCGAAGCTGTTGGACTTTGAGGATGTCTTGTGAGGCTGCAGGCCCCTCCCCGCGGCGGTCTGCTGGCCTGGGCCTGAGGCCATTCCAGGGCACCTCCTGCTCAGGTTCTCCCGGTGCCTCCCACACCAACGGCTCCAGAGGCCGCGCACCTGGGGCCCAGCTTGCCCGAGGCCGGGGCCGCAGAAGCTTCTGCTCCTCGGGATTCGTAGAAATAAGTGCAATTTTTACACCCCTGAAACAGTTTCAAGAAAAGCAGCGTTGCTAGCGACCTAGTTAGGCGCTGTTAGCAGTCGCAGGGTGTTCAGGACCCTGGCCCCGCCCCGCCACGCCTGATCACCAGCACCCAGGTGAGCCTGCCCGTCCGGGCCTCCCAGCCTGGCCCTGTCTGCACTGCGCGTCTCCGTCTGTGCCGTGACTCCTCTCGCCGGCTCCCTTTCCGCTTACTCTGACATCAGCCAGCGACCGACACCCGGGGGGTAGCAGGGAGCAGCTCACCCTTCCTTTCCCCAGAGGAGGCGCCCAGCCCAGCGCAGAGTTCTGAGCCGCCCCCAGCCACCCGCGCCCTGGAGGCTGGTCCCAGCCTGGCGAGTCTGGAGGGCAGAGGCTGGGGCTGAGCCCCAGCGGGCAAGGCTGAAACCCACCCACTGTGGGCTGGGCAGCCCCAGCTGGGGCAGCGCAGGCAGTCAGAGCTGCACCAGACCACCTTGTACATAGCTGGGTCTCGGGGGCAGGCCCCCCTTTTCCAGAGCCTGGGTCTGCAGACACCTGCAGCTGCTCCCTGCAGCTGATGACTGGGCACTGGCGCTGGGCTCTGGACACTGTACCATACCCCTTAGAGTGACCATTAAACCCCATCCTCGGCTGCGCCTTGTGCGGTCTCCTCTTGTTGCCCTCACATGCCCCCTGAAGTGCCCTCCAAGCCCGCAGCTGGGCCCCTGCTTCAAGCACCTGCACTCCTTGCCCTGGGGCCACCCCTGAGGAATGCACATCGCCAGAGGGAGGGTGATGGGGGCTCCCAGGACGGGCGGGCATGGGGGGCATGGAGACACAGGGAGAGCAGGGCCACGGGTCAGTTGCAGGAAGAGGAGAAGCTCGGGCAGGAAACTCAGGGCTTGGCATGCCCTGGGCTACGCAGGGTCCCGAGGTGAGTGCAGAGACCCTGCCCCCCTAACGGGGAGGTCCGAGGCCTGGCTGGCCACCCCCAGGCCACCCCTGTACATGGCTATAGGCCACACTGCTGCTGGAGGCTGGCCATGACCGCAGAGCCATCCGTTCCCTGTCTGTACCCAGTGTCACCCCTTCGCCCAGTGGACAGAGCCTCTCCCTCCCCCTGACCACTGGCCAGGGATGGAGCAGTGGACACTGGCTGGGCTAGACCACATCCACCCCAGACCAGGGAGGATGGAAAGCTGTCAGCATAGTCTGGGCGAAGTCTGGAGGCCTGGGCATTGGGGTGGCAGGAAGCAAGCAGCCCTTTCCGGGGGGTGTGGGGGCTGGGAAGGCTACGGGGATGCAGGGCAGTTCCGTTTCTCCTCTTACTTGCTTTCATAGAGCCAGGGCCCTGCCCCCCCCAACCTTTTCTTCACCCCTTAGGAAGGGCTCCTGGGGACACCATGACTCAGTTTCCCCTCCCTAGTATCCCCTGGGCAGCTGACAATGAAGATGGATGTGAGGGGGACTTTTGTGCAGGCGAAAGAGGAGCCCCGTGGCCCACCTTCCCATCTCTGAACCCACCTCGCCTGTGGCCCTGAACTGAGGGGACAGGGTGGGTGGTGAAGGGCTTTAGTCACACCTACAAGAGACCAGGCTTAAGCCTTGAGTGGAGGTAGAAGGGGATCTTGGGCGAGGATAGGAGTGAGGAGATTGCTGACCCCACACATACCCAGAGGATCTGAGGATCCACAGAAAGCTTCAGTGGGAGGGGGGCTGCAGCAGGGAGGGGGACTGCAGCAGGAGGGGTTGCTGCAGCCAGGGCATCAGAGTGGTTCCCACTTGGCCCCCTGGGGGAGTGTCCAGGAGCTCCTGCCCAAGCCTGGCAGCGGAGGTCCGGAGGGAACCTTGATGGGCGAGGGAGTCACCCCATTCTTTCTTGAGAATGTGAGAGAGTGTTTTGGCATCAACTCGAATATGTAAACTTTTGGGGTCGTATATCAGACACCAGATGTGTCTTCCACTCGCTAGCTTAGCTTCCCACACCATTAGAAAAGCCACGTACTGTAGCGTGGTGAGTGGCTTTGTGGCATCTCCTGCACCTGCTCGGTTCCTGACAGCTTTGCCGTCCCCCAGGGCTGACCTGCCCGCAGTGCAGTTGCGAGCATCTTATCTGCAGACAAAGCCACGCTGGCCACAAGGTCAGCACGACCTTCCCACGCTGTCCATTCAAGATGTCTGTTCGTCACCTGCACACGTGAGCCCACAGTGCCAGGAACAACAAATTTGGGGTAACTGTGTCCTGTCCAGGGGACTCCTGTTGCTGCAAAACCTGGTGTGGACTGGAGTCCCCAGTAGGGCCTGGCCAGGGTAGACTGGGAAGGGCTGGCAGGAGCGCAAGGCCACATGCCCAGTTCTCCAAGGTTGCTAGGGCCACTACCTTCCTCACACCACCAAAGAAAGGCCAAGGAAAAGATCCCTCACAATGCAAGGAAACCCTGACAAACAGGAAGAGCATTCTGGGAAAACTTCGGGACAGAGAGGGTAACAACCAGGCCAGAATGGGATGGGAGGGGTCCAGAGGGTGCTGAGCACTGTGGCCCACCCACCTGCCCCCAAACCCAGGGAGGCACCGCTTGAGGCCAGGAGCGCCCAGGCCACCCCGTCTCCCTCCCTGCTCTGGGCCTTCCCCAGCCACGGCCCTGCTGCGACTGCCTGCTCAGGACCTCGGGGCAGACTTGGCACCGCACCTAGGCCTGGAGGTTTCCTTGCAGAGGCATCACCCCAGACAGGGCGACCCCTGCAACTGAGCCGATGAGGGAGATTGTCACTCCTCCTCCCCAGGTTCCCAGGCCCTCCCTCACTGCATCAGTCCAGACCCTCCATCCCTGCCCCAGGTGCTCAGGTCCCCAAGTCCACTCCTTCCAAGGAGGGCTCCCCCCCCATTTCTGTGGAGGCGGTGACAAGCAGGTCCTCTCCCCTCTCCTCCCCAGGCCCTAAGGGTGGGGTCAGGCCTGCACTCACAATTGGGTTTGGGATCCTGAAGAAGAGAAGGTGCGTCAGCCCTTACAAATGGTCACTGGATGAGCCGCTAGAGGGGGCAGGGCTGATTCTTCAGGTGGCTGAGGTTAAAGCATCAATATTCTCTATGTAAACAAGACCCAGAGGCTCATAAGGTGATATTCAAAGTGTCCCAGAGACAAGCCAGAATTACTTGGCATCTGAAGAACATTGAAAGTCTTGATTGACAAGGAAAAAGACCATCAACGGGTGCCAAGAATGAGAAAATACCTGTATACCTGTATTGAAATATCCGACAAAGACTTGAAAGCAGCCCTTATTACATGCTCAATGAACAATCACAGGCACTTAAGAACCAAATGGAAATTTTAGAGCTAAAAAACACAATAACCAAAATAAAAAAAACTCACCAGGTGGACTCAATAGCAGCATGGAGATGACAGAAGAGTCAGTGAACTTGATTGACTAATCAATTGAAATTATCCAATGTGAACAACTGAAAAAAAGATTGGTCAGAAATAAAAAGCACCTCTGCCACCCATAGGACAACAAAAGGTCCACCACTGATGTTTTTGGACCCCATAAGCAGAGGGAAAGAGTGTGATGCAGAAAAAAAATAATAGTTGGAGAAATAAAGGTAGAAAACACCCAAAGTTTAGCAAAAGGTATAAACCTACAGATTCAAGAAGCTCAGTGAACCCCGAACAGGTTAAACCCAAAGAAGTCTACCTGCAGACACACCACAATCAAACTGCTGAAAACTAAAGACTAAGAAAAAATCTTGAAAGCAGAGAGAGAGAAACAGCACATTATCTATAGGGAGACCATGACCCAAATGACCAAAAAATTCTCGTCAGAAACCATGGAGGCCAGAGGAAGAGACACATCATTTTTAAAGAGCTGAAAGGAAAGAACTGTCGACCCAGAATCCTGTATCAAGTGAAAATGTCTTTTTGACCTTTTTTTTTTTACAAAGGTGAAGAAAAGACATTCTGAGATGAAGAAAAATTGAGAGACCTCTTTGCTAGTAGACCTGCTCTAAAGGAATTGCAAAAGAAGGTTCTTCAGACAGAAGGGAAATGCCAGAAGGAAACTTCAAAAATGAGAATGGAAGGAAAAGCGATGGAAATGGTAAACTTCCAGGTAAACAGACTTCTCCTCTTGAGTTCTTTAAAATATGTTTGACAGATGAAAGCAAAAGGTATAACATTGTGTTGGGGGTTAATCGTGTCCTCCAACAAGGCATGTTCAGGTCCCAAGCCCTGATCCATTTGTAAACAGGATCTTTGAAGAAGTTTTTAAGATGAGGCCAAACTGAGCAAAGGAAACAGGACAGGAAAAGAGGAGCCAGAGGGAAGCAGCCAGAAGCTACAAGTCAACAAAACTCAGAAGAGAAAGGAAGAGATGTGGCCATGTGCATTGCCATATAACAGAAAAGCCAAGGAGCCCCAAAGATGGACGGTCAGCGACAAGACAGTGACCAGGGGAAGCAAACTTACAGCCTCTGAAACTGACCAGTATGTTTCTGTTGTTAAGGCACCCATTGTATGGCATTTGTTTTAGCAGCTGGAAACTAGGACACATTGCCTGGTGGTTTTTATTCTTAGTGTAGGAATTGTAATATAAAAACCAGTGCGAAAGGGGAGGAGGATAAAGGGACCTATATGGTGGTAAGATTCCTACATTCTAATTCAAGTGGCAAAATATCGCTTCTAGACTGCAAGAAATTATGTATGGGAGTGGATGTGGCTCAGTGGTTAAGCACTGGCTTCCCACATTCGAGATCCCAGGTTCAATCCCGGCCCTCAGTACCTCAAAAAAAGATATGTATGTATCTTAAATTCTCTGGAACAACCAATAAATAATTATACAAAAAATAGTCAAAATCATAATAAATAAAACTAAATATTTTAAAAGTTTAAATAATCCAGAAGGAGACAGGAAAAGGGGGGAAAGAGGAACAAAAAGCAAAGAAAAAACCAAAATAATAAAATGGTAGCCCTAAATCCAAACGTATCAATAGTTACAGGAGATGTAAATAGTCTACACATAGCCATTAAAAGACAGGCATTGAGTGGATAAAATGCATGCTCATGTCAAATGCATGCTGTTGACAAGAAATTCACTTCAAATATGATGATATAAATAGATCAAAAGCAAATGATTAGGAAAATATACACCAAACACTATTCAAAAGAAAGCAGGAGGGGCTGTGTTAATATCATACAAAATAGACTTCAGAGCAAAGAAAATTACTGGGAATAAAGAGGGACATTACATATTGGATCAATTCATCAAGATGATACCTAGCAGCAGATCTTCAAAATACATGCATTAAAAACTGACAGTACTAAAGGGAGAAATAGACAAATCCACAATTACAGTTGGAGACATAATGTTCCTCTCTCAGAAATAGAACCAGGAGACAAAATCAACAAGGATAGGGAAGCAGATGTGGCTCAAATGACTAGGCTCCGCCTACCACACGGGAGGTGCGTGGTTCGATTCCCGGTGCCTCCTAAAGAAGACAGCGAGCTGGCATGACAGGCAGGTGTGGCAAAGCTGACACAACAAGATGCAATAAGAGACACAAGAAGAAAAAGCATAATGAGAGATACAACAAAGCAGGGAATGGAGGTGGCTCAAGCAATTAGGTGCCTCCCTCCCATATCGGAGGTCCCAGGTTTGGTTCCTGGTGCCTCCTAAAGAAAGAAAAAAGGCAAAGAGACGCAACAAGTGCAAACAACGAAGGGGTGGGAAAAGATGAATAAAATAAAATGTAAAAATCAACGAGGAGTCATTCCGCATTCAGGTTCATCTGACACCAGCTGCCTCCACCCATGTTCCCCCCAACGAGATCAAAGTCATGCACCTGAGGTGCACTGATGGGGAAGTCGGTGCCACATCTGCCCTGGCCCCCAAGGTCGGCCCCCATGGTCTGTCTCCAAAAAAGGCTGGTAATGACATTGCCAAGGCAACTGGTGACTGGAAAGGTCTAAGGATTACAGTGAAACTGACCATTCAGAACAGACAGGCCCAGATCGATGTGGTACCTTCTGCCTCTGCCCTGATCATCAAAGCCCTTAAGGAACCACCCAGAGACAGGAAGAAGCAGAAAAACATTCAGCACAGTGGAAATATTACTTTTGATGAGATTGTCAGCATTTCCTGACAGATGCGGCATGGATCTTTAGCCAGAGAACTCTCTGGAACCATTAAAGAGATTCTGGGGACTGCCCAGTCTGTGGGCTGCAACGTGGATGGCCGCCACCCTCATGACATCATAGATGACTTCAACAGTGGTGCAGTGGAGTGCCCAGCTACTTAAGATCTACAAAGGAAAATATTTCAATAAAGGATCACTTGACAGCCAAAAAAAAAAAAAAAAGGATATAAAAGAACTGAGAGGGAAGCGGCTGTGGCTCAATCAGTGGGGCTCCCGTTTACCATATGGGAGGCCCTGGGTTCGGTTCCCGGGGCCTCCTGGTGAAGGCAAGCCCGCCGTGCAGGCGTGGTTAGCTGACCCAGCGAGCACAAGCAGCAAGGGGGGGCTAAATGAATAAATAAATAAAATCTTAAAAAATAAATAAATAAATAAAAGAACTGAGAATACAAACAGCTGGACTACATTACATCTACAGAACACTCGACTCCAAGAATGGCAGGACACACATTCTTCTCAAGTGCACATGGAACATTCACCAAGGTGAACTCTATCCTGGTTCAAAAACACAAACTTTAATAAATATAAAATCAAAATCATACAAAGCTTGTCTCTGACATTAATGGAATTAAACTAGAGATAAATAACAGAAAGATAGCAGGAATCTCTCCAATCACTTGGAAATTAATGCAATCCTAAAATAACATTGGAGAGTGGATGTGGCTCTATCAGTTGAGCACCTGCTTCCCACATGGGAGGCCCCAGGTTTGGTTTTTGGTGCCTCCTAAAAAAAAAAAAAAACAACAACAACAAGCAAAACAAACAAGGAAAAAAAAAAAAAAACCAACTCAGGGGAGCCAATGTGGCTCAGTGGTTGAGTGCCAGCTTCCCACACATGAGGTCCCGAGTTCAATACCCAGCCCTTTGCACCTCAAAAACAACAAAAAAAATATTGTCCTGAGTGTAGCAGGGGCTGTGAAAACCAACAGCTTCCCACCAAGCTGATGGGACATGTCAGACCAGAGAGAGACTTGGACAAGCCTAGCTTGGCGAGTTATGAGCATTTACGTAGGGGGCTTATGGGGTCTAGTCCTCGTCCTTGGTGGCAGGAGGAGATACGGCACTTCCCCGGCTTGACATCCGTGCTTACTTCCAGAGGGGTTCTTTTATGGGCCACGTCGGCGTGCAGAAGGGACAGGGGCTGGGGAGCTGCTTTCCAAGGAATGTGGGGAATCACTCACGAACCAAAAGGACAATAATTATAGGCCTAAAGGAACAGATGTTTTCGGCAGGCAGGAAAGGTTTATTGATATAGGGGTGTGGCAGTGTGAAATTATTTTATGAATCCCAAAAAGAAAAATACTATGTTTGTACATGAATCTATTTCTCTGGGTGTGATACCCTTTGGTTGCATTAAACTCAGTTGAAGGTCATTTGATTAGATTACTTGATAAGGTCACTTTAGGGCTTTTGATTGGACTACATCAGTGAGGCATGACTCAGTTTGAGTCTCCGCCCCTTTGCTCCAGCTTATATAAACGAGACAGAGACTCGCTCAGATACAGGGTATGGAAGCCGCCACCATGTTTGATCCTGCCGTGTAAGAGAGAGCATCACTTAGGCATGAAGCCCCAAGTGGCTCCACCTGTGGAGCAGCTCAAGCGGAGACGGTGAGCACAGAGGGGAAGGCTGAGCCCTCGACAGAGATCCGCAGTCATCTCGCCTCCCCACGTGGCAGCTGACTTTGGTGAGAAAGCACCTCTGATGGTGCCTCAGTTTGGACTTTTCATGACTTTGGAACTGAAAGTTTTACCCCAAATAAATCCCCTTTATAAAAGCCAACACATTTTCTGGTACTTTGCATTGGCAGTCCTTTGGCAAACCAAAACAAGGGGTGATTAGGGAGTTTAGAGGAAAGCAGATGCCCACAGCAGGCTTCCAGAAAAAAACAGGTTAAATATTCTAGTATCAGTGACCAGTTCACAACCAATTCCTGAGGCCTGCCTTTTTAACTACTTAGGAAGCTGCTGTAATTTGTGGTAGGGGAAAGAGCAGGAAGTGTTGGGGGACAAACTGCAAAGTCATAGACGCTACACTATGGATCAAGAGGGAAGTCTCAATGGAAATTAGAAAATATTTTTAACTCAATGAAATGAAAAGATTACTTATCAAAAATTGAGTGGTGCACCTAAAGCAGTGCTTAAAGGAAATTTTAGAGCCAAATACCGACATTAGAAAAGGAGAAAATAAAAGAAAGTCTCAAATCAACAACCTAAAAGTTCTACCTTAAGAAATAAGAGAAGGAGGAGTAATGGAAATCCAAATCAAGCAGAAGAAAAAAAGATAAGAGCAGAAATCAAAGAATTTGAAAACCAAAACACAGTTGAAAAAAAATTGCAAAACAAAACAGCTGGCTTTTTGAAACAACAAAAACTGACAAACCTCTAGCAAGACTGGCAAAGAAAGAAAGAGAAGACACATTACCAAAATGAGGATATGAGAGAAGACTATCAGTACAGACCCAGGAACATTAAGGGATCATAAGGGAAGAGCACGAAAAACTCTGTACATTAATTCAATAACTCAGATGAAGCAGACCAATTCCTTGAAAACCAAAAACTACTAAAACTCACCCAACAACTAAATCTAACAAAAGATGTACAGAATCTGTATTCTAACAACTAGAAAATTTAAAAATACCTACATACTAAATGAATGGAGGAATAAATCATGTTTGTCCATTTGGAAGACTCATTATTAAGATATCCCCAGAGTGATCATAGCTTTAACATTACCAATCAAAATTTCTGGAGATTTTTTGTAGATAGAAGCTATAAAATTCATGAAAATTTATGTAGAAGGGAAAAGGAACTAGAATAACCAAAACAATTTTGGGAAAAAAAACAAGTCGGAGGACTCACACAACTCAATTTGAGGACTTACTATATGGTACAGTGATCAAGACAGAATTGTGAAGAAGAGACACTAGATCAATAGAATGCAATGGAAGGCCCAGAAATAAGCTCAAACATGGCTATTTAATCTTTTATGAAGGGGCAAAACAAACCCAGTGGAGAAAGGATGGCCTTTCAACAAATGCTGTTAGAACAAGGGGAGAGGATGGTGGCCTAAGCTCACAGCTTACTCAGACATCAACTCGTGATGGATCATAGTATGATGCGAAACTAGAAAATTTCAGGTAAAAGACAGCTTCACGACCTGGGGTTGGGTGACAAGTTCTTAGAAACAGCATGAAATGCATGATTCATAAAAAGAAAAAAGACCATTTGGACTTTATGAAAATTAAAAACATTTGCCCTGTGAAATACACTGTTGAGCGAATGAAAAGACAATCCACAGACTGGGAGAAAAACATCTGCAAGCCACATATTTGAAAAGGACTTGTCTTCAGAACGTGGGAAGAACTCTGAAGTCAGGAGAAAAGCCGCACACTGCAACTGCAAAACGGGCAGAAGATGCGGACAGGCACTCCAGCAAAGTCGGACGGCCACGCGCGCCCCGACACGGCCACGCACGCCCCGGCACCGCGCAGGACGGGGCGCACGTGCCCGCGGGCCACGTCGTCAGCCAGGGGCGCCCCGCGGCCGGCGCGGATCCGCTCGGGAAAACGGTTTAAAGCTACGCGCGGATTCCAAAGCACCGGCCACGCCGCCCCGGGCCGTCTGTCCCAGGGACGTGAAAGCAGGTCCTGCCACGCGGCTGCAAGTCCCTGGCGCTGCCGCCACCGCAGAGCCGCTGGGCAGCGGGGGGAGGGCGCGCTCCTGGCACCCGGGGGGAAGGGGGCGCTCCTGGGACCCGGGGGGAAGGGGGCGCTCCTGGGACCCGGGGGGAAGGGGGCGCTCCTGGGACCCGGGGGGAGGGGGCGCTCCTGGCACCCGGGGGGAAGGGGGCGCTCCTGGGACCCGGGGGGAAGGGGGCGC
>JAKSZT010022925.1:772894-798725 GCA_026826555.1 Tolypeutes matacus
CTCCTCACCCCTCCACCTCACCCCTCCTCACCCCTCCTCTCCCCTCCCCCCTCCTCACCTCTTCCTGCCCTCAGGCCTTCTCCAACTTTTACTACACCTTCCACTTCCTGAACCTCACGTCTGGGCAGTCACTCCATGAGGCCAATGCCACTGTCTGGGAATTCTGCCAGAGGCCCTGGAAGCTGGTGAGCAGCATGGGGCACTCCCCTCCCCGCAGGCTCCCCCCACACGCTGCACCATGGGCAGGTGGGCCTCCCTGGCACCAGGGGTGGCTCTACCTCCAGCAGGGCTGGGGGCCTCCAGGGCCCCAAGGAGGCCCTGGCCTGGCTCCTGCTGGCAGGTCCCCCCGAGGGACAGCCCCGCCTGGGGTCTCAGCAGCATGCTCCATGGCTGGAGGACAGCCTTGTGGGGGCCTCACTGGGGCCTCGGCCTCTCCGGCCAGGTCGAGGCGAGCTACCCCGGGCATGAGCGCTGGCTGCGGGACTACTGCGCCTCGGGCCTGTATATCCTCACGCTCCTGCTCCAGGGCTACGGATTTGACGAGGACACCTGGCCGGGCATCGAGTTCCGCAAGCAGGTGACCCCATCCCCAGGGCCACAGCCGGGCCGGGGCCAGGCGGCCAGCCCTGACCAGCCTTGTGTCCCTCAGGCTGGTGGGACCGACATTGGCTGGACACTGGGCTACATGCTGAACCTGACGGGCATGATCCCCGCTGAGGCCCCGGCGCAGTGGCGGGCAGAGAGCTACGGCGTCTGGACGGCTGGCGTGGTCTTTGTGGCACTGACCCTCGTGGCCATCCTTGGGACAGCCGCAGCCCAGCTCCTCTGGCCCTGGGGCTAGGCCGCACCTGCCTGGCCAGGCCACTCCAGCCTGGACATCGGGGTCCGGGCCCCCCGTCCCAGCTCCGCCCAGCCGAGCGCGGCCTTGTTCTGTGGGCTCTGGCCCTGTGGTCAGTCTCAGAGCCGGGGCAGTGGCCAGGCCCGCTCAGGAAACCCTCCCCACTCCCCTGAGTGTCCCCAGGGCAGTAGTGTGCCTCGCACAGATCGGGCTGGTGCCGCTGGGAGCGAGGTGCACGTGCTCTGCACCGTCCCGTGGGCGCCCACGGGTGGCCCAGCCCCTCGTGGCCCATGGATCCACAGTGGTGGGCTTGCATGGACACGGCCTGTATGCTGTCACCAAAGAGCATGTGCAGTGCTCCGGGGCAGGCAGGGCGCCAGGGGCACCCTGGCCAAGCAGAACAGATGCCCCTGCCCGGAACAGCACGGCCCCCACCCCATTCGCACCCCGGCTAGCACCAGCTGCCGACGGCACGTTTCCCAGGCCCACCACAGGAAGGGGGGCATCCATGCTGGGAGCCGGATCTGCGGTGACCACGGGCTGCAATAAGGCACGGGAGCCCAGGTGGGGTGGGGCAGGGGCCCCAGGCAGTCCACAGCCCCACACTGCCCGTGGTGTTTCTCGAGGCCTCCTGGTCCCGGAACCCCTGCCCCCCATGCTTCCCAGGGTAGTGGGGGTGCCAGCTGCCGGGCACGGAGGGGCCCGGAGAAGCCCCAGGCGGCTGTGGGCGACGGTGAGCCAGGCTCTCCAGGAGCCACAGGGCTCCTGCTCTTCCTCCTTCGGCCTGCCAGGACGCCCGAGTGACCCCACATTCGGCTTGTCCACTGCTCCCCGAAGTGGACGTCAAGCTCACAGCCCCCTTCCTCTCAGTCCCAAGTCCAGCACATGGGCAGTGGTGGGCAGCAGGTTGTTTTTATTAAAATGCTTCTTGCCACAGGGTTTCTCAAGGCTGGTCTCCCGGCTGGGACCCCATGGAGGACGGGACAGGCCCAAAGAGGCTGCATGTGGGGGCGGTGGTGGGAGCAAATGGGGCGTCGTCAGCACCTGTGGCCGGGGGTGGCCTCCTCACTGCCAGCCGGGGCCACGAAGCATTTGGGGAAAATGCCTACGCGGCCATCACGGTGGCCCTCCAGCCACGCCGGGTCCACTGCAGGGAGCAGAGGAGAGACTCCTGAGCCAGGACATTGCCGGATGTCCACTCCCCACAGTGGGCTCCACACCCGGGGCAGTCCCCGATGCCCCCCACAGCCTGGCAGCCCCAGCAGTGAGGTGGGGGCCCGGGGGAAGGGCAGCCTCTCCACCTTCACACAGCACGTCCAGGACATCCCCCTGCTGGAAGTCCAGGTCCTCGGGTCCCTGGGCCGAGTAGCCATGCCGGGCCACCACCTGGTAGAGCACAGGCCGGTCCCCGGCCCCCTGCAGCGGGACGCAGCGCTGCAGGGCAGCTGAGCTCCAGGAGGGCTTGGGGTCTGCCCACCCAGACTCCCCTGACCCAGGGACGCCCCTGATCTGGGAGCCCCACCTGGGGTCCCGCTCAGCTCACCCGGCACTGGAGCTGCAGCCCCCCAGGGCTGTCAGCTGCCTCCTGCCAGGCTCTCTGCAGCGCCCTCTCTCCAGGGATGGGGACGCAGCGCCCATGCTGGCCGGCGGGGTGAAAGCTGCAGAGACACTCCTCAGGACAGGCTGCAGGCACTTGTCTTGCCTGGGGGCCGGGGCGGCAGTGCCTCCCACCACCCAGTGCTGAACCTCTTCCTGCCACCACCCTGGAGCCGGGGCCCTGGCCGGGGCTGGGGAGGCCAGCAGCTCTGGGCCCAGCCTTGACCTGAGCTGCCAGCCTCGCTCAGAGACCCCTCAGCCCAGAGCCCCCCCACCCAGCCCAGCGGCCTTGCTCCTCTCCCTTCACCACCCCCAGCTCAGGCCCTCAGATCACCGTCCCAGCCCCAGGGCTGGCCCCTGCTTCTCCTTCTCCGTAGTCTCTTCCCAGCTGCCGCCACACCCTCCCTGGACTGTCCCCACCCCTGTACTGGCCTTTTCCTTTAAGGCTTCCATGTGGGACCCCAAGGTTTGGCCTCTGCTCACCTCCCTGTGGGGGGCTCCCTGCAGCACAGGCGCGCCCCCCCCCCCCCCCCGCTTGTGACTCAGCCTTGGGGTGGGGCCCGAGAACCCCCTGGCCCTGCTGCCCACTTGCTCCAGCTTCCTGGGGCCTTCCTGGGCTCCCCTGGGTTCTGGGGGAAGCTGCTGACCCAGACCCTGTCAGGGTGGACGTGCCCTCTGTTCACTGACCCCCACGGGGCGCTGGGGGGGGCGGGCAGCTTAGGGACTGTGGGAAAGGTGCAGGGGGTGTGAGGAGAGCAGCCACCGGGGAGGGGGTGGGAAGGCCGGGAGCAGCAGCCGGGGGCCTTCCCGACCCACCTGAGCTGCCCGAGCTGGGCCTGGCGAGGCAGGGCCTGGCTCAGGAGGGCCCGCAGGCTGGACAGGTCAGCTCCTCGTGGGGCCCTCAGGGCCACGGTGAAGGCGCACTGCACGGTGACAGTGTCCAGGGACTCGGGGTCCCCTGCAGCCGTGTGCTGGGGCCCGGCAGAAATGGGGGGCTGGAACCCAGAGCCCAGCTTGTAACGCTTGTCAGCCATTGTCCTGGGGCCACTCGGAGGAGGAACTGGACTGGGGTCTCTCTGTCCAGGGGGGGCAGAGCTGCTGCTCCTGAATGGCTGATGGGGTGGGGGGTGGGAGGCTGGGGGAGCCCCACACCACGAGGGGGTGCTCCTTACCCTGGTTCCTCCGGGGTCCTCCGTGGGGGGGCTCAGCCCCTCAGCCACCGGCAGCCCTGCAGGGGGGACAGCAAGGGCTCTGGCAGCTCCTCAGCAGCAGAGGCACCAGCTGGGGCCACTTCCTCTCCAGACCCAGCCCTGGGCTCCCTCAGCCCCTTCACACTGCACCCCTCACCTGCCCAGGCGGCTCACCTGGAGGAACCTGTTGGTCAACTTGCTCCAGGTGGGGCCCCTGCAAGGGAAAACACCTGGACTGTCAGGCAGGTCCCTGCTAGGGGCCTGGGGGTGGGGGACCTTGGGTTTGGGGGCCTGGGATCGGGGTCCTAGTGGTGGGGTGGCCTGGGTGCTGGCCCACCCGTGCAGTGGGGGCGGAACCACAGTGGGCCCGGCCACTAGGCAGCCCAGGCCCCTCCTTGCTCCTACTCTGAGCTGGCTCCTGGGAGGGGATTTGCTGCTTTGGGGCCAGGCATCCCCCCCACCCTCACAGCATGAAAAGCTGGGACTGAAGTTTCTGCAGCGTGACTTAAGTCTTCGGGAGGCCGTCAGGTCAGGGACGTGATGTAAAAGTTCGAGGGAATCGAATTTAGCGTAACTGTAACGGATTTTCCGTTAAACTCAAATCAAGTGAACACTAATCAGAAAACACGGGGGACTGAGCCACAGGGACGCCCTTGCCGGATGCCAACGTGCCTCCCGCCCTATGACCGGCTCTGGAGCGAGACGCAGAGGGGCCGCCCGAGGCCCTCTGCCTGCGTGCACAGCCCCGCCCTGGGGGCCCCGGGTGCCTGAGGACGGACCTGTGTCGCCCGTGCAGCCACCTGGCTTGGGAAAAACTCCAAGCTCCAGGCCCTCCCGCCGGCACTGAGGCAGCCCCCAGCCTGCCCAAGCTGCCTGCTCCCGATCCTGATCCTCGGCTCCCGGCGACGCCCTGGAGGGAGGTCCCCCTGCCCTGCAGCCCCTGCCCACCAGCCCTGCCCAGGCTCACCCACCTGCTTGTCGGGGAGGCTGCCGGCCTGCCTCGGCCCGTCACGGCCAGCCTCTCCACCCACAGGAGTCTTGGGGCTGCGGCGGGGGCTGGCGCTGCGGGGTCCTGTGACTCGGGCCCTGGAGGGGGGGGCCTCGTTCTCCCTGACCGTATGGTCCCTGTGAAAGCAGGCCTGACCCGAGGCAAGCCTGGCGTGCGGTTTGTACCCTGCTCGGCCCCTAACCCCGTGCTGCAACCTGGAGCAGATCCCCGCTCCTCGGTCACAGGGGACCCAACCCTGGGCCTCTCCTGTCACGCTGAGGCCTGTATCCTGCGCGTCTCCCCCTGGCAGGCCCAGCCTCCTACCCAGCCCTGGTGGCTCGACACAGAGCCTCGTCCCCTCACGGAGGGCTGTGTGACACGTCTTAACTCCCCGGGTCCTGCTGAGGCCTAGGCTCCCAAGCTGGGGATTCTTCCCCCGGGAGCAGGACAGCCCCCCTGCACAGAGCGAGCCTGAGGATCTTTGGACAAATAGGGGTGCAGTGTGGGGGTGCACAGCCCTGGGGCTCCAGCCAGGTCCAGCTGAGCAGGGCTGCCTGGGCAGGGGTGCGGCTTGAGGCCCGGGTGCTCCGACTGGCCTTTCTCCCAACAGGAAAAACAAGGAAGTAAAGGGGCGCCGTGCCCCGCCCTACCATGCAGCGCCACCGCCAGGGCCTTCATCCACAGCCTGACTCTGCACACAGAAGCGACATCCTGGCTTAGGTGGGGGTCCCCACTTACACCCACGGGGCCTAAGGGCACAGGGCCGGCCGTCGGCCCCAGTCCTGGGGGATGGAGTAAGGCGAGGCCAGCTGCCTTTGTGGGCCCTGGCACAGGGGTGGGGGGGCAGAGGACTCCCCGCACTGTCTTTCCTCTCATGAAGGTTCGGAAGTGCCCAGCCCTGCAACAGACAGACCTGGTCTTCCTTGCCGGGCCACACCCACCTGAGGCAGCTGGCCGCCAGGGAGGGCCGGGGCGACAACCTGGTGGGGGACAGTGGGAGGCCAGTCGGAGGTGGCCGGCCCACACACCCACCCGGGCCCCTGCTCCCCCCCCAGCCCACACACCTACCCAGGCTTAGCTCCTGGGCCTAAGTGCCTTTTTCAGAATGGGGGAGTCAGCCAAAGGGCCCTGAATGCAAAATCCAGAGCGTTGTCTTCCCAGGGTCCCCCCACCTGCCCTTCAGGGCTAGCTGCTTCCCAACCCATCTCGGGGTGCAGGGCAGGGCAGGCAGGCCCCCCATTCCTTTGGGCACAGGTGGCCTTACCGTGGCCTTGCCCAGGAAGTCCATGGGCTCCAGGTGCTCCAGGTGCCTCCTGTGGGGCCGGAACACCTCACTGCCGGGGATGCTCCGTGGCTGCAGGAATGCCTGTCTCTGGGGAGCAGGGGGAGGGGGACACCAATGCAGACCTTGCCCTGAGCCTGGAGCAGGAAGAGCCCCCCTATTTCCCAGGAGATTCTGGAAGTTCCCGCTCACTCTGACCCCCAAACCCATCCTGAAATTCCTTTGTCCCACGTGGGGGTTGCTGCCTTCACCTGCACCTGCTCCAGGGCAGTGTCCAGGCCATCACTGGCCCCCTCCGGCCTTTTGGAGGTGGCCTCTGCTAGGGTGCTGGCAGCCTCGGCCCAGAGCCCCAGGCGGCACTGTGCAGCCGCCACGTTGTGCAGCACCTGGGGGGATGCAGGCCTGTCACACACCTGGCCCCACCCCTGCCCTGCACCTGGTCCCATATCTGGCCAGCACCTGGCCTGTACCCAGCCCTGCATCTGGCCCCACACCCACCCACACACCTGGTCCTGTACCTGCCCCCCACCTGTCCCACCCCTGGCCACACCTGGTCTTGCACCTGGCCCCATCTTGGGGTGAAGACATGCTGGAAAACTCTGTGGGCTGTGTCTGTCCAGAGGGGAGCGTCTAAGTCAACATGGACCCCAGGACAGTCACAAGCTGGCGAGGCCCCAAAGACGGGCCCCCGGCCCGGCTGCTCACCTCCCAGGCTTGCAGCCTGAAGTGCAGGCCCAGCTGTGCGTAGTCGATGGCGACGTGGCCCCTCAGCCGGGCCAGAGCTAGCTGGAAGTCGGACAGCGCTTCCCGGAACCTGCGGGCGCAGGACGCCAGCGTCCCTCGGCAGCCTCAGGGAGCGGGGGTGCAGGACGGCCCAGCTGACTCCATCTGCACCCAGCGCCCCCGCCCCACCCAGGGCTGTGCAGACCGTCCTGCCCACCTCAGCTTCCCCTCGTTCTGTGGGCAATCCCCCCGCCACCCCCCAAAACCCCATGCCCCCCCAGGCAGGCCTCATGGGCTGATGAGAGAGTCAGAGGCTGCCTGGCTGGACCTCTGCCTTCTGCGTGCCGGCTCTGCGTGGGGGCAGGTGCTGGGCCCACCTGGGGAGGGCAGGGGCCAGCCATCGTGCCTGGGGCCGGCCGCGCCTCAGCTCCCCCAACCCCTGCCCCTGTAGCAACAGCTCCGTCATGCTGACCTGGCTCCTGCAGACCGCGGCGCGGTGCCAGAGGCAGGACACACGTGCGGTCTGCCCCGCACTGGCCTCTGACGGGCAGCAGACGCCCCTCCCAGCTACATGGAGCCTACATGGGGCAGGGAGGAGGTGGGAGTGCTTCAGGGACACAGGGCCGACGGGGGGAGTGAGGGGCCTCTGTGCTCACCTGTCCAGCTGGAAGTTGGCCAGTCCTCGTTGGAAGAAGCCAACAGCCAGGCAGGTGTCCTTGGTCACTGCCTGGTCAAAGGCCTGGGGACAGAAATGCCCATGAAACGCCAAGGTCCCAAACCCTCTTCCCTGCTCACAGACCGAGTCTGGGCAGGTGAGTGGTGACAGGGCCTTGGAATTCCATGCAAGAGCTGCCCGCAGTGCCTCCCACGCCAGCCCAAGGCCTGGGCTCTCACGAAGAGCCCAGGGGCCAAGGGGTGTTGGAAGTCAATTTGTTTACCATGTGAACAAAAGAGAAAAGCTAGAAGGAAAAAACCAGTATGTTAATAAAAGAGTATTTCTGGGTGGTGGCATCAAGCAAGATTTTTCCCTTTTTTTTTTAAGATTTTATTTATTTATTCATTTCTCCCCCCCTTGCTGCTTGTGCTCGCTGGGTCAGCTAACCACGCCGTGCGGGCGGGCCTGCCTTCACCAGGAGGCCCCGGGAACTGAACCCGGGGCCTCCCATATGGTAAACGGGAGCCCCACTGATTGAGCCACAGCCGCTTCCCTTTCCCTTTTTTAATATTTGATTTTTATTAGTTCACATGAAAAATACAATATATGAGTATTAAAAGCAGGAAGAACAACAAAAAGGCTTCGTGTGACAGCTTGCTGTGTATAAATCACAACTCTTCCTTAAACCAGACTCAGAAAACAGGCTGACTGTGGCTAAGGAGGACAGCAACCATCAATTAAATGCCGCAGTGTGGCTGGTGCCAGTGGGGCATCGTGTGAGGCTCTGACCCACTCGGTCGAGTGGGGGGCTGGATGGGGAAGTGAGTTTGAGCAAGTCTGGAGTCACGATGCCTGAGCACAGGCAGGCTAGGGTGCCAATGGTGGCACAGGCCAAATCAAATGGCGCATAAGGTTTACGCCAACAGGGAGCAGAACCTGTCCACCCCGCCGCACTCAGCAGATGCCACCTCTGCTGGCGGTAGCGGTTCCACCTGCTTCTTTAATCTCCGTATTTCTAATCATATGCCCATGCTAATATTCCCCAATTCTATCAACGTTAGACGACACTCACTGTCTTGGGATCAAGCTAGAGGACAGGGTGGCCCGGATACCCCTCTGCCCTGAGCCCTTGTCCCCTCCCTCTGGTTGAACCACAGCGTGAGTGAAGCACTGGGTCTGCCTCTCAGGGCTATGCTCCTGCACAAACTTTTCTCACGGAGATTTTGATTGAGATGAGTGTAGATCTACACGCAATTGTAAGAAAAAACATGGAGAGATTCCATGGATACTCTGCCCAGATTTCCCCAATGAGGACATGTTGCAAAACTGTAGTTCACTAATACTCTCCCATAACTTTTTATTCCCTCTTTTTCCATTTGCTTCGTTTTCCAGGAAATTGTCACTCATCTCTGAACTCTCCCTTGCAAGGAAACTGGTTGTTTCCATGAAGGGCACTCGGGTGGGAGGCATTGCTGGCTTTTTGCTCTGCACCCCGACAAACAGGTGGTACTTTGGTGTAAACAGCATTTACGGACGCAGAGGGTTTCTGTGCAGTGACAGGTGCCCTGATGCACCCTCCTGAGCTCCGTTCCTCTAGGGAAGCAGGTCAGCAGGGGTCAGCCTGTGCTCAGACCTTGTCTCCTCACCACCCACCCAGCCACCTTCTCCAAGTCCTCTGGCCCCAAACCCTAAACCTTTGGGGCAAGCGAGCCCCTCTATGGGCCAGATCCAGCCTCAAGCCTATCTCCAGGTATGTCCTCACGTTTGCAGTGAGCACCCGCAGGTGAGTCGAGCCCTCAGCTTTCTCTGGGCTTCCCCTGGCCTCAGAGCCCAGCAGAGGCAGTGAGGGAGCACAGGACCCCCTTTCCCAGCCCTGATTCTGTTCCAGGTGGGGTACCTCAACCACTTGGCTCCCACCCACCTGGGGATTCACTGAGGGCAGAGTCCAATCCCAGAGAGGACAGGCAGGGGTCCTGGGAGCCACCCCCAGCCCCAGGTCTTTGCTCACAGCCCGCTCACTGATTCTGACGCAGGAGACAGCGACAGAGGAGAACCGCCCCTCCAGGGGCGAGGTCTTGGTGCCAACCCCGGGGGGTGCCGGGCCGCAAGGCCCCTGGCTCACCCGCAGCGCGGCCTCGGGGTCCCCGGCCAGCAGGTGCACGCAGCCCACGTTGAAGCACATCCTGGCGGGCGGCTCCGGGAAGTCCGAGAAGAGGCTCAGGGCGCAGCCCCAGTCCCCGCGCTCCACGGCCTGCGCGCCCTGGTGCCAGCGGCGCAGGAGCTCCGCGAGCGACGGCATGGCGGAGGGCACCTGGGCGCACCTGGGCGCACCTGCAGGCGCCGCCCGCGCGCGAATCGGCCTTCCGGGCCCCCAGGGTCCAGGGAGTGGCCCGGGGTGCGGCCGAGGACCGCGGAGACCGGGATGGGTCCAGAGAGCTCGCTGGGGCTGCGGGGCCCCTTGGAGGCGGGGGCGGGGGCGGGGCGGGGCCCCTTGGAGGCGGGGGCGGGGGCGCGAACGCCAGGCTCCCGCGCCTCCTGCGGCCCGGCCCGGCCCGGCCCGCCCCTTCCGGTTGGCCCCGCCCCTCCGTCCTGGCCCCGCCCCCGGACCCGCCCCCCCGTTTCCTCGGAGAGCTCGGCGCGCTCCGTTTGTCCAACGGCGCCCCCTGCTGGCGGCGTGGCCCCGCCCCTTCCCGCCTCGGCCCCGCCCCCGACGGACTTTCCGCTCCCCGTGACGGCCTTGGCTTCGGTGCTCTGGAAAAAGCCGTCCGGGTTGCTCCTCGACGACCCTGGCCGCGGCAGGCAAAGGTTCCGGACGTGCTGCGTGCGGAGGTCGGTACCGCGCCAGGTGAGGGGTGTGGGCGGGGCGTGTAGCCAGGTCCTGTCCTCGCCGCGGGGACGCGCTGGCCCTTGGCGAGGGAGAGGCTCGCGTCTCCCTCTCGGTTTCCCGAGAGAGGCTGAGGCGGGCGCCGGTGCTCGAAGGCCAGGTGCACGCCGGTGGGTGCAGATGCCCGGCCGGGGCCCCGGCCACGCGGGGTTGGCGCTGGGACCGACAGAGCTGGAGCGACCCACGGGGCCAGGGAGTCCGGCCTCTGTCCAGGTGGGGAGACTGAGGCCCAGCGTCGGGAGGCCGCACTGGGCACCCCCGCCCCGCGCTGGCCCCCTGCGCTCCTCCACCTGCCCACCTGCCCACCTGCCGCCTCACCTTGCTGGCTCTTCACCTTCGCCCTCCCCGCTTCTTCCGGAGCACTAGCGTGCTTGAGCCTCTTGAAAAGAAACGGGTAGAACCCCGGTGTCCCCCTGCCCAGCTTCACCCGTGGCGCCCACCCCCGTCTTGCTTCGTGCTTCGTGCGCAGCCCGAGAGGCGCCCAGCAGTCCCCTCACCCCACCGCGGCTCTGTTCCCGGCAGCCGCCCCCTGACCCCTACCTGCCCCAGCCACCCCCCGCCCGCCCACACCTGCCCAGGTGAGGAGGCTGGACGCGAGCCGGCAGCACCGACCCTGCTCGGCGTTCTTGGCCCTCCGCGCTGCCGCGTGTCAATTTCTAAGCTCTTGTTCTGCCGCTAGCCTCAGCCACTTACTCTCCCGCTCAATGGGATTTTTCTTTTTTTTAAGAGGTGTTTTTTCGCTTGAAATACAAGTTTTAGAAAATTCTAGAAGAGGGGTGGGTGCATGTCTTAAGGCTGGGAAACAGCAATTTTGGGGTTGAATTTACTTTAATGGATTAAAAATTGGATTAAAAATTACAGAACCAGGAAAAATTATGAATGACATCGTTTTACAGTGAGTACAAATATGCTTAAAGAGTATGTGACGATGTGATCCCTTGTGACGTCCCTCCTAAGGCTCCGTGGTCCCCGCTTCTTTGATCTCAGCTGTAGGCCGGCATAAGGCTTGTCTCTCTCCGTGGGCTCATCTCTTTCTGCTCTGGTCTCTTCCCAAGGTCAGCTGTAGCCTGTCATCTCTCTTCCCGGGCTGCAGGATCCTCTGTGTGTCTTCTCTGTGTGTACTTCATGTGAGAGTCTGTTTATCAGCCCAAGGGGCTGGGGCTCCATGCTGAGTCACACTCTAATGATGTGGTTGAATCAAAGCCCTAATCTTAACATAATTTAATCAGACATCTCAACTGACTCTAGTACAATCAAAGGGTATCATTCCCAGAGAAACAGACCAGTTTACAATCATAATATCTCTATTGGAATTCATAAATAATACCAAACTGCTAAAGATCCCAATAAGAGTAACACCTGACTCTCATCAGCGACTGTGGAGGGCAGAAGACAGTGGGATGGTGTATTTAAAGAAAAAAATGGCAACCAAGAATTCTATATCCAGCAAAATTATCTTTCAGAAATGGAGGAGAAATTAAGACATTTACTGTCACCCATGTTACTTGACCTTGTACTGGAATCTTTTACAGTAAACGCATTACGTCAATAACACGTGGGTTCCCACCACACATCTTCAGTGTGGACGCTGTTATCCTTCTGCTGATTTCTGAAGTTCAGTTTTTCCTTTGGTCATTGCTGTTTTTAGTAAACACATAAGGCTACTGTTTCTCATTAAATGCTGTTTGAGCTGTGTCTGATAGCTTTTGCTGTGAAGTACTATAATTTGTTATTTGGGGGTTGATTTCTTTGTTAACCTTGAGATGATTTAGGAGGGAGATTCTTTTTTTTTTTAAAGATTTATTTCTTCCCATTACCCCCTCGTTGTTTTGTGCTCGCTGTCTGCTCTCTGTATGTTCTTCTGTGTCTGCTTGTCTTCTCTTTAGGCAGCACCTGGAACCAATCCTGGGACCTTCTGGAGTGGGGAGAGGTTCTCAATCTCTTGCACCACCTCAGCTCCTTGGTCTGCTGCGTCTCTTATTGTTTCTCTTCTGTGTCTCTTTTTGTTGCGTCATCTTGCTGCTCCAGAGCTTCGCGTGGGCCAGCACTCCACTCCGGCCAGCTCGCTGCTTGGGCCAGCTCACCATGCAGGCAGCTCGCTTTTCCCCAGGAGGCCCCGGGAATCGAACCCTGGACCTCCTATATGGTAGACAGGAGCCCAATCGCTTGAGCCACATCTGTTTTTCTAGGAGAGAGATTCTTAATTTTTAAGTAGTTAAGGTTTTGGGGAAGTCACCCTTTTATTATCTATTACTAATTTTATTAGGTTATAATCAGAAAAGTGGCTTGCAAAACCTCTACATTTTGGAATATCAAGTTTTCTTTGTGGCTAAATTCATGATTGGTTTTTGTAAATGTCCCATGTTCACACCCAAGAAAAAATAGTTTTTGCAGAGTTCAAAGTTTCTATATCTCTATTAAATTTAGCTAGTTATTTAAACACATTTAAATTAAATTTGTTAATCAACTGTAAACAAATTTTTCTTCTTCACTGTGAAAATCTGGAAGTTGAACGTTGAACCGCTACGAGCATGTTCTTTGTCAGTTTCTTGTGTTTCTGGGACTTGTTGCCTCGGGCATGTGGGGCTGCGATGACAGGCCCAGGTCCTCCTTGTGCGCGTCCCTTTTGCCGTGGCCGATTATACCTCTTTGTCCTGTTGGGAGAGCGGATTCCTGCTCTCCTGGGTTCTGGTTTGCTGGTTGCTTTCTTCCCAGACTTTCTCTGCCACCCTGTTTGGGGCTGGCTTCCCGGCAGCCACGTAGGACTGTGTTGGGTTTTCCTGTTAATTTGCTGGTCTCGCTTATAGTGGTGAGCTGGGCTGTCACATGAAGATGAAAGCTGATCTTCTTGATTGTATTCCTCCCTTCTCATTTCATGTTTATCTTTTATTTCCTCCTTTGTTTTGCTGCATTTTCTAGTTTCAATTATTTCCGCTTCTTTGGTAATTTGGAGATTGTACTATTAAATTCAGCTGCAGTTACATGCATTAGTCCCAGCCTTGGGGTCTGGGCCCTTCAGGAAGATCTTGGCTAACCCTAGCCGAGTTTGAGTCCTTCCTCTGCGCAACCTGGGGCCACTGCTGTGAAGCTGGATCTTCCCGTTTTCAAAAGTTTCTTTTACCTCAATTTTTAGAAGCAATAAAGATGGAGTATTCCTCTTAAAAAAAAATAAAATAAAATAAAACGGCGATTTCCCTTCCTCACGATATTATATGCCCACCCCAAGTGCAGGCTGAAATAACCTTTAGTGCTGGACACCTGACACCCAGCGTCCAGCTCTCTGGCCTGAGTTTTGCTGACGGCGCGTGTTTGCCTAGGATCTTACTGAGTTTCCTTCCTCAGCAGGCTCTCCTGTTTTGCCGGTCTTGACTTAATACCTATGTGACTCACTGCCAGACCGCCCAGCCGGCCGTGCCCATGCTTCCTCCAGCCCCTTGCACGTCCGTCCCCTGGCAGGTCAGCCTGGGCTTCACCGTCCCCTTCCTCACGTTTCAGGACATGGCTTCCTTCGCCATCGCGAATGAACGCCTCGAGGACTTGCCTTGCTCTCTTGAAAGCCTCCACAGTCCAGTTGCCAGCCTGGCTCTTTCCTTGGTAAATGGGCTGCCATGTCTCCTGGTCTAATTGCTGGAGTTCAGGAATCACCCCATGATGCTTCTAGGTGTGATTCACTTGTTCGTTCATGATATGTATATTTTCGTGTAATTCTTAAATTCATCAGATGTAAAACTGCTTGGACATTTCCTCTTGCTGCAGACAGGAGCAGCCAGGGCCTGGCCGTGGTCTCAGACTGTCCTTGGCGTGTGTGAGGACGGAGAACGCGGGCGGCACCAGGGGAAGTGGCCGGTGACCCGCTGCACGTCTTGCCTGCCGTAGCTGCAGCCGCAGCGCCCGGTGCTGGCCGTGCCCGACGCACCAGCCCTCGCTCAGACACCTGCTGCGGAAGCCAAGCAGAGGAGGCAGTGGTGCGTTCTGCACGCTCGAGCTCCAAGGCCAGGCTACAAGGAGCCTTCCTGTGCACGCGTGGCGCTGCCCACAGGTCTGAGTGATGGGCGCCAGCTCCCTGGAGCACCAAACCCCTGGCTTCCACTGACGCCTGCAAGAGCAAATTTAAAATGTCCTGTTTCATTTTCTCCTTTGAACTCCGAATCTCAGGCTCTGGAACCACTTTCTGTTTGCTTTGCTTTCTCTGTCGCGACGTAACCGTGTCTTCGTTAGCAGCAGGAGAGCTTGTGTCGCCCATTCCAATGCCGTGCCTTGTCATCTGTTTCTTTCTGTTTGGACAAGACTGTCCCCCTCCCTGCAAGGACCTGTGCTAATAAGTTGATGTCGCCAGCTGCCGAGTGCGCTGAAGTGGGCTGCGGCTGGAGCCCTGCCCAGAGCCAGGAGGGGGCTCCCTGGCCAGTGCCGAGGGCCCAGCCCTCTGTGGTCAGGAGGCTGCTGTCAGCTTACGCTGTAGACGTTCTCGCAGGTTCTGACAGCTGGCACTGGAGGCCGTTTTTATTTCCTTAGAGGAAACCCATAGGTGGCGTCTTGTCTCTTCTTGGGAAGCGCATTTGTTTAAAAAAACAACTTCCTTCATTGAGCCAAAATCAATCCCCAAAGACCTGGAGTCCTGCCTGTTGATTTTACCAAGATTCAGTCTCATGCCTTGGGAAGTAAGTTCCAGTGCTGAGCTGAGCTCTGTCATGAGGCCGTTTTCCTGCCGTGGGTAATCCTTCACTTCTCCAGACCCCAGGTGGCGTGAGGAATGGCAGTCACAGCCTTCGGGCGCTGCAGGGAAGCAGGAAGCCTTCCAGCAAGGCCTGCCCGGAGCAGGAGGCCCTGGGCACCTGCCTGGGGACAGGAGCACACCACAGACCACGGCTGCTTTCAAATCCTTGGACGTCTGTTTGGGAACATGGTTTAGCTCAAACACAAGGATGTTTGTTATTTTTATTTTAACAAGATTTAAACGATTGCATTTTACAGCTGGAAGCATCTTAGAGGTCATTTTGCCACTCTTTCAGGGTGTCTGTAAATAGAAAATCCTATCATGGAGACCTTCTTTAAATTTTTTAATTAAACTTTTTATCTTGAATTACTGGTAAATTCACAGCAGCTATAAGAAATAGCTCAGCGTTGCCGTTACTCGCACCTAGACTCTCCCAGTGGCAGCGCCTCCAGAGCCGCGGCACGGCGCCATGGCCAGGACGCGGGGCCCCAGGCCAGCGGCACCCCTTCCCTCCATCTCTTCTCCGTGGATGCAGTCAGTGGGGAGCCTTTGGCTTCTTTCATGCCACATTGTTCCCAAGATGGACCTAGTATGTGGGGCACACGATAGTTCCGCCCTTTAAATAAATTAGGCGAAACTCACCCGACACAAATTAACTGTTTTAAAGTGGACAAGCCAGTGGTATTTAATACATTCACGAGGTTGTGCAGCCGGCACCTCTCTTTAGTTCTAGGACATCATCACCCCAAAATAAAGCCCCGTTCCTCCCAGCTCCCGGCACCCACCACTCTGCTTTCTGTCCCTAGGCATTCGCCGGTTCTGGGCATTTCGTATATGTCGGACCGTGTGACCGTGCGGTGCCTGGTCCTTTCGCTTAGCGCGGTGTTTTCGAGGGTCATCTGCACTGCAGCACCTGTCAGAGCTGCATTCCTTCTGATGGCTGCAGAGCCTCTCGGTGTGTGCACTGACATTTGCTTCTCCATCTGCAGATGGACAGCTGGGGGGCGTCCTCCTCGCTGCTGAGAGCGCCGCCGCCAGGAACACTGGTGTAGAACTGTCTGTCCGAGTCCTGCTTTCAATTCTTTGGGGTTTATTTATTTATTTATTTTTTAAATTTTTATTTTTTTTAAAGATTTTATTATTTATTTATTTATTCATTTATCCCCCCCTTGCTGCTTGTGCTCGCTGGGTCAGCCAACCACGCCGTGCGGGTGGGCCTGCCTTCACCAGGAGGCCCCGGGAACCGAACCCGGGGCCTCCCATATGGTAAACGGGAGCCCTACTGATTGAGCCACAGCCGCTTCCCTCTTTGGGGTTTATACTGAGGAGTGGGATTGCTGGGTTATATGGTCGTTGTAGACTTAACCTTCTTAGGAACCACCAAACTGTTTTCCATACCAGCTGCACCATTTCACATTCCCACCAACAATGTACAAGGGTTCCAATTTCTCCACATCCTTGTCAACACTTGTTATCTTCCATTTTTTAAATAATAGCCATCCTCATGGATGTGAAGCTTGATTGGCATTTCCCTAATGGCTAATGATGTTGAGCATTTTTTCATGTGCTTGTTGTCTTTTTGTATGTCTTCTGTGGAGAAATGTCTATTCAATTATGTTTGCAACTTTCCTCTATGTTGCAGTTGGGCAGTTTGATGTAATTATGAATTCCAAAAATATAATTGGTTTGTTTTGGATGCTGTTGGCTTTTATGGACCGCTGAAAATATCATGTCCTTAGAGCTGACCCGTTCCTGTGGGAACCTTTTGATTAGGTCGTTTCAGTAGGGCGTGACCCAGGGTGGGTCTAAATCCTCTTACTGCAATCCTTTATAAATGGGATGAATATGAATATGAAGAGAGAGACAGAGAGAAACCCCGAGAAATAGAAAGAGAGAAAGCAAGAGCAGAGAGAAAGCCAGAGGAAGCCAGAAGCTGAAAGCAACAAAACACAGAAGAGAAGGGGGAGACCAGCAGATGCCGCCATGTTCCTTGCCATGTGACAGGAGTCCAGGATCACCTGATGATGTCTTGATTGGATATTTTTCTCAGTCTTGAAACTATAAACTTTTAATATAATAAATCCCCATTGTTAAAAGCCAAGCCATTCTAGTATATTGCTTTTGGCAGCTTTTAGCAAATGAAAACAATTTCCTTTTCAGAATTTTCTTTGCTAGAGTAAACTTATCTTTTGTGTGTTGATCTTGTACCCTCTGCAACTTTGCTGAATTCATTTATTAGCTCTAGTTTTCTGGTAGATTCTTTGGGATTTTCTATGTATGTAGATTATGTCACCCATGTTTTACTTCTTCCTTTCCAGTTCGCATACTTTTATTTCAGTTCATTCCTTTTTATTATTTTATTGCTGAGTAGTATTTCACAGTATTGTATGGTTTGTTAACCATTTTGCAGTTGATGGACATTTTAGTTGTTTCCATTTTGGCTGTTATGACTAAAGCTTCTGTGGTTTTCATGTGGACTAGGTTTTCATTTCTCTGAGATAAACGCTCTAGAGTTTACTGGGTCAATGGTAATTATATGTTTACTTTTATAAGAAATTGCCCAGCTCTTTTACAGAGTGGCTATATCATCTTACAGTCCCACTAGCAATGTATGAGTGGCCCAGTTTCTCTTCACCCTCACCAGCATTTGGTGTTGGTAGTTTATCTTAATTTTTTAATATTAGCCTTTCTGATAGGTGTGGAGTGATATCTCATTGTGGTTTTAATCTGCATTTTCTTAAAGGCTGATGAAGTAGCACATCTTTTTATGGGCTTATTTTCTATCTGAATATCCTCTTTAAATATTTTAGGGCCTAGGCATTTGTTGGCATGGGGTTTACACATATTTTCTCCCATTCTGTTTCTTGTCTTCTCATCCTCTTAACAGAGTCTTTTGCAGAACAAAAGTCTTTAATTTTGATGAAGTCCAATTTTCCGATTTTTCCCTTTATTGATTCAGGCTTTTGGTGTCAACTCTAAGAATTCTTTGCCTAGTTTTAGGTCACAGTGATTTTCTCCCATGGTATTACTAAAAAGAAATCTTTTTTTCAGTCATCTCAGGGGCACTTTATTATTTTTTTAAATATACTTTTTAATTTTTTAAAAAAGATACTTGGATTACATAAATGTTACATAAAAAATATAGCGGATTCCCATATGCCCTGCTCGCTACCCCTCCCACATTTTCCCACAGTAACAACATCCTTCATTACTGTGGTACATTTTTTACAACAAACTCATTTGTCTTTACGTTTTCCCCTTTTTGGTCAAGGCTTTTTTTCCAGTTGCATTGCTAGCTAGTGCTTGGTAGTAATCCTTCGGTGCCAGGGAGGCTCATTCCCATGCTGTGGGGAAGGTAAAGCATTTACATGCTGAGTCTGGCTTAGAGAGAGGCCACATTTGAGCAACAAGGGGCTCCCGGAAGGCAAATCTTAGGCACCCTATAATACTAGGCTAAGTTTCAATTTCAAAAGTAAAGGTTCATGTGCACAGTCATCAATATGAAGGGCTTCTTCACTAGTCACTGCCCCTGTCCTCGGGGGATTCTTGCTGACCCAGTAGAGAACGTGGCAGAGCTCCCCAGGGTGGGAATCTGATATTCCTTCAGTTATTGTGTGAATCTCCACCCACCGTGACAATGCCCCATGAACATCTGAACACACTTATATGCCTTATAGGTACGCCCAGGTGAGCTTCCTCCCATGTACCCCCGTGACTGACACCCCACACCAATGATCCTCCCCTGCCACAGTTGTAACCCTTCTGTGATCCAAAACTTCCTCAAAAATGACGCTAATTAATTAACCAAATACAATTAATAAGAAAATGAAATAATAATAGTTTTAAACTACAAAATAAAATACAAAAAAATAAAATTTGGAATATTAAAAAATTATGAGAAAAATATTTAAAAGAGTTTTTGACATTATGTCTTTCATCACTGTATGCTCTGTTGCCTTGTATGTACAGTGACATTTTCTTCCGTTTATTCCCCCAGTGTCTTATTTTTTTCATTTTGTCTTCCAAGAAGCTTTAGGGTACAGAATATAGGAGATTCCCATATACCCAACATCCTCCCCCTTTTCCCCTTTCCCCTATTAATAACATTTTACATGTGGATGGTAAGTTTATTAAAAGTGATGTACAAATATTGAAACATTGCTACTAATCATGGTCAATGATATACTTTATGGTTTACATTTTGGACTGTACACTTTTATAAATTTTGATGAAATTTAACATGGCCTGTATCCATCATAGCAGATCATGTACAACACTTCCATCGCCCCAAAATGCCCCCTGCTCCAGCTATTCTATCCCCCTCCCCCTCTCCCGGGACCCATGCCCACCACCAGGCTTCCCTCCTTCAAGGACAAGATTGTAGTTACAGAGCAACGCTGAGGGCTTGAGATACTGGCCTGTCCTCCCCTATTAGGCACCACCTATGCTCTCGTGAGACTGCCCCTCTATTTGAGAACGTAGCAGGACTCCCCAAATGGGAGTCCAACACCTTCCCGCTCATTGTGTGGGTCCCCCCTACAACGCACTGTGACAGGATGAATACACACTCCCTCGAGGCCTGCCCCAGACGCGCCCTGTCCCAATGCTCCCCACACCCAACACCCTAAACCAGCAACCCTCCCCTGCTGTATTTGCCAACCACATACCTGCAAATCCCCAGAGCTCACCTGTTCTCTCCCCCAACCTTCCTCCTAGCCTAAAATTTTTATAGTTTTACATTTTTCATGTAAGACTATGATCCATTTTGGGTATAAGGTTTAGGTCAAGGTTTTTTCCCCGCCTCTGGATGTCCAGTTGCCTCAGCACCATTTGTTGAAAAGTCTGTCTTTCTCCATTGAACTGCTTTTGCACATTTGTCAAAAATCAGTCGGGGGGGAGCAGATGTGGCTCAAGCAATTGGGCACCCGTCTACCATATGGGAGGTCCAGGGTTCGATTCCAGGACCTCCTGGTGAAAGGCAAGCTGCCTGCACGGCGAGCCGGCCCGAGCGGAGAACTGGCCCGCGTGGAGAGCTGGCACGGCAAGATGACGCAACAGAAAGAGACTCAGAGGAGAGACAATGAGAGATGCAGCAGACCTGGGAGCTGAGGTGGCACAAGAGACCGAGCACCTCTCCTCCCACTCTGGAAGTTCCCGGGATCAGTTCCCAATTCCGTGTGAAGAGAAGACAAGCAGACACAGAGGAACACACAGAGAGCAGACAGCAAGTGCAAAACAAGGGGGGGAATAAATAAATAAATCTTAAAACAAACAAACAAACAAACAGGGGCGCCTGTGTGGGCCTGCTCCTGGCTCCCGTTCTGTCCCACTGGTCTGTGCATCTCTCGCTCCGCCAGCACTGCCTGCCTCCACCTCTGCAGCTCCGCAGCGGGCGTTCCCATCAGCGCAGTTCCTTTAAGTGCTGGGGATGCAGCCGGGAAAGCACAGGCAGGGCCCTTCCCCCGGGAGCCCAGACAGTAATTGGGGGGTGGGGGGTCCTACATTTAGCAAGCGCCCAGGAACCTGGCGGGAGAGGCCGCCCCGCAGCTCTGAGGACGCATGGATGGCCGATGTCTGGAGGGCAAAAGCCGGGCGACTCCACATCTGCGGAAAACTCCAGAAAAAAACAGCTGAGGAAACAGACCTGGCGCCCACCCAAGAATGCTGGGTGACCTACGGGAATTCATTTAGAGTTACTCACCCTCAGCGCAGCGAAAACACCATTGTGCTCCGTGCCACAGGAAGCCCGCCTCCCAGCCCGTTTCTCCCGCCGCTGGCCACTGAGCCGGGATGGGACCTCAGCCAGGAAGTGGGATCCTGCTCTCCAGGGGTTGCCTGAGGGCAGCTTCACGCCAGGCCGCGCCATGCTGCAGGGGGTCTCTGGGTCCCTCCACGCCCCTCGCCCTCTCGAGTCTGAGGAGAAACAGCCTTGGCCATAAGATGCTGGAGGGCCTCCGCGCCGACTGGGTGGGTGCCAGGGCCCGCGCCGAGGCTGGGTGTTTCCTCTTCCGTTTGAAGGGAGGAGATGGTGCGGCATTGCCGAGGTGCACCGAGCCTTGGGGCTGGCGAAAGGTGCAAGCTGCCCCCACCCAGCGTCCTGGCACCTGGAGCCCCCTCACTGCAGTGCCTGAACCCCTCAGCCGCGTGCCAGGTGGGGGCGCATCCCACCTGGGCTTCCTGACCTGGGGCCTGGAATGCCCCGGAACCCGCCGCAGACGCCAGCCCCTTTCCGGCCGCCGTCCCGGCGGCCTGTGTCCAGCTGCCCCTCTGTGCACCCTGTGTTCCCACGGGGGCTCCGCCTCATGCTCCCATCTGCACAGGCCAAGCGGCCGCCGCAGCCTCGGGCGCGCCGTCGGGCGGCCGCGCTCCCGGTGGAATTCGGCTTGGGCTGCGTGCCTCTGCTCTCCGAGGAGGTAAGCTGCCTGCCTGTTTATGTGCCGGTGGCCGTCTGGACCAGAAGTTCCGACTGCTTCCTGGCGAAGCTGTCACCCGGGCGCAGCCGGCAGCCCAGACCCAGCTCCGCGCTCCTAGCCCGAGACTCCGATTCCGAGCAGCTTCTTGCTATTCCCCCCCTTATTTTAAACCAAGGTCAGTGTTAAAGCCCGGCCGGGCGCATCTAGACGTCCTTTCAGCCCTGAGCACGCTGGCCTCCGTGTGTTTCTTCCCTTTGTCACGAAGGCCGCGTCGTGCGCGTCCCTGCAGGAGGAGGGGACTCTGGTGGGGTCTCTGGCCAGGGGCCACGCGTGAGGCAGGTGGAGAGACCTGCAGCCGGGCTGGGGCGCGAGAGGAGTGGAGCAGCAGCCACCCCACCGGGGCACCCGCATTTCAGGGCCCCCCAGAATAGAAAGGGGCTCCCAGGGACACGGCATACTTTTATCAGGGGCAAAAACCTCGGATTTGTGTGGAGAGAGGCCGACGCGGCACGGAGACCCCGCTCCTCCCGTCCCCCTCTGGAGCTCACCTGGAACGCCAGCCTGGCGCACGCATCGAGCCGCCGCTGCTGCCTTTTGTCAGCTCTGGATTTGGCTTGTGGCTCCGCGCTTGAACGATGGATGTCGAGATGACCCACCTGGGGATAGTGAAAGGGCAAAAAGCCCCAGCTAAGGAGAAGGGCGGGGGCCGCGGCTCTCTGCTCCATGCCCACCCACCACCCACCACGGTGACAGAGGCCCACGGCAGGACCCGGGGGGCCCCTGGCTGGGTCTTGGCAGCCTCTTGGAGCACTACCTGGGGCCACGGGGCCGGCAGGTAGACCGTCCAGGAGGCAGGCGGCGAGGCCATGTCAGCGAGCAGGTGGGCAGGGAGCCCCTCGGCTCCAGCACAGACCAGGTCCCAGAAGCTCCTCTGAAATGAGGAGCTCGTAGCAGGTCCTGCCACCCACTTACTTGGGTGTGATGGTCAGGCTAATGTGTCAACTCGGCCAGGTAATTGTGTCCAGGTGTTTGTTCCAGCAAGCACTGGGCTAATTGTAATACAAGAGCATCTATGGACTTTGATCACCAGTGAGTTTACTGCGTGGATGGCTGATGACGTCTGCATCAATCAGGGAGATTGCATTATCGATGGGTGGTGCTTTTATCCAATCAGTTGAATGACTTAAGAGTGGAGGTGATTTCAACATTCAGAGAGAATTTCCCAGCTCCTCGTTGGACAGGCAACTTCTCCCAGAGACTCATCAACGACCTTTCATCGGAGCCCCTGGTTTGCAGCCTGCCTGCGGAACCGGGACTTGTGCATCCCTACTGTCGCGTGAGACTCTTAAAATTTCATATTATTGATAGATATCTCCTGCTGATTCTGTTTCCCGAGAGAACCCTGACTGATACACTTGGGCCAGAATTTAAGAGGACTGTTGGGTGGAGGAGCCCTTGAACCCATTTTGGAGTAATGGTGAGAACTGGAGACCGTGTAGTGGATCCAGAGCCCGTGTTAGCCCCTCCAGGCATGTGTGCTGTGCCGGGGTCCTGCGTGTACTGCCACTGGCCTGGCATCAGCCCCGAGCATCTGGCCTGGAGCTGCCCCACCTGAACCCAGGTGCCCCGCCTGTCCCCCGTGTCCCGCCTGTCCCCCATGCCCCCATTCCCCATGTCCTGCCTGAACCCCATGTCCCACCAGAACCCCGTGGCCCCCATCCTCCATGCCCTGCCCCCCATGTCCGCCTGAACCCCATGTCCCACCTGTCCCCCATGCCTGCCGTCTCCTGTGCCCCCCTGTCCCCCGTGTCCTGCCGGAACCCCATGTCCCGCCTGCCCCCGTGACCCCCTGTCCCCCATGTCCCCCCTGTCACCCGTGCCCCGCCCGGGGCAGGCACCATGAGAGACGCTGGTCCCAGAGTGGCAACCATGGCAGGGCACAGTCGCAGAGACTGTCCAAAAAAGTGCCTTCAACTCTGTGATTAAACCAAATACCATTAATTGTGCATTTGGCGGAATTGTATGCTTTATTAATATATATCAATAAAATTCATCTGTTTCTTAAAGAGCCTCAAGTGCTCTGGCAGGCTGCAGGCCCCAGGAGGGCCCAGCCCTGGGGTGCCCAGCGAGCCAGGTGGCAGCAGCCTCTGCCAACCTCGCCGCCAAGCTCCTGCCCCCTGACCTTGGCCCCTCAGAGCCGGGGCCTGGCAGAGTCATGCCTGTGGGGACCAGGAAACCCCACTACTGAAAAGCACAGGGCAGAGCTTCGCACCCTCAGGGAGGGGGTGCCTGGCCCCCCGGAGACGGGGCGGGGTCAGCCCGGGCACAGTAGTCAGTGGGCCCCATGGGCTCGGAGTCGCTGCTGTCTGCGCCCAGCACACAGGGACCCTCGAGCTCTGTGAGTGGGCGGGTGGCTTTCCCAGGCACAGGCCCCGGGGTGCCCCCAGGTTCTGCCAGCAGAGGGGCCCAGAGACCAGTGAGCGGCTTCTGCAGGGGGAGCGCCAGCCTGAGCTGGCTGGGGCCAGGGCCTGGACGGGGGCCAGGGCCTGGACGGGCTCGTGGAGTCTGGCTGGGGGCCCGGGACAGGGCCAGAAGGCTGAGGGTCACAGGGGCGGCCCTGAGCCACGCCACGGCCACGGCGCAGCGGTTTCCCGGGCCTCGGGGGCCTGGGCGGCCAGTGGCTGTGGGGTCTGGTGCCATGGTCTGGACAGTTGAGGGTCGGTCCCTCCTGTGTCTCTCCTCGGGGAGGAGGGAAGTCGGGCCTTGCCCCATTCTGGGGAGGGGTGACCTGAGGTGCTGGTGAGCCGGCTTGGCCCACGGCTGCTGGCTGGGTCTGGGGCGCAGCCCCTGGGGGCCCTGGTGCAGGCCAGCCCCCGTGGGGCTCTCCTCTGCTCCTGTGAGGCCTCGCGCCTGCCAGCTCAGCCCTGGCTCCTGGAGCGCCGTGCAGGGCACTAAGGAGGCGCAGTGTTGGCCCCCTGCCACGGGACCCCTGGGGGCAGCCGGGTGGGCCTGCAGCTCCTCACCAGGGCTCACTGCCCAGTCCGAAAGCACCCACCGCCCGCGGCCGAGGCCCCCAAGCCCTGCCTTAAGGACCAAAGCTGGTGGCGCGTGGTGCGTGGCAGGCACGCCGCCCTCTGCTAAAGGGCGCTCGCCTCTCGGAAGCCTGAGAAGCCAGCTCCGGAGGGAGGCGCCCTCCTGGGCTCCAGGCGGCGAGTGCTTTGGGCGCAGAGCTCGGCGTCCTGCTTGGGGCCGTGCCTGCTGGGCGGCCTTCGCTGACGGCCCGAGGCCAGCGACGCGGCCCGGAGCCCTGGGCCTGACGGGGGTCTGCCTCGCCCCCACGCTCAGCGTCCCTGGGCCCCCCTTCCACAGCCAGCCTCAGCTTCCCCCGGACGGTCGGGTGCCCTGCGCTGGCGCAGAGGCCTGTTTCGCAAACCCTGCCGCTCCGGCCTGAAGCGTGAGGCCTGCCGGCGTGGCCGGTGGCGGCCTTCCCGGAGAGCTTGCGGCACGGTCTCGGCCGGTTCATTTCACAGCCCTGGAGAAAACGCAGCTGCCTATTGGCACCGAGCCGCCTGGCGCTGGTCAACGGAGGCGGCTCTGTGGCCCGAGCTTGGGCTTACCCGCCCCTGGCGAAGCCCACGGCTGCGGCCAAAGCCCGGGGAGTGCCTGGCCCTGGGCCTGTCTGCAGCGGGGCGAGGGCGCCAGGCAGGGCACGGTAAGGACAGATCGGGAGAGGGCTTCCAGCACCTTCCAGAATAGGGTTGCCTGGGGGACGAGAGCCCAGGTGGCTGGTGGGAGCAGTGGCCCTCGGGGTGGGGGGTGGCTGGGATCTGGCGGGGGCAGGGCCTCAGGAAGCGCGGCTGGCAGGACGGGGCGGCCGCGGGGCGTCCTGGGGACGAGGAGCTGCGGCCGCGGGAGAGGCGCTCGGACACTGGAGCAGCCCTGTGGGAGGCTCTCGAGGGAGTTGAGCTTCCCCTCCCCAGCCCCCGAGGGGCCGACTCTGGCCCCTGCTGCCCCTGCCTCAGGCGGCCGCTCCTCGGACGAGAGTGGAGGGAGGAAGGGGCTGGGGTCCCCGCGTTGTCGGAGGCGCTGCTGCGGCCCGAGCACTGGTGACACGGGAAACGAGGGGCACCTAATGAGGGGCTGAGGGCTTTTCTCGAGGCAGCGGGAGCCACAGAGGGTGCCATGAGGTGGCCTCAGGCAGGGCCGGAGCCCCCTTTCCTTCCTGCCTCTCTCCATTCATTCTGGGCATCAAGGCCCACCCTTGAGGGCTCTGCGGGGGCGGGGGCGGGCAGTAAACACAGCCAGCGGGGTCTGCAGGGTCAGGGGCGGCACGTATTGTGGAGATCCGGCAGCAGGGCAGGGGTGCAGCCTGCAGGACCGAGCGAGGCCAGGGGCCGCGGCTCCCAGGCAGAGACGTCCAGTGGAGGGGATGCGCCTTGGTGAGCCTCACCCCTTTGCTGCCCCCGAAGGCCACAGCTTAGCCCATAGGAGCCATCTGCAAGGGAGCCCACCTGTGAGGAGACCTACCTGTGGGGGAGCCCACCTGTG
>JAKSZT010022925.1:798735-821966 GCA_026826555.1 Tolypeutes matacus
AGGCAAGCACAGTTCCGCGTGCCCTGGTTGGGTGTGGGGTCTCGTCTTTCGTTCTTAGGAGATCCCTGGCGGCCCAGCGAGGCAGGGCTGGTGTCTGCTGGAGGATTTTGAGTGGGGAGGTTTGGAGAGAGCATCTGGGAACAGGTGGCCCCAGCAGAGGGCGCAGGCTCCAAGGGGGCCGTGGCAGCCTGGCCGCCCAGCCTCAGAGAGTCCACCCTGCGGTCACTCTACACACCCTGGGCCACCCCCAGGCCACCCGGGCCTGCTTCGTGTCGAGCTGCAGGGCTGAAGTTAACACTTACCAGGAACTTGAGCTACTTTAATGCGATGTAAGAAAAACAAGCATGTGTTCAGAGAAAGATCCAGCAGGAAAACAGCAATGAAGAAAGAAATGATTTTTGCTACTTTAAAAAGTGGAAGCTGTGCCTAAAGCAATTCCTTTCTGCCAAGAATCCTTCCATTTCTTGAATTGCAAGCCATAACAGTTTATTGTCAGGACTTGAAACAGTGCAGCTGTGGGGAGGGGGCGTATGGCCTGCCCTGCTGCGGGGGTGGGGGTGGGGACTCGGCAGCCCACCCCCCACGTCCACTGCCGGGACACAGAGCCTGCCATGGCCATTGGCCACCACACAGAGGACAGGCTGGATTCGAAGCCGGAACCTGGCGTGGGCCTGCTGCCTGACCAGCCTCTCGCCGATGGCCAGGGCGCAGCCGTGGGTAGGGCTGGCGGTTCCCGGGCCCGTGACTAGGGATGCGCAGGAAGCATCTCTGGAGGGGAGCCCGGGGCTCGTGCTGCCTTCCCCCAGGGGTTCTGGCTGAGCCTCCTGCGGGTGCTGGGGCAAGGGGCTCTCAGGCTGACCCCACTACCTCGTGCTGCCTCGCCTCCCAGTGCTGGTCCCGGACCCCCATGAGCTGCTGCCCCCACCCCTGCTTCCTGCACTCCCGAGTTAGCCGATCAGGCAGGACAGGAGTGCACATGTGGGGTGTGTGGCCCCAGCTGACCTGCAGGAGGGCCAGCGGGCGAGAGCGCCCAGGCCAGGCTGTCCAGTCCCCTTGAGCTGGTGATGGAAGGAGGCGTGGGCAACTCCAAGCACAGGCAGGAAGCTATTTCCAAGGAAAGAGCAGTATAGACCAATTTCCTTTAGGAACATAGATGCAAAAAGCCTTTAAAATTAGTAAATGAAACTCAGCAGTGCATTAAACCAACAAAACAGTCTGTGTAAGTCAGGCTTACCCGGGAATGCAGGAGGCATGTGAAGCTGGCACGTGTGCCGAGAGCTTCTGGCCCGCTGGCGGTGGCTTGTCCCCATCTCGCTTGGTCCCTTTAAAATGCCAGGAAAGGAATCAAGAAGACCAAAGTGCATAAGGGCAAAGGGAACCAGAGAGGTGAGAACATCCGACCAGAGATGGGAAGCATATGGCTGAGCAAACGGTCACTCTCTGCAGCCCGAGAAAGCAGAAGCCTGTGGCTGCGGAGGGTCCTGGCTGCAAAGCCCAGGCGTGCCCTCTGTGGCAGGGCTTGCGGGCAGGCTGGGGGCTGGGCCTCGGGGGGGCCTGTGTTGGGGGCCCTTCCTGGTGCTCTGAGGACCCTGGCACACTGTGTCCAGGCATGATGGAGGACAGGGCTGGGGCTGCAGAAAGGCCCCCGGGAGTGCTGAGCCTGCGGCTGGCCCGGCCTGCCCTCCTGGAGCCTGGCAGCTGGGCCGCACCCTCGGGCACAGACAGGAGGACTCCTTCCAGACAGACAGGCTGGCCCAGAGGAGCGCGTCAGGCCTTGTCTTTCCCAGGGGCGAGCCTCCGCTCCCAGGCTGGTCCACGCACAGACTTTCCCAGCAGCTGTTTAGTGCCTCCCTCTAAACAGCTTGAGAAGAGAAAAGACAGGCGGCCCGATGAGGAGGAAAAATGACAAACGCGAGAGAAAATAAAAACTGAGCTAGACCCAGAGGGCCCCAGGAGGATCAGAGCAGAAACCATGAAATGAGAAAGGCGGCGGTTAAAAATAAGGTACATTCAAGAATGAAAAGAAAAAAAAAAAAAAAAAGGTACATTCAGAAACAAGAAAGAACTCCTAAATATTAAAAACATGATGGGAGAAATAAAATTCAGTAAATCTCCCAAAAAGATATAGAAGAGGAAAGGTAAGAAAATTGGAGGTGCAGCCCAGGAAGTCTAGTATCTAAACAATAGTAGTTCCAGAAAGAAAGAACAGGAGAAAAGGAGGGCAGGACATCGTCAAAGAAAGAATACAAGAAAGTTCCCTAGGACCGAAGGACACGAGTTTCCAGGTGAGAAGGATCCCTGTGGCTGGACCACACCAGGTCCATCCCCCTGAGAGTCAGAGGACTGCAAGGGAGACAGGACAAGGCTCCTGGGGACAGGGATCCAGTGGCCTCAGGCACACCAGGAGCTAGGAGGCATCGGAAGGTCACTGCCAGCAAACCTCCGGGGGAAGGTGTCTGCCAACCTGCGAATCCACACTCAGCCAAACTCCATTCCGGAGGAAGGGTATGATGAGGATGTGTTCCACCAAGAATGTTCTTTCCTGAGAATGTGCCCCTCTAGAACCAAGAAGTGACCTGGGAAATGTACAGGAGTCAGGAAAGCAGGAGGCAACCAGGAGGGAAGAGGGGAGGGTGGTTTCAGGGTGACAGCCAGCAGCAGGGCTGGAGAGCAGCCCACCTGGTTGAGACAGGAGCAGGGGCTGCAGAAGGGTGGTCTCCGCGAAGAGGAGAGAATTGTGGTGCTGTCAGCATCCCACTCATGACGGGCACATAGAAACCTCAGCAGGGATGCGGTATCTTCTTTTATCTTCTCCCCCCTTCTTTTTAGATTGGATAGTTTCACCAACCCTTTCTTCTGTCATCTCCAATCTGTTAAGCCCAGGCAATGAATTTTTCATGTCAGTCATTATATTTTATTATTGGAGAATTTCCAATAATATCTTTTTTTAATCTTTAATTTTAAAGCAATTGATTGAAGTATATGATTCATACATGAACATACATAAACTATAAGTGTTCAGGAAACATCATGATCTTACAAAACAAACATGCATAACAGCACACAGGGCTCCCACACATCACCCCCCCACAAACACCCTGCATTGTTGTGAAGCATTTGTTAACAAATCATGAAAGAGCATCGTCAAAGTATCACTACTAACTATAGTCTGAATCTTCCTCCCCTATACATTTTTTAAGGATTTATTTATTTACTTACTTTTATCCATTTTTAACCCCCTCCCCCATTTTTGCTGTTTCTGTGTCCATTTGCTGGGCAACTCTCTGTGTCCTGTCTTCACTGAGATTCGATCCTCGGAACCTCCGATGTGGGAGAGAGGCGTCCTACCACCTGTGCCACCTTAGCTCCTGGTTTTTTGGTGCATCTCGTCTTGGCTCTCCCTTGTGTCACTCTCCTGTTACATCATCATTTTGCTGCGTGGCTTGTGGGGCCTGACAGCTCACCCACGCAAGGGGCCTGGTAGCCCACACGTCTTCTATATTTTTCTTTTTTTAAATTTTTACCGGGAGGTCCCGGGGATCAAACCCAGGTCCCTCCATATGGGAGATGGACACCCAACCATTTGGGTGTCCGCCTCCCTGCTATATCTCTTAAGGTTGACCAAAGACACCCAAAGTTACAGTCTTTTCCCATACAGGATGGTCATATAACAAATCAGACTTGGTTTATCACCAGCATTCCAAAAACCAGACCTAGGGAGAAAAACTAGGTCTGGGGACACAGGCCTGGTTTCTAATATAGCGAATATTTAGCCTACCCTGATTATCACAGAATCAGGACAGCGAGCGTATTCGCAGACCAATAATATCTTTTATAATGTCTTTTATATAGTGACATAATTTCCATTTCCCCCTCTGTTCTCTCATGAAGACCATATTTTCCTTTAAATTTTTTGAACATATTTTCCATGAATTCTTTGGACATGTTTATAATATCTGCTTTGAAGTCTTTGTTAAATCCAATAACTGGGCCATCTTGGAGTCAGTTTCTATTTTCTGGGGTTTTTTTGTTGTTGTTGTTTTTGTTTGTTTTTGTTTTTGTTTTCCCTTGACTATGAGTGATATTTTCCCATTTCTCCCTTTTTTTTTTTTTTAAGATTTATTTTATTTATTTATTTATTTCTCCCCATCCCGTTGTTGTTTGCACTTGCTGTGTACTGTATCATTAGGAGGCACCAGGAACGGACCTGGGACCTCTGATGTGGGAGGGCAGTGCCTAATCGCTTGAGCCACCTCCATTCCCTGCTTTGTTGCGTCTCTCATTATGTTTTTCTTCTTGTGTCTCTTGTTGTGTCATCTTGTGTCAGCTTGCTGTGCCTTCCCATCATGTCAGCTCACTATCTTCTTTAGGAGGCACCGGAAACCCAACCACGGACCTCCCATGTGGTAAGCGGGAGCTCAGCCGCCTGAGCCACACCTGCTTCCTCCATTTCTTTTTAAGTCTTGTAATTTTTTAATTGTGTACTGAACAGTGTGAATGATGCATTGTAGGGACTCTAGATTCTGTTGTCTTCCTCTGAAGAGTGTAGATTTATATTCTAGTAGGCAGTCCCATTACTAGCTGATTATTTTGAACTTGGGTAGGCTTGGATTGATTTTTTTTTTTTTAGGGTGGATCTCTGGAAAGCTGAAGTTATTTCCCGAGCCTCCTTTTCTCGGTGGGATTCAGCCTTCAAACTGTGTCCCCTGTGGATTTTGTTGGGGCTTGGTTTTAGACTTTGGCAGGGTGGGTCTAGAGTAGGCCTTACTCTAGGCATGGTCCTCAGAAGTGGCCTTTTGGGAATCTTGGCTGAACGCTGCAGGTTAAGAAGATTGTTCTCCGGGGAGCGGATGTGGCTCAAATGGTTGGGCATCCGTCTCCCATATGGAGGGACCTGGCTTCGATCCCCGGGACCTCCCGGTGAAAAAACAAAACAAAAAAAGGAGATTGTTCTCCCATGCTGTGCTGCACTCCTTGTCCGCGGCACTCCTCGCCTTCTCGTCTAGGAGGTTCCTGGCCCTCAGCAGCTCTCCCTGGGAGCACTGGGAGCCCTCATCTGCTCACACAGACTTCCGCAGTGCTCTGTCCTGCAGGATGCTGGCCTCTTCCTGGGCTCCTCCAGCCCCGTGGTCTCAGTGAGGAGACAGTCACTGGCATGGGGCTGGCAGGCCGGGGGCCTGGCACAGGAGTCGCCCTGCTCTCGGGAGACAGTCTTGTGCTGCCTATTGTGCAGGACCAGAGAATGGTTGCTTCTAATATGTTGTCCAGGGAAACGGATGTGGCTCAAGAGGTTCAGCGTCCGTCTACCATATGGAGGGACCGGGGTTCAATCCCCGGGACCTCCCAGTAAAATTAAAATTAAAATTAAAAAAATTAAATAATACGTTGTCCAGTTTTATCCTGTTTGTGGTGGGAGGGACAGTCCAGTTCCAGGTGCTCCACCATGGCTGGAGCAGAAGTCTAGAGTCACTATTTGCTCAAAATCAAAATTGTACAAGAAAAGAAAGTAGTCACAGCCCACCACGTGGCTCAGCCGTGAATAATATTTACGTAGCTATGATCACATGCTCCGTAAGTGGGGCTTGAATGGGAGACGTTGCTAGAAACTTTTCAGGAGGCTGGGGGACAGAGTAAGGCTTGCTGAGTGGGAGGCTGGTCAATAATATGTGAAACTGAAAAACCAGGAGGTGACAGTATACGCACATGTAGAGACGAAGGTGAATGCTTGAGGAAATGGCTGAAGGAGCCTCTGGGAGAGGGATGTGGGGAGGGGCACAGCAGGGTCTCGCACACCTGTCAGGGCACTTGTGTATATTTCTTTGATACAAACTAAAACTAAACATAGATGAAAATCACGTCATGGGCCATACAAAGAGATTAAAAGGGAAAAAGGGATAATCTCCATAAATGTAGAAGAAATTCCACATAAAATACACATTCCGAGTGTATGTGTATTTTATGGGCAAACTGGGAATGATTAGAGTTTGCGGGGCTCTGTACTCTCACAGGTCCCCAAGAGCGCCCAAGGCTCTGCCCCCTTCACCTCCCGGCTATGCAAATAGGGTCGAGAAGAAAGCCGAGGGCCCGGCACCCCGCGGAGAGGGGCTTCCTGCCCAGACCCCACCGGGGTCCCTGCCACCCCTGGCCACTGCTGCAGCATGGCGGGCAGAAGCCCAGAGAACGTCCTGGGCCATGGAAGGGAAGACGGTCGCCATTTGCGAGGGTGCAGTTGTCCCAAAGCGAGAGAGGCCCCAGGCTGGCCGGTGGGTGTGCCAGGCCAGGACCCCTCTCAGGCCCCTGTGCCGCAGGGGGTGGGGGCCGGCTCTGGGCCTCTCCTGCCCCCAAATCCCCCGCCCTGCTGGACTCTCCAGGGTGTGGCGCTGAGACAGGAATTTGGGATCCAGCCTTGAGTGCTGGACACCCAGCTGGGAGTTGGTGGCATGGCGCCTGGGCTGTGCTGCCATGCCCCCAGCCCTCCATGGCCACAGGCGTGGCCCCCACGTGGCTGTCATTGGGGCTCTCGGGTCCAGGTGGAGCCGGTGGCCTAATTGCTTCTCTCCCTAAATCTTCATCTGTATGAAGTGCCACCGCGCCCATCTGCCAACCCCAGAGGATGGACCTGGGCAGGCCTGCTGGCGACCCCACTGCTGACCCCACTGCTGAACGCACTGGCAGCCCTGCTGGTCCATGGGGGCTCTGTGTGCGGTCCGTGTGCAGAGCCTGTGCGGGTCCGTGTGCGGGTCTGTGTGCGGGCCCGTGTGTGGGCTTCTGTGTGGGTCCGTGTGCGGGTCCGTGTGCTGGTGGCCCCCCCCTCTTCAGCACACAGGTGGGCCCCACCCCTGTGGCTCTTGCAGTGACTATAGATTCTGGGAGGGTCGGCTGTGGCCTTGGTGATCTTGAGGCCAGGCTGTGCCACCCCTTGGACCCAAGCCTGGGATGGAGTGGGGCAAGGGTTCTGGGCTCCTGTGAGAGTTGCACTCCCACTCGAGCCTCCCTGCTGGCCATGTCCAGGGTGGGCTCAGAGTCGCTGACATGGATGGTGTTTAGGTCTGCTAAGGCTGCCGATGCAAAGTACTGGAAATGAGATGGCTTTAATAATGGGGTTTATTTGGGGTAAAAACTTACAGTTCTGAGACTGTGAAACCAAGGCATCATCAGAGATGCTTTCTCACCAGATGTCAGCTGCTGGTGGATCCTGGAGTCCTGCCACATGGCAAGGCAAGCTGGTGGGTCTGCTGTTCTCTCTACTTTTTCCTGGAGCTCACCTGTGGGTGGTCAGGCATCTCTCCCTGGGCCTCTCAGGGTGTCTCTTTCTGCAGCTGGAGGCGAACCTGGAGTCCTCTCTCTTACATGGCAGAGCTCCCTTTTCTGTGTATCTCTCTGTGTTCTCAATTTATAAAAGACCCATAGGGAAACATCTTCAAGACCTTGTAGTAGGTGGTGGTTTCTTGGACCTTACACCCAACGCACATGCAACAAAAGAAAAAATAGATAAATGGGACCTCCTCAAAATTAAACAATTTTGTATCTCACAGGACTTTGTCAAAAGCGTGAAAAGGCAGCCAACTCAATGGGAAAAATTACTTGGAAATCATATATCCAATAAGGGTTTAATATCCAGGATATATAAAGAGATGTTACAACTCAACAATAAAAAGAAAAATGACCCAATTAAAAAATGGGCAAAAGACTTGAATAGACATTTGTTGAAAGAAGAAATACAAATGGCAAAAAAACACATGAAGAAATGCTCAACATCACTCATGATTAGGGAAATGCAAATCAAAACTACAATGAGATATCATTTCACACCTATCAGAATGGCCACTATTAAAAAGACAGAGAACTACAAGTGTTGGAGAGGATGTGGAGAGACAGGAACACTTCTTCACTGTTGGTGGGAATGCAGGATGGTACAGCCACTGTGGAGGACGGTTTGGCAGTTCCTAAAGAAGTTGAATGTAGACTTTCCACGTGACCCTGCAATACCACTACTGGGTATATACCCAGAAGAACTGAGAGCAGTGACACGAACAGACATCTGCACACCAATGTTCATAGCGGCATTATTCACCATTGCCAAAAGTCGGAAACAACCCAGTTGTCCATCAACAGATGAATGGATAAACAAACTGTGGTCTACTCACACGATGGAATATTATGCAGCTGTAAGAAGAAATGAAGTCATAAAGCATATGGCAACATGGATGAACCTGGAGGACATTATGTTGAGTGAAGCAAGCCAGACACAAAAGGACAAATACTGTATGAATGCGTCACTATGAACCAAATATATTGTGTAACATATTGTATGATTAAAAAAAAAATTATATGTATCCAGTACATTTAATTGAAAAATGTGTTTTTATTTTAAAAAAAGATTTATTTTATCCCCCCACCCCCCAAAAAAGAGCTCATTCAATGGTACAGAAATTACTCCTCAACAAAGGTGGTTTTTCTTTCAAAAAATGGAAAAAAAGACCCAACAAGAGGGCAGAGACCCAATCTAGCGCAAGCCTCACTGATGTAGTCCAATCAAAAGCCCTAAAGTGATCTAATCAAGTGATCTAATCAAATGTCCCTTAACTGAATTTAATGAAATTAAAGGGCCTCACACCCACAGGAATGGATTAGTTCGAGAACATAATCTTTTCTGGGGTCCACAAAATTCAAACCATCACAGATGAGCTTACTCAGGAAGGGTCTGGGAAGAGGTTGCCTGGACGTTGGGCAGTGCCTGAACACATAGCTGAACCTTTAGGGTCCTGGCATGCATCCCTGCTAGTGAGCTCTAGGGAATGAGGGAATGAGGCCGACGGATGCTGGCTGGGCAAGGCGGGTTCCCCCACCCAGCAATAAGTCTTTTGCGAATAGGGATGATTTCCTTCTTCCTTTCCAGTTTGGATGCCTTTTATTTCTTTCTCTTGCCTGATTGCTCTGCTAGAATGTCCAGTGCAATGTTGATTAACAGTGGTGAACACGGACATTCTTGTCTTACTCCTGATCTTAGGGGGAAAGCTTTCAGTCTTTTACCATTGAATATGTTATTTCCTGTGGGGTTTTCATAAATGCCCTTTATCATTTTGAGAAAGTTCCTTCTATTTCTAGTTTTCTGAGAGTTTTTATCATGAGAGCATGCTGGGTTTTGTCAAGTGCCTTTTCTGTGTCAATTGAGATGATCCCGTGTGTTTTTTTCCCTTCATTCTATTAATGTCATGTACATTGATTGATTTTCTTATGTTTAACCATCCTTGCATTCCATGGTGTATAATCTGTTTCATATTCAGTTGGATTCTGTTTGCCAGTATTTTGTTGAGGATTTTTGCACCTATATTCATAATGGATGTTGGTCTGTAATTTTCTTTTCTTATGCTATCTTTATCTGGTTTTAGAATCAGGGTAATGCTGGCCTCATAGAATGAGTTAGGAAATAATCCCTCCTTGTCTACTTTTTGGAAGAGTTTGAGAAGAATTGGTGTTAAATCTTCTTTAAATGTTTGGTAAAATTCAGCATTGAAACTGTCCACCTGGACTTTTCTTTGTTGGGAGTTTAAAAATTACTGATTGAATCTCTTTATTTGCATAGATCTTTTGAGGCTCTTTATTTCTTTTTACACAAGATTAGGTAATTTTTATGTTTCTAGGAATTTGTCCATTTCATCTAGGTTTTCTAATTTGTTGGCATAGTACCTTCTTATAACCCCCCCTTTTTTTTCCTGTAAGATATGTGGTAATGTCCCTACTTTCAGTCTTGATTTTTGTTAGTTGTGTCCTGGGCTGCTTAAGCAGATACCATGAAATGGGTCAGGTTAAACAATGGGAATTCATTCACTCATGGTTTTGAGGCCAGGAAAATGTCCAAATCAAGGCATCATCTAGGCGATGCATCCTTCCCAAAGACCAGTTGCCTGTGACTCTTGGCTCTTCTGTCACAAGGCAAGGCACATGGCGGTGCCTTCTGGTGTCTCCCTTCTGTTCTGGGTTTCGTTGACTTCAGTTTCTTGCTTCCTATGCTTTCTCTTTCTTTTTCTGAATTTCATTCTTTTATAAAGGACTCCAGTAATGAGGTAACGGGCCCATCCTGATTGAGACTGAGGTGGGCTACACCTTAACTGAAGTCACCTCGCCAAAAGGTCCTACTTACAATGGGTTCACACCCACAGGAATGGATTAGATTTAAAAACATGTTTTTGGGGGGCACATACAGCTACAAATCGCCATATGTCCTCTCCTTTTTTGTCAGTCTGGCAAAAGCTTTGTTAATTTTATTGATCTTTTCAAAACACCAACTTTTGGTTTTGTTGATTCTCTCTATTGTTTTTCTACTCTATTTCATTTATCTCTGCTCTAATCTTTATTATTTCCTTCCTTCTACTAACTTTGGGTTTAGTTTTATCTTCTTGTTCTAGTTTCTGTAAGTGTGAAATTAGGGTATTGATTTGTGATCTTTCTTCTTTTTCTTTTAAAAACAATTTATTGAAGTATATCATTCATACATGAACATACATAAACTATAAGTGTTCAGGAAACATCGTGAGCTTACAAAACAAACATATATAACATCACACAGGGCTCCCACACATCACCCCCCCACACACACAAACACCCCGCATTGCTGTGAAACATTTGTTAACAAATCATGAAAGAGCATCGTCAAAGTATTACTACTAACTATAGTCCGTATCTTCCTCCCCTATACATTTTTTTAAGGATTTATTTATTTACTTTTATCCATTTTTACCCACCCACCCCACCCCCATTTTTGTTGTTTCTGTGTTCATTCGCTGGGCAACTCTCTGTGTCCGTTTTCTGCCCTCTCTTCTCATCCTTCTCCTCCTGTCTTCACTGGGATTTGATCCTTGGAAACTCCAATGTGGGATAGAGGCGTCCTGCTGCCTGCATCACCTTAGTTTCTGGTTTTTTGGTGCGTCTCGTCTTGGCTCTCCCTTGTGTCACTCTCCTGTCACATCATCATCTTGCTGCGTGGCTCGTGGGACCTGGCAGCACACCTGCACACAGGGCCTGGTGGCTCACCCACACGCGGGGCCTATGGCCCACGCGCTTTCTATATTTTTCTTTATTTTACCGGAAGGTCCCTGGGATTGAACCCAGTTCCCTCCATAAGGGAGGCAGATGCCCAACCACCCAAGCCACATCCGTCCCCCTGCTATATGTCTCAAGGTTGACCAAAGATACCCAAAGTTACAGTCATTTCCTATACAGGATGGTCATATAATAAATCAGGCTTAGTTTATCTCCAGGATTCTAAAAGCCAGACCTAGGGAGGAAAACTAGGCTTGGGGACACAGGCGTGGTTTCTGATATAGTGAATGTTTAGCCCACCCTGATTATCACAAAATCAGGTCAGCGAGAATATTCGCAGTCTTCTTTTTCTTAATGTAGGCATTTAGAGCTATAAATTTCCCTCTGGGCACTGCCTTTACTGAATCCCCTAAGTTTTGGTATGTTATGTTTTCATTTACATTCATCTCAAGATATTTCCTAATTTCCCTGTGATTTCTTCTATGTTTAATAATGTGTTGGGGGTCGGATGTGGCTCAACTGGTTGGGTGTCCGTCTGCCATATGGAGGGACCCGGGTTCGATCCCCGGGACCTCCCGGTAAAAAAGATAATAATAATAATGTATTGTTTATGGGAGGCGGCTGTGGCTCAGTCAGTAGGGCTCCCGTTTACCATGGGGGGGGGCCCCGGGTTCGGTTCCCGGGGCCTCCTGGTGGGGGCAGGCCTGCCCACGTGGCGTGGTTGGCTGACCCGGCGAGCGCAGGCAGCGGGGGAGCATAAATGAATAAATAAATAAAAATCTTTAAAAAAAATAATAATAATGTGTTGTTTAATCTCCACATATCTGTAAATTTTCCAGTTTTCCTCTGTTTTTTATTTTTATATAAAGAAGATGCTTTATATAATTTCAATATTTTAGAAGTTATTAAGATTTGATTCATGGTCTAACATACAGTCTATCCTGGAAAATGTTCCACGTGTACTTGAGAAGAATCTGTGCAATGTTCTATATATATTCATTAGGTCTTATTGCTTAATAGTGTTGGTCAAGTCCTCTATTTCTTTATTGATCTTCCAGCTAGATGTTCTATCAATTGTTGAAAATAGTATATTGGAGTCTCCAGCTATTATTGTAGAACTATTTATTTCTTCCTTCAACTTCTGTCTTTTTTTTTTCTGGTCCTGGGCTGGGGATTGAACCTAGGACCTCTTATGTGGGAAGGTGGTGCTCAATCACTGAGCCACATTGGCTTCCCTGAATTGTTTTTTTGTTTTGTTTTGTTTTTAGGAGGCACCAGGGACCAAACCCGGTACTTCCCGTGTGGGAAGCAGGCGCTCAACGGTCTGAGCCACTTCCACTCCCCTTTTCATATACTTTTTGGCTCTGCTGTGACTGCACATATGCTTATCATTGTTATATCTTCTTGCTGAATTGAACCTTCCTTCTGTATGTAATTACCTTCTCTGTCTCTTGTAGACTTTTTTTGACTTAAAGTTTATTTTGTCTGGCAAAAATAGTTCCCTTTAATTCTTTGTATGTGGATTCCTTTAGTTCATTGAATCATATTTAAGACACTTGATCTAAAGTCTTTGACTAGTAGTCCCAATGTATGATCTTCCTGAGGGACGGTTTCTAGCAAATTCTTTTTTTTCCTGTGAATATAACACACTTTCCTGTTTCTTTGGGTGTTTTTTAATTTTTTGCTGACTATTGGACAGTGAGTATTATCTTGGTATAACTCTGGAAATCTAGTTCTCCCACTCTTCTGGGATTGCTATGTTTTGTTTTGTTTTTTAATTTAATTGTTTTTGTTGGGACCTGGAGCTGTCAATTTGTGACTTTTCCAAACTATTTTTGCTCCCAAATGGGGAATGGAAAGAGAAAAGAGAGGGAGAAAAAAAAAAGGCACTTCTTCAAGACTCTTGTGCTGCTTTTGCCTGAGGGGTTGGAGCCGGCCCCCCAGCCCTCTGGAGTAGCTGATCAAGAGCAGTGGTCGGCAACCAGACCACACTCCCCTGGGTCCTTAGAGCCCACCCTGGGCCCAGCAAGCTGCACCGGGAGCCCGGGCTGCAGCCCCCACTGCTGCCTGCCATGTGACTGGGGCTGGGGGTGGGGGGTGGTCATGGAGTGTGAACTTCACCAACATTTGCTGCCATTTATTCGCCTCTTCCTCCGGCTCTTCGCTGGGTGCCACACAGTGCTCCTCTGTTAATTCAGACAGTTCCCGTGGGTAGTTTTGGTGGAGGGACAGGTTCCAGGAACTTCCTCCTCCACCATCTTCCCCACCATCTCCCCAAAGCAAATCACTCAATCTCTTTAATTTAAGAATAACACATGCTGCTCTCACTTTTTGGGTTGAAATGAACAAATGAGAGCAAATCCCCCCTTTTCTGTGGCAGAGCCAGTGTGGCCCCCATTGGGTGCACGGCCTCTGGGAGCCCTGAGGGCAGTGGTCCCACAGTCCCGTGCCATGGGAACCCGGAGGTCCGGTCTGCTGGGCGCCTCTTCTCTTCTCGCCGGCCCAGAGTCCCCGCCAGCCACTCGCTTCCAGTGTGGGCATCACCAACTCAATTTTAAATGAAAAACACCCCAAGGTAATCATCTCCCCTGCTGGGGGGTGTTGCCTTCCGTGGACACCCACACTGCCGCCCTGCTGGGAGGTGGCCAGGCGCGGCCGGGGCTGGTGGTGGGAGTGGACAGCTGCCGCCCCCCGGGCCCCTGCCCTCCTGCTTCGTTGCCTGAGGCCGCGTGGAGATCCTGTGGGGTTTGAGGAGGTTGGGCGTGGGCAGCTGTGGTGGTTTGGAGCTCTGCACCCCAGAAACACATCTTCTTAAACCTAATCCATTCGAGTGTGTGTGTGACCTTGTAACTAGGACCTTTTGACGAGGCTATTTCGGTGAAAGCGTGGCCCACCCGAAATCCTTAGAGGCTGCCATGTGCATCGCCATGTGACAGAAAAGCCCAGGGCCAGGGGTGGCCTGCAGCCGGCCCCACGGTGCCGCAGTCTTCCGGGCGCAGGCATCGCCACGATGACGCCTTGTTCTGGGACTTCGCCCAGCCACATAACCGTGAGCCAACACATTCCCATTGTTTGAGCCGACCCATTGCGCGGTATTTGCTTGACAGCCAGGAAGCTAAAACAGTGGCCTGCAGGCGGCCAGGCCAGCTCGGCTCCCTCACCGGGACCACGGACCACGCAGCACCAGCACGTTCCTTTTGCCCCCCAGGCACAGGCCCCCCAGCAAACCCCCATCCCCCCGGAGGCCTGTCCTTTGGCTTCCTTCATTTCAAGGAAGGAGGATGGAAACCCAGACCTACAGGTATGGGAGAAAAACAAGGGTGTGTGTGTCGACTTTGTGGAGATGAAGACTTTTCTGAGCTGCAGCCCACAGTGCGTCTCCCATCCAGTGGCTCTGGATGGACACAAAGGGAATCTGTGTGTCCTGCAAGAAGGAAGAGGTAGGACCGGACACGTTTGAAAAGCAAGGCCCCGGCTCTGTGGCCGTGAGCTCTGGCTGGGCGCCCTTCGTGGGGGCAGAGGACACCATTGTCGCTGCGCCTGCCCACCAGGGGGTGACACCTGAGCCACCCATCCCCCAGCACCTCGTGGCTTCGTCCTACATGGGGCAGAAGCCCCTTGGCTGGGGGCATGCGTGTGATTTCACTCTGATGCCGTGTGTCACCCTCCAAAGAGCTGCTTTCTTGTCTCCTCCCAAGGGCCACAAGAACCCAGGCACGCCCTTGTCCTCAGTGGCCGCCAGCTCCCATGGGCTCCACAAGCAGCCTTCACTGGGTCACTGCACTTGGGCAGTCTGCCCCAGACATCAGGCCTGGCTTGAGACAAGAGAGGGACCCGGGGCTGGGGGTGCAGGGACCTGGGAGTGGGGTGCGGGGCCCTGGGCTGGCCTCCCACTTGGGCATGTGTGTTGGTGCCAAAGCAGAGAACCCGTGAGAGGGCTCAGAGGCACATCTGGGGGCCCCAGTGTGAAGAGCGGTGCTGGCCTGGTGCTGGAGCTTGATGGAGAGGCACCAGGGGTGCTGCCCTGGGCCAGGCTGCGAGTTGGGGTAGGGCCCCAGAGGCCTGTCCCCTTCGTCCACACTTGCAAAAGGGAACTGGTCACCTTTAGAGACTCTGCCTGAGCTGCAGTCAGCTGGTCCTGGGACAGGATGCTGGGCTCCTCTCTTCAGACCAGCCCTGCTCTGAGACCCTCCCCACAACTGAGAAGCACTGGCAGGTGGCACAAGAAGTCGGGAGGTGTCAGGGGGTATCAAGAAGTCAGGGGGCCTGGGGGTAGTCAGGGGGCCTGGGGGGCCCGGGGCCATCAGGTGGGGAAAGGCAATGGGCACTGTGTTTCACTTTATTTCCCTCCTGGCTCCCTGTGAACAGGTGTGCACTGCAGACAAGTAATGCAGGTTCTTGTTGCAGGTTAGTTTCCTTTCTTGTAAGGCCACCATGCTGTGCTCCCCACTCCAGGGCTGGGTCATGGGGTCTGACCACGCTCATATGGGATCCCAGACCCCCCCAGTGAAAGTCCACTCACAGCCCAGAGTGACCCCCTGGGGCAGGGCTGGCAAGACAGGCAAACGGGAAGCCCCCCAGGCTGTGTGTCTGCCTGGCCTTCCCAGCTCAGGCTCGCTGCCTCAGTTTACCCATCCCAAACCCTCTGCTCCCCCAGAACCCCAAACTCTTTGTGGGTGGTCTGCAGGGCTCTGGGGACTCTCACTTCATTTCTCTGCTGTGTGCCCCCTTATGGTGGGGGTGGGCAGGTACCTTGCTTCATGAACTGGCTCCCAACTGAGAAGAAGGGAAACTGAGGCTGGAGAGAGGCTTGCTTGTCCCAGGCCTGGGCATCAGGGGGTCCATCAGGTTTGGACCCCACGGCCCACCTCGCCTTGACGACCTTCTCTGGGAATGGCATGGCCCTCCAGGCCTTTCTGACCCCCAGGGTCCAGAGGGCGTGCACCCACCCCCGTCTTCAGCACTCGGCACAGGGACACCCCTGCTGGACAGCTTCACCCCCTGCCACGACCCCAGTGCTCCTGCGGCATTGTCCTCCCCTTAGCCGGCTTGTGGCTCGAGTGGCTCCTGCACACCCAGGTCTCCTGAGGCCGCGCTCCCGGGAGCAGCAGCTCCGAGCTCGGGGCTGCTGGGAGGGTGTGCCTCGGCCTCCCACCCACCCCACCCCCACTGAAATGTCAGCTGGGTCCCTCCCCAAATCCCCGCCTATCCGTGGGAGCCGAGCGTGGAGGCGCTGAGCTCGCTGGTGCAGGGTTTCTGGGGCCCTGGAGCCTTCCTGGGGAGAGTCGGAAGTCCTGCAGACAGATGGAGTCATTTCCTCTCTGGGAGCCGCTGGCCTGGGCCGAGGCGCTCCCTCCCTTCCCCCCTCCCCGCCAGCCCTGAACAATTGGAACTTCCAAAGCCTCGGGGATGCCAGGGCTGTGAGATCTGCCCACTCCGCAGGCCTCGCCCTGCCAGCCCCGTCCCCCTGGGCTCTCCCGGGCTGGGGACGTGCCTGGGACCCAGCCCGCGTCCCCTGGGGGCCCCGAAGACCAGCAGGTGTTGGGTGAGAGGCGCCGCCAGGACGCAGCACACCCACTCCTGGAGGGAGTGGTGGGCTGTGGGGCCCCGGGCCGAGGGTCGCTGGACGGGAGCCCAGCTCTGCTGTGATGCTGAAAGCTTTCTACCATCAGGAAGGAAAGGGGTGAGAGAACTGGGGGCCCTGGAGAAGGACCCCGTGGCAGTGCTGACCCCGTCCCCATGTGCAGGCCCACGGGCGTCTGCGGATGTCAAGGGCCTCGGGGGACAGAGACATCCAAGCAGCAGATGTGAGAGGACAGGACACCAGACACACATGGAGGTGGCAGCCTCTCCTGCCCTGGGTTCCTATGGAGGGTCTGCCGGACTATGGGAGCTCAGGCGCAGCCCTTTCTCAGCCTCCGCTGTTCCCCTTCTGCCGTCCGAGGGACCGTCATTGGTCCCCAAGCATTCCTGGCAGGGGGTCGACTGAGGCAGGACACCCAGATGGCGCCTCACACAGTTAGGGCGCTGGTCCTGGCTGGGCAGGTGGGGGCTCTGGGGCTGGGATCATCCACACAACTGCCCCCAGCTGGTACAAAGTGGTATTGCAGACTGGCTCTATTAGCCTTTGTAACTCCAAACAGGAGGAGAAGAAAGGAAGCTATGCCCCAGGTTTCAAGGGCCACAGGTGTTGGGGAGGGTTGGAGAGAGTTTCCAGCTCTGGGGAGCCCACGGTGACCTCATGCAGTGCATGGAAGCCACTTCCAAATTCAGTTTCTATAGCTTCATTTCCCACCCCTAGATTTCTTTTCTTTTATTATTTTATTTTGTTTTGTTTTTTGTTTTATTTCTTACCACCAAATTATGATCAAGAATAACAGGGTCTTTATGAAGTCAGCTGGGCAGGTGATTTCTTTTCTGGAATGATTCCATTTCTTAAAGTGAAGGTCACTCTTACAAGCTAAGTTGTGTTTTGGATAGAGAAGTGTCTGTCTGTCCCTCACTTCCTGCGTGCTGCATCCACCCATCCTCCCACTGTCCAGTCCAGGAGTGCCCAGGGGCAGGCCCCACAGCTGTTGAGCTCTTTTGGTGCTGGGTGGTAAGAGAGGCGCTACGGCCATCACGCCACCTCCGCCTTGCGTCCAAGCTGCCCGGGGTCCCTGGCTCCCTTGTGGTCAGTGCTACTCTTTGCTAAGTCCCACATCCTGAGCAAATATGAAGGAAGGGGCAGCCAGGGGAGGCCCCAGGCGGCCTCAGTCCCCAGGAAGGGGCAGCCCTGGGTGTGGACAAAAAGCCTCATTGGGAACTGTAGCCGTTCTTTAATTCTTAAGTTTGAGTCTCCTTCAAGCACCCTCCTGACCCTCGGCTGCCCCACCCCCACCCAATGCTCCGGGGGTCAGGGGTCAGGCGTGGGCCAGAGGCCATCTGTCGGCCGCCCCAGGCCTGCTGCCTGCCTGGGGCCCCTCCAGGACAGCGGCGCAGCCTTGGCTGTGAACCTGGGCTTGGTGCAGGCCAGGCTGCAGGGTCTCACATGCCTGTGGCCAAGAGACGGGCTGCGGGAAGGGCTGGGGGCTTCTCAGGTGGGACTTGTCTGTGAGCTGCCTCGGCGCCAGGCCACTGAGCCCACTTCCCTCTGGGCCCCAGGCCGCCCACACAGGAAGCCGGTGCCCTTGGGGCCCTGCCCGGGGGGCCGTGGCCCCGCCTTCTGCCCCAGCGCTGAGCTTTGCAGAATGTCACACGACTTGCTTATCTTATTCGCTCAGATAAACACCTCTCAGCATCCTGTTTTTCTTATGTCACACGGACAGGAAGCGGAGATTGTTTGAGGAGTGCGTCAGCACCGTGGTGGCGCTGGTGGCCTGGCGGAGCCTCCCAGCCGGACACCCACGCCCCGCCCACACCTGCCGCAGCCCCCTCTGGCCTCCCGAGGCCCTTCCCGGTCATGCTGGGGGCCTCCGGGCATGTAGACACGAGGGCCGTGGGGCGTCCACATGCACGGCCACAGCGCAAATGCGGGAGATGCGGCCACTGCCCCCGCAGTAAAGGAACATGTCCATGGTGGGCGCAGAGAGGCGCGCAGTGGCTGCCTTGGGGGGCTGGGGAGCCAGGGCAGGCTGCTGGGGCTTGGGAATTGGGCCACAGGCCACGGGGGTCTGCAGGGGGTTGTGGGGGCCCACGGCACTGGGTCTGAGTGACACCGGGGTGAGGCTGAGAAGGCTGTGGTGGGAACTGGGGGTTGCTGCGAGCTTCTGAGGGGAGGGTGGCCTGCCGTTCATCTCTAGGGTTTTCCCTGGGCCGCTCCTGCTACCAGGCTTGGCGTTGTCTGGGGGTGCCAGGCGAAAGAGGGGACAGCCCTCGGAAAGCTGGCGTACCCCCAGCTGGGCGTCAGGGCCAGGATGGGGCAGTGGAGAATGCTTGGAAGGCAGGGCCAGGGGCTGGGGGTGGGCAGAGAGAGGAGTCGAGACCCAAGGGACTGGCTGACAGGGGCTTCAAGCATTAAAGTAGAAGCTTCTACCCGAAAAGGCAGGTCTGAATTCGGCAAATCGTGTAAAATAAGGCTGTTCTGACTTTTGGAAATCTGCCTTATAAAGTGTAACCATACATAGAAAGCAGAAAGTAAGAGCTCGAGGAGTCACTTGAGCAGATGTCTGTAACCACAGGGAGAGAAACAGGGCACCGGGGCCTCCAGAAAGCTTCCACTGCCCCTGTCCCCTCAAAGGAGGTCGTGGCCATGCCCATCTTCACACTGGGGCTCCCAGATGTGCCTCTGAGCCCTCTCGTGGGTTCTCTGCTTTGACACCACATAAGCAGAATCACACTGGCCCTTCATGCGGCATCTGTGTTTGGGCTGCGTTGCTGCGTGTGGCCGTCTCACCCAAGCGCCTGTGGGCAGTACTCCACCTCATGGACAGCGCTGTCTGCACACTACCCTGCTGCGTCTGTGCCTTCAAGGCACCTGGAAATTCTGTACCACACTGTGCATGTGTCTGGAGTTTTGTGGGTGAAGCTGTGACAGAAAGTTCCCATCCCCCAGCCCATCTTGGTTTTCTGACTGCCTAGCGCAGTGTTTGGTGCATCACATTGTGGTTTTGATCGTGTTTCCATGGCTCCATTCGCCTATTCCAGTGCCTCACTCAGTTGCCTGTAGGCCATTCTTGATAGAAGCCGGGTCCTGTTTAGGCCATTTGTCCCTGATCCAAGGCCAGATTGCAGCTCCCCTGGAACCGATCTTTGTGTAGATTATGAAGTGGCAGGAGAGTTTCTTCTTCCAGTTTGTTAGGATGTACAGTTTTACTGAAGAGACTATTTCCACACTGCCCTGGGGGTGTCTTTGTGGGGGCAACTCGGAGTCTGCAGGGCTTGGCCTCAGGGCCTTTGCTTGGGCCCAGTGCTTCTTTGTCTCAAAGACACCTCAATGCAACTCAAAGGTACCGAAGCCTCCAAGCCTCGGTGCCTGGAGCAAGTCCTGTTTGAGTCGCATTTCCATAAACTTTTTAGAGCCTCTTGTCAAGACACACATGCACACAACCTGCTGCTGTTTCGACTGGAGTAGCATGGACTCTATTGAGCAATTTTGGGAGAATTGACAACTTCTCCTTATTGATATATGGTATAGCCCTTCCTTTAAGTTTTTTAATATTTTTCTCAATAATTTATGTTTTTTATTTCCATTGTTTAAATTACTATGTTTATTTAATTCAACACAAAATACAATAAAACAACTTAGAGCTTGCAAAAAGCCATTTGATCTTCATGCAACAAAACTCTGCAGTGGGCAGAAGTACAGCTGTTATGTTTTGCCCTTTTCCAGGTCCAGCCCCAATATTCCTCAGTATTCAGAGAAATAGCAGATTCTTCTCTACTTTCCTCAGTACACACACAAAATCCCATCTGTGACAGTTTGAAGTTCTTTTATGAATCGCCAAAAGAGAAAGATTGTGTTCTTAAACGAATGTGTTTCTGTGAGTGTGGTATCCGTTGCTTGCATTAATTCGGTCCTTTGATTAGATTACTTGATAAGATTGCTTTAGAGCTTTTGATTGGACTACCTCAGTGAAGCGTGAATCAGCTTGGGTCTCCCGGCTCTTGCCGGGTCTGATGACATGGAGACACAGATGGAGAGACGTAGGAAAAGGGAGCTCTGCCATATTTGACCCTGCACTGTGAAAGAAGGACTCAGTGATTGCTCGCAGCCAAAGCTGAAGCACAAAACCCCAAGAGGCTGGGCCCATGGGGAGCTCAAGGCTGAAGAGAGGAGCCACACACCTGAGAGCCCACAGGTGAGCTCGGGAAGAAAGCGGAGCAGCCAGACTGAGAGAGGAGGCTGGAAAGAGACTAGCCCCATGCCTGGTGCCCACAGCTGAGCTCGGGAGGTGGTAGATTCTGGAGGGGAAGGCAGGGACCTCGACAGAGATCAGCCGCCATCTTGCTTTGCCACGTGGCAGGACCTGAGAAAGCATCTCTGCTGCTGCCTCAATTTGGACATTTCAGGGCCTCGGAACTGTAAGCTTTTACCCGAAATAAATCCCCTTTATAAAAGCCAGCCCAGGTCTGGTACTTTGCATCACAGCCCTGTGGCAAACTAAGTCACCACCCCCGCCACGATACAGCGAAGTCACAATTCCAGCGTGGGCAGCATTCACTCCCATGTGCTCCAGGGCCTCACGGACCCTGGGCTTCGGCCGGGAGTGGGGTGGCCCCTCCCCCGCAGCTCTCCATGCATTGCTCAGTGACTCCCCAAGTGTCTGACTTACCTAGTCGTCTAGAAACCAGGAAAAAGAAAAAAATAGAGCATCCCCAAGTGATCAGCTGTGCACAGAGCTCTCGGACAGAACTGAAGAAGCCTCTCAGCTTTCTCCAGGGCAATTCGAGGGATCACCATGAAGCCTTCAATGCATGATGAGACGTGCACCTGGTGAAGGGCTTCTCGAGGCCGTTGAACCAAAGGTGATTGACATGGCACGAAGTGCCGTGCTTCCCGGTGCCCCAGGAGTTTAAATGCCATCTATTTTGTCTCAGTACGTTTTTCAAACATGCAGTAGTCACCACTTAACTAACAAAATCTTCCCATCATTTCCCAGTAAGACAGTCCCGTGCGGTGGAGAAGAAACGGCCTGGAGTCCTGCACGGCTGTGGAGTGGGGCTAACCCTTCCTGGGCCCCACCACGCTCACAGGGGCCGAACGAGACACCGCGCTTCATGAGCAGCGGGAAGGAGTGATGTCGTCTCTCCAGCCGGCCTTTTGTCCTGACTGCCCACACGTACTCTGAGAGTGAGATTTTACTTTCCAAAGCAGAGCATGATGTGTGCCCACCATGGGCACCTGAAAAGTGCAAGCTGATTATGCAGAAAGGAAAACAGCCTGGGCAGATGAGCCCACTCCTCCTGAGGCGGGTAGGCTCCTCATCCTACTCTGCTTAACGCATGTTCCTTTTGTTTTACAGGGGTTCTCTGTCAGTAAAATATCAAGCTACTCAAAATAAAATTTTTAGAAGAAACTGACGCTTTCATATAACAGCTACAGGGTTTAGTAGATTGTGAAACTGAGTAAAATGTGTTGAGAAATATGGGGGAAGTAATAGTTTGAAAACAGGGTTGAAGAGACACAATGTGGAGGCAATTAAAAAAATAACTAAATGTTAGGCTTCTTATTTTTGCTTTTTACTGTTGACTTCCTAATTTATAAATTACTCTTCCTCATCTGTAAAAAAAAAAAAATGCTTGCATACCTGACTTTTACATGCCTAGAAATCCACTGAAATTATTAGCACTTAATTTTCGTTGTTCCATTTGGGTTAACTTTAGAAGAATTGCTTCCTGTCAGCTGAAGGCAACTGAGAATCTCCTTTCTTATTTATTTATTTATTTATTTTTTATTTTTTTTAAGATTTTATTTATTTATTCATTTATCCCCCCCTTGCTGCTTGTGCTCGCTGGGTCAGCTAACCACGCCGTGCGGGCGGGCCTGCCTCCACCAGGTTCGGTTCCCGGGGCCTCCCATATGGTAAACGGGAGCCCTACTGACTGAGCCACAGCCGCTTCCCGAGAATCTCCTTTCTTATAGGTTTCTAGAGCCCTCTTTTAGGACTGGGCGGGTTTGCAAATATCAGCCTGAGTCGTGGGCTTTGTGACTTCTAGGCTTGGGGGTTTGTCTTTGAGACAAATGAGGCTTTAATTCCGAGCACTTTTCAAGTGCAGACAAGGCCCCCATGAAATATTTTGATGACTCTTGAAGTGCTAATGTGGCCATTAGTACCCCGCAGACGGTCCCACGTGCCTCTCGATTATTTTTATTTGGAACCTGCCAGCAGAGAGGACGCCCACATGGCTGTTCATGGCGTGAACCAGCTGCGTCCACATTTCCTGCGCTGAAGCAGATTTTTCCGTGCGTGCAGGTGCCCGACCCCCTGTGGAAATGCCCCGCTCTGCTTTTGCCTGTGCCTCAGCCCATTCAGGGGCGTCCGCCTGGGCGCTGCGCCAGGGGCCCCTCGGCCTCTCACCACCAGGCAGGGCCGCGGCAGCACCCAGCGCGCCGCAGGGCGACGGCCACGGGCACAGCGGCCGCAGAGCTCCAGCGCGGTCCCGAGGACGCCGTCCTCGTGGTGTCGAGGTGACGCTGGCAGCAGGAGACAGAGCCATCCTGAGAGGAAGCTGGGGTCGGCCGTGGACTCGCCCAGGGAAGGAAGGAA
>JAKSZT010022925.1:822066-874237 GCA_026826555.1 Tolypeutes matacus
ATACCCAGAAGAACTGAGAGCAGTGACACGAACAGACATCTGCACACCAATGTTCATAGCCACATTATTCACCATTGCCAAAAGCTGGAAACAACCCAGGTGTCCATCAACAGACGAATGGATAAACAAACTGTGGTCTATTCACACGATGGAATATTATGCAGCTGTAAGAAGAAATGAAGTCGTGAAGCATATGGCAACATGGATGAACCTGGAGGACATTATGTTGAGTGAAGCAAGCCAGACACAAAAAAAAAAAAAAAAAAAAAAAAAAAAAATGGACCAAAAAAATAGATTAAAAAATTTTTTAATTACATAAAAAAAAAAAAAAAAAAAAATTACATGTATCCATTACATTTAATTGAGAAATGTATATATTTATTCATCTGTGTTTACTTTTTAGTTTTTAATTGTTTATGTTTTCAATTATTAAATGTACAAAATAAAGTTAAAAAAAAAACAACGCTGCAGGGGGCCGAGGTGGGCGGGGCCTGAGCTCCCTCATCTGCCTCTGGGTCCAGCTGCTGCTGCCCGAGGACAGGGACCCCAGCCCGTGGTGAGACCCTGCAGGCGTGCAGCCATGGCCCCCAGTGAGGGCCCCCCGGAGGTGCTCACAGGCACGGCCTCACTGGGCCGGGGGCCTGGCGACTTTGCTCGGATCCAGCAGCAGGGTCTAGTCACCAACAGAACATTCTGGGGTCTGGGAGCGCTCCCGGGTGGCCCCGAGCACACCTGCAGCCCCCAGCCCCTGGCCACCAGGGCTGCCTGCGGCACGACGGAGCTTTAGGGCTCATTCCTGCCCTTTGGGCTGTTATGCCCAGTGTTTGAAGTGCACTTCACCAGCTCAGGGCCTCCGGGCCGCAGCTGGGAGTGCCACTGAGTCAGAAACCTAGTCTGTGGGGGCCTAGGAGAAGTTTTTCAGACAGCGGGTTTGCTGTGTGCTCTTCGTGAGCTCTCCCATCTTTCTTTCAAGCCTGGAAGCTGTACGAGAGGAAGATCGGCTCTGAATTCACCGACTCGGGGGCCTCCCTGGGTGAGGCAGTAGGGAGAAGCGGGGCCTGCGGCAGGCGGAGAGACGGTGGAGGCAGCCTCGTGGGGCCCTTCTGCACCCCAGAGAGCAGCTGGCACATGACCCAGGCCCCGGCCTCGGGGGGCCCAGAGGAGCTGGTGGAGGGGCTCTGGCTGGGGCCCACTGGCCGCATCGGATCCCCAAGGCCGTGGCCCGGCCCGGCCCAGCCCAGGGAGGCGTGGGCGCCCCGCGCGGCTCTGTTGCCTCCAGGGTGCGTGGGCCCCGTCCCGGGCTGAAGGATGGCACTGCGACAGCCCTGCAAGCGCCGCAGCTCTGCGCGCAAGAGGCAGGCTGGTGTTTTCATGCTCAGCCTTTCCAAGGGCGCTGGGGCGGGCCGCGGGCCCTTTGCACTCGGAATGCAGGAATCCCGGCACAAAGGGGGCCCTGTCCCGCACAGGCCCTGCGGGAGAAGCCCATTGTCCCCGGCGGCCGCCCGCTGCGGGCGCATTCAGGCCCACCCGCCTGGATTAGCAGGGGCTCAGGACTCACTGCGCCGTGATATTTCATGTCGGGCGGCTGCCAGCTTGGGGCACAGTGAATGCTGGCCTTTGTCCACTGAGCCATTTTATTTACATTTTTTAAACAGCTTATCCAGGTAAAAAGATAGCTTTGCTTTAAAAAAAAAAAAAAAAAAAAAAGCCCCTTGCCTCCAGGCTCCCTGGTTGCTGAGAGGGGGGCTGCATGGCCGAGGTCTGGCCAGCGTGGGCACCTGCCCTCCAGAGGGGTGAGGGAGGGGGCTCCTGAGGTGGGTGGAGGTAGGGAGGAGGTGCAGGGCAGGGGACGCTGGGACTGCTCTGCCAGGGGCACCCCCAGCCCCACAGCCGCATGGGCGCCCCCTTCCCAGGTTCCCCTGGTCATTTCCCCGGCAACTGGGGCACAGGTCCTGTGGCCAGAGGTTTCCGAAACCTGCCCTGATGCTCCTCGGTGCCCTTGGCGATGGGCAGGCCCCGCCCCGGCCCTGCCCTGGTCTCGGCCCTGCCCAGGGCCTTGCGGATGCCCCTTCCCCGCTGTAGCTGGCGTGGATCCCGAGGGCTGCTGCAGGGAAGCGGGGCAGCCTGGGCGGTGACAGCGAGCATGCAGTGGGGCAGGGTCCTGGCTCCCCCTACCAGGGCCTGCCCCGCTCCCCACCCCCACTCCTTGCCCAGGCCGCCATCCTGGCCACTACCCCACACCTGGGACCCTGCCCAGGACCCAGAGGCCCCGACGAAGGCTGCACTGGGACACGGAGGACACGCGCTCAGACCAAGAGGATGAGAAGCCAGTGGAGGCAGCCCCCTTCTGGACCCCTGCCACACCCCTCCCAGCACCTGCCTTCAGGGACAGGCAGGAGGGCGCAGCTGGTTCCTGGCACCCACCTCCACGGCCCCCCGGCAGCTCCTTCCTCTCAGCCCCACATGGCTGCGGCCAGGGCAGGTAGGGCGTGGGACTGAGGGACCAGCAGCTGGACACGGCCGCGCCCTGCCTGCTGACACGCCTTCATGAGGCAGCCCCGCGTCCTGTGGGTGTCGGGGAATGGCCTGGCTCCCGCGTCTGGGGGTGGGGGTGGCAGGGCCTTTCCCAGGCCGCTATTTTGGTCCCTCTGGGAGCACGTGGGGGCGGCCGGTGCTCTGCCTAGTGGGAACTCGGTGGAGGGTCATTATGAACAGCAGGGCCTGCGGGCTGAATGTGCACGGCTGCCTGGCCTTTCCTCCGGTGGGTGATGGAGTCTCGGCGGCCAGGAGCAGGCTGTTGGGGGCTGCGGCCCAGTGCTGGGTCCGACCCCCGACCCAGGGCTCGCTCGGCTCAGAGCCTCTCCCCTTGGGCATCCCTGGCCGCCCGTGAGGTCCTGGGGGCAGCTCAGTGCATACCCCTCTGACCACAGCCCACCCTTCTCCTCCCCGGATAGCTCAGTGCCCGAGGGCGGTTTCGGGGTGTACACTACAGCCTGGGCCCCAGCCCTGTGGAAGGGGAGCAGAAGAGCCGGCGGGGGCCCCTGCATGTCTGGGCGCTTGGTGGAGAAGTGTCCAGGGCTGCCCTAGAGTACACAGAGGCTGCTGGCGTGGGGGCGCCGAGCTAGCACCCACCTGAAGGCCCAGCTTCCCCGGTGGCTGAGGAGGGCGGGCAGGTGTGCTGAGAGGCAGGCGGAGCCCACGTCCCGGCCTGGCAGGCACTGGGCTTCAGCCTGACCCTGCTCTTCCTCTGCCCCCTGCCCTCCGTCCCCATCGGCCCTGCCCGCTGCCCTCTGTCCACCCCTGACCCCTGCCCTCCATCCACCCTGCCCGCTGCCCCCTGTCCACCCATCCCCTGCCCTCCGTCCGCCCCTGACCCCTGTCCCCTGCCCTCCATTCACCCCTGACCCCTGTCCACCCTGCCCACTGGCCTCCATCCACCCTGCCCGCTGCCCTCCGTCCACCTTGCCCACTGCCCTCCGTCCACCCTGTCCGCTGTCCCCTGTCCACCCCTGTTCCCTGCCCTCCGCCACCCCTGACCCCTGTCCACCCTGCCCGCTGCCTGCAGTGTGGACCATGGCATGACCTGGCTGAGATGGCAGGTAGACAGGGAGCTGCTCTGATGGCCACTCCCCAGCCTGGGAGCACACAGGGAGGGGGACAGGACCCACCTCCCACGTGCCCACTCTGTGGGGAGGCCGGGCTCGGTGCAGACTGGGGGCCTTGTCTGGGGTTTGGGGCGCTCTGCGCCCTTGTCTGGACCCTAAGGCCCTGTTGCCACGCCTGCAGCGAGTGGGACGTGGGGCCGGAAGCTGGCGGCTGCCCCCGTTGTGCTGCTGGCACGCTGAGCCCTGCGTGTTGAGCTGGCTCAACTTGGATCAAACCCAGGTCTCCAGGAATACTGCTGTGGGGTGCCCCCCAGTCTGCGGGGTGCCCCCTGGCCCAGGGCCAGCAGCGAGGGGTGCCAGTGTGGCCACCCACACCCACGGGGGTGCAGGGGGTCAAGACGTCAGAGCAAACCCTGAGGTGTCCCCAGGAAGGAGCCCTGCCTCGAGACCGCGAGCCAGTTACAGCCCAAAACGAGTGCTACCACCCCCCAAAGGAGAAGGAGATGTTTGCTTCTCGGCCTCAGGCTGGAGGCGGCCCCCAGCTTGCTTGGGCAACGCCAGAGGACTGGGAAATGCAAAAGGCTCGTGGTGGGTGTAATCCCACCCCAGTGGGGAGGGCGCCTGCCCTGGGCTCAGCTGCACCCGGACGGCCCCCAAACCCCAGCCGTAGTGCGAGGCTGCAGAAGCCCCGGGGGTGCAGGGGCGGGGCGGGCCGGGCCGTCGCCAGAACGTGGCTTTCGTAAGTTGGTCAGTGTGTTTCCCGGGCTATGGCTGGTGTCAGCTCATGTCGATCGTTATAAACCGAGTTAAACCACTGAGAGGAAAATGCCGGGCCCCCAAGTGGCACAGGCACACTCCGAGCCTGTGGTGTCTGCGGGGTTTGGACTTGCCAGACCCCCGAGTGCACGAGCCCGTTTCTGTGGCCTCCTGAGAACCCTGCGCCACACGCAGAAACTACATTGGCACTGAGCACTACTCAGGAAACCCCCACCAAGCATCACTTTCTAAAAAGTTTCATTGCAGTAGAATTGGCATGTAATAAACTACACATTTGAAGTGTGCAGCTTTATGTTTCCATGGAGATGACTTAGTCACCGCCCTCGAGGTGCTGGGATCCCTGTACGAGATCTCCTCTGGCTCACCTGCACCCCCACCGCCATCCCCAGGGAGCTACTGATCTGCTTTAGGTCACTATAGGTTAGTTTTTATTTTCTAGAATGCACTACAGAGGTATGTACGATGGCTTCTTGAGAGTCAGCCTTGCCGCAGTTGCGTGGAGAGCTCGTTCTTTGTTTGTTTGTTTGTTTGTTTGTTTTTATTGTGGGTAAAAATCTAAATTTTCACAATACATACCAACATTTGCAAAATGATATATAAATGTATATGCATATATGTGCATTTGCTTACAAAAATGTTATTCTGGCTGCCGCTGTGGGCAGGGCCACTATTTGCTTATCCTTTAACTGGTCGTGGACCTATGGATTATTCTGTTTTTGCCTGTGACAAATAAAACTGCTATGAATATTCACATACAAATCTGTGTATGGACATATGTTTTCATTTCTCTTGAGTAACTGCCTAGAAGTGTAATGCTGGTAGCTGTGTATGTTCAACTTAAAAAAAACAAACTGTCAGGTTGCTTTCCAAAGTTGTCGGACCGTGTTACATCCCAACAGCCATGTGTGGGAGTCATATTTGCTCTCTGTCTTCGTCAATACCTGGTATGGTCAATCTTTTTAATTATAGCCATTCTGGGAGCGGGTTTAGCTCAGTGGCTGAACACCTGCTTCCCAGGTACGAGGTCCCGGGTTCAAGCTCTGGTACTTCCTTTTAAAAAAATCATTAATTGTAGCCATTCTAATAGGTGTGTAGTGGTATCTCATTGTGGTTTAAATTTGTATTTATCTAATAACTAATGACAATAGGCATCTTTGCCTTCTATATATTTTCTTTGGTGAGTGGCTGCTCCATCTTCTGCCCATTTTTTAAATTGCGTTCTTTGTTTTTAGTATTGAGTTTCTTTTGTTGTTATTTTTAAAGATTTATTTTATTTATTTTTATTTATTTATTTCTCCCCTCCCCCTTGTTGTTTGCACTTGCTGTGTCTGTTTGTCCTCCTTGTTTCTTTAGGAGGCACTGGGAACTGAAACCGGGACCTCCGATGAGGGGGGAGGCACCTAATTGCTTGAGCCACCTCTGTTCCCTGCTTTGTTGTGTCAGCTTGCCGTGCCTGCCCACATGCCAGCCCTCTGTCTTCTTTAGGAGGCGCCGGGATCTGAACCAGCAACCTCCCATGTAGTAGGCAGAAGCCCAGTTGCCTGAGCCACAGCTGCTTCCTTATTATTGAGTGTTGAAAGTTTTATATATATACTGGCTAAAAGGCCTTTATCAGATATATTATTTGCAAATATTTCACTCTGAGTGTGGCTTATCTTTTCATTTTCTTAACAGGTTCTTTCAAAGAACAGAAATTCTTAATTTGATGAAGTCCAATTTATCAATTTTTTAAAATTTTGTGGATTATACTTTTTAGTGTTGTATCTAAGAAATATTTGACTAACTCAAGGGCACAAAGATTTTCTCCTATACGTGTACCTGTATAAGTTTTGTAATTTTAGGGTTTTACATTTGGATCTATGACCTACTTTTTTCCCTTTTTTTTAATTAGAGAAACTATAGGTTTACAGAAAAATCATGCATAAAATACAGAGTTCCCATATACCACCCTATTAGTAACACCTTGCATTTGTGTGGTACACTAATATTTCATGAAATATTCATGAAAGAATATTTTTATGATTGTACTATAATTGTAGTCTATCATTTACAATAGGGCTCACTGTGTTATACAGTCCTATATGTTTTTTTGTACATTTTTATTCTAGTAATATATATACAACATAAAATTTCCCCTTTTAACTTCATCCAAAAAATGCAAAACCTCTTATATATGTGGCTGTCATTTGTGGCTCACATAATTTTTCCATTGTATAGTACTGCTTTCGGTGTAGTCATATCTTGAAAAAGGAAACAGAAAAATAATTCTCCTTTTAACCACATTCAAATGTATAATTCATTGCTGTTGATCACATCCACAGCGTGGAGCTTCCATCACCACCACTGAGTCTTTAGGATCAACCCAAATACGACGATCTGCTTCCAGTTAATTTTTGTATATGGTGCTAGGTATGGATCAAAGTTCTTTGCTTTCATTTCATCTCTTTTCTTTTTTTTTTTTTTTTACATATCCATGTCCATTGTTCCAGCACCATTTGTTAAAAATTCTCCACAGAATTGCTTCTGTGCCATTGTCAAAAATCAATATATGGGGGTCTATTTCTGGACTCACTGTTGTGTCCCATCGATCTGTTTATCTATCTCATGCCTATGCCACACCACTTTGATTACTGTAGTTTAATAGCAAGTCTCCAAGCCAGGTAGGGTTAGCTCTCCAACTTAGTTCTTTTATGAAGTTGTTTCATTTATTCTAGACCCTTTGCATTTTGCTATGAACTTTAGAATCAGTTTGTCAATTTCTAAAATAAAATAAAAAAATACTCCTGGGAGATTGATTGGGATTGCATCAAACCTATAGATGTATTTAAGAATAATTAACATCCTAACACTATTGAGTCTTCAGACCCATGGACATGGTATATCTCTTTTTTTTTTTTTTTTTTTTTAAGTCTTCTTTAATTTCTCTTAGCAATCTTTAATAGTTTTCAGTGTATAGACTTTATACATCCTTTGTCAAATTAATCTAAGTATTTCATATTTGATGTTGTAAATGGTATTTTAATTTTAATTTCCAGTTATTCATTGATAGTATGTAGAAATTTATTTCTGTATATTGATCATGTAACTTTACTAGACTTGCTTATTAGTTTTTGTAGCTTTTTTATACATCCCATTGGATTTTCTGTGTAGACAATGATGTCATCTGTGAATAAAGGCATTTTACTTCTTTTTTTTTTCTTCCTTTTTTGCACTGGCTGCTAGATTCTCTATTACAATGTAGAACAGAAGTAGAGAGAGTGGACATCCTTGTCTTGTTCCTGATCTTAAGGGCTAAGCGTCAGTCTTTCATTATTAAATATGGTGTTAGGTGTGGTTTTCTTCTATTTTTTTTTTTTTTTTTTTTTTTTTACCGGGAGGTCCCGGGTATCGAACCCGGGTCCCTCCATATGGGAGACGGACGTCCAACCAGTTGAGCCACATCCGACCCCATGTGGTTTTCTTCTAGATGTCCTTCTATACCTACTTTGCTGAGAGTTTTATTAGGAATGGATTTTGGATTTTAGAAAACACTTTTTCTGCATCTGTTGAGATGATCATATGGTTTTTCTCTTTTTAGTCTGTTAATGTGGCAAATTATGCCATTTAACATTTCTAATGCTAAACCAATCTTGTATTCCTGGGATAAACTCCACCTGGTTATTAAGGACTGAATATAATCTTGAACTTTGTTTGCTATTTTATTAAGAATTTTCACATCTATGTTCATGAGGGATATTGGTCATTAGCTTTCACTGCCTGCAACATTTGGCTGCTTTTGGTAACAGAGTCATGCTTGTCTCATAGAATGAGTTTGGAGTGTCCCCTCCTTTTCAATTTTCTGGAAGAGTCTGTGTAGAGTTAGTATTATTTCTAACCACAAATGCCATTTCTTTAATATAGGGCTATTCAGGTTGCCTATTTCTTTATGAATGAACTTTGGTCATTTGTGTCTTTCAAGGAATTTGTCCATTTTAACTAATTTGTGAAGTTTATGACTTAAATTGTTGACAATAGTCCTTCATCTGTAGAGTCTGTAGTGACATCAGTGCTCTCCTTCCTGATACTAGTAATTTGTGTCATTTCCAGGGCAACTTCCATGGTTGGCTTTTCTCCTCGTGATGGGCTCTAGTTTCCTCTTTTTGCATAATGGTAATTTTCAGATGGATGACAACAGATGTGAATTTTACCTGTAGGATTCTTTTTCTTTTTTTTAATGTATTTATTTATTTATCACCCCCCCACACACCCCCTGTTGTTTTGCACTTGCTGTCTGCTCTCTGTGTGTTCTTCTGTGTTTGCTTGTGTTCTTTTTCAGGTGGCACCGGGAGCTGATCCTGGGACCTTCTGGAGTGGGGAGAGGCGCTCAGTCTCCTGCGCCACCTCAGCTCCCTGGTCTGCTGCGTCTCTCGTTGTCTCTCCTCTGTGTCTCTTTTTGTTGCGTCATCTTCCTGCGCCAGCTCTCCGTGCGGGCCAGCACTCGGCATGGGCCAGTGCGCCACTTGGGCCACCTTGCCACACAGGCCAGCTCTGTGCTCGCGCCAGCTCGCCACGGGGGCCAGCTCGCCTTTCACCAGTAGGCCCCGGGAATCGAACCCTGGACTTCCTATAGGGTAGATGGGAGCCCAATCGCTTGAGCCACATCCGCTTCCCTGTAGGATTCTTGATATTTTTGTTTTCCTAAAAATATTCTTGAGCTTTGTTCTTGGACGTGGTAGTTACCTGGAAACAGTTTGATCCTGACTGATCTTACTTTTAAAGTTGATTAGATGGGGTCAGCTTTAATGTGGAGCCAATTTCCCCCATTTCTGAGGCCAGACCCTGCTAAGGGCAATAATCAATGTTCTGTAATTATGACTTTTTTTTTTAGCTCTAGCCTTTGGGAAAAGACACTATCCTTAGCGAGGTTCGACAAGGCTTCCCTCTGAGAGGCGGGTGTTTCTTGGCTACAGGTAATCCTCAAACATTGCACCGATCAGTCCTTAGGCGAATTCTTGAGGGCCTCTGCAGACCCCAGGGCTCTTTCCCTGCGATCTCCAGCTGCCTTGGCCTCCCTGGGCCTCAGCCACCCCTCCCAGCACTGGGCTGCAAGCTCCCTCCAGGCAGAACGGGGCAGGTAGCCCTCCCTGTACGGCACCTCACGGAGATCACCTGGAGCTGCACTGTCTGATTCTGAAAACTGTCACTTCCCATAGTTTGTCTGGCTTTCCAGTTGTTTCAGGTGAGAGGGTAAATTTGCCCCCTGCCTCACTATAGGCACATTTATTGGTGAAATATGAAGCACCTTCCCTCTAAATTTGGGAGCGAGAGAAGGACAGCGGCTATCATGACTTCTCTCCAGTATTGCACTGGATACCCAAGCCAGTACCCTAAGGCAAAGGAAGAACACAAAGTGTAAAGGCTGGGTGCAGAGAATAAAGGGCCATTGTTCTTAGTAGATGCTGTATGTACAGAAAAAGCAAGCAAACAAAAAAAACTACTATACTTCCTTCCTCCTAAAGGGATAAACCATTAGAATTAATAAGATCACTGGTCATATGGTTAATTTATAAAAATTAACTGTAATTATTTGCAATGGCAATAAAAATGTCTTAACTAGGACATAAAAAGCACTGAGGATGACAGAAGAGAGTGACAGCTTGAGTCGGTTAGATTCAGAGCTTGTGTGCATCAAAGGACATGGACAGCATGCGGCAATGCCCAGCTAAAGCAGCTACTTTCAGTACATATCTCACAAGACTGCATCCAGAATAGGCCAAAAAACCCTACAAACAGATGAAAAGTAAAGACAGGTGCCCAGTTTTTTTAAATGTGCAAAAGACTTGAATAAACACTTTATAAGAGAGGCTATCCATGTAGCCAGTAAGTGGATGAAAAGGTGATGCGTGACCAGTCGCCGGGGAGATACACCTTAAAGGCAAAGAAAAGCCCCTGCCTCCCACCGGCACTGCTGAAACGTCCAAGCCTGGCACAAGGGGTGCTGGCGAGGTGAGGGCTCCTCCGCGGGAGGGGGCCCGGCGCGGCCACTTGGAGACCTGCTTGGGGTTCCAGCCCCAAGATTCAGCTGCTCTTAGCATCTGCCCCAGAGGAGGGCGCGCGCTCGTCCACAGCACTTTGCCCGTCATCGCCACAAACCGGGAGAAGCCAAACACCCGCCAGCTGCAGCCGGGCGCAGTCTGTCAGGCCACGCGCAGCGGCGTGGGCGGACATCGCCGACGCTGCGCTGCGTGACAGAGGCCGGGGCCCTGAGAGCTGCCTGAGCACAAGCTCAAGGCCAGGCAGACGTCTCTGGCACAGAGGTCGGGGGTGGGTGGCTAGCTGTGGGTGAAGCCTCTGGAGAGGCGCGACGCCCTGCGCGGAGGCCGGGCGCTGGGTTCAGAGGGGCACACACACCTACGACTTGTGCGCCGTGCCACTTGGCAGTTACACCGCAGTAAAGAGTGGCTTGAAAAGCGGGGCTTCTGGTTTTAAATGGCAAATAAAAACAAGTATGTGTCGTCTCTGCTTTAGAATAAAGAAAAAACATTTTTAAAGAGAAGGAGAGAGGAAGTGACAGCAACATAATTTGGGAAGCTGGAAACCAGAAAGCAGATGGCCGCTCTTCACAGCCTGAGAAAGCAGAAGCCCGCGGCTGTGCAGGGGCCGAGGGCCGAGGGCCCGGGCAGGCCCCCATGGAAGGGGCGCAGGCAGGCTGGGGGCAGGGCCTTGGGGGGCCTATATGGGGGGCACTCCATCCCCAGCCCTCTCCCCGGCCCTCTGAGGACCCTGGTCCAGTGTTTGGGGCTCAGGAGAGGGTGGGCCTGAGGTTCCAGGCTGGAAAGGGCTGAGGAGTGGGCGAGCCCCTTCCCCAGCTCTGCTCCCTGGGCAGGAAATGGGCGGATGCCTCTGGGTCAACAGCGAGGCCGCCGCCGCCGCCCGCCACCAGGTGTGGCTCCTGCAGCTCCTGGGTGCCCCGTGAGCTCACAGCACTGCCTCACCTGTGCCACCACAAGCACACGCAAACGGGCCCAGAGGGGGCGGAAGAGACACAGCGCCACTGCATCCCTGAGAGCTGGAGCAGTTCAAAAGGGGCCTCACTGGCGAGAACTGAAAGCCGGGGTGCAAGCAGGTGCTTATACGCCGACCTGCACCCCAGTCTTATCTACAAGAGCTGAGGGGTGGACCAGCCCCCGTGTCCACCGAGAGATGGGTAAAGAGACAAAATGTGGACCATCCATGCAACGGGATGTTACTCAGCCGAAAAAACAAGTGGAGAGCTGGGTGAGCCTTGAAGACATTTGTGTGGCGTGAAGTAAGCCAGACACAGAAGGACAAATCTTGTAGGGTCCCAATTATATGAAATACCTGGAAGCAAACTTCTAGAGAGAGAGAGCAGATCACAGGCTAGCAGTGGCGAGGTGGGGAGTGGGCGCAGTTTCTATTTGAGGTGATGAAAAGGAGATATGGACGGCTGGCAACACGACATTGGGAACATGATCAAGGTCACCGAGTTGCACACTTTAAAGTGGTTAAATGGGAAATTTTGAGCTGTACCATGTTCGTAAAATAAAAACTTTTTTTCAAAAAGGGGTGTTCAGACTACAAGGCAGATGGCTTGTGAATAAAAAATATGGTGGCAAAAATGAAAATCTCAATAAAAAGTTTGGTAGATGAATTTGAAGACGACTTCCAAAAAGTAGTACACGACAAATAAGAAGAAGGAAAATCAGAAAGAAAAGATTAAAAAAAAATTAAGAGGTTCTGTCAAGTCCCAACAGCCAATAATAGGAATTCCAGAAAGAACCAACCAGAAAAGCGGAAGGGAGGAAATTACCACGGAAACCATTGGAGGCGGCTTCCTGGGTGGGAAGGAGGCCGCCCGATTTAGCAGCCTTGTGAAGGGGCAGGAGGGGCCGGAAAGTTCCACACCAGGGCGGGCCCGCGTGGGCTCAGGGTGGGGACACGGAGCAGCCCCTCGGGCCTCTGGGTCGGCCCAGGCGCCCCGGCTCGGCCTCGCTCTCCAGCCCGTGCCAAGCGCGGTGCACCCCGACGCCGGGACCTCTAGCGCGTTGGCTCTACCCACCCGCGGAACAGACGACCCCGGGCCCGCGGCAGGGACGTGCTTGGCCCGGGAGCGCGGATGCGCGCGGGGAAGCGCCGGGCGCAGCCCACCCGCACCGCGGCTCCTATTGTACACACAGACTGCGCTGGTTTTGGGGAGAACCCGGGAGGGGAGCCTCCCACGCGAGGCATCAGCACCCAGTCGCTGGAACCGAGGAACCCACAGATCCCGAGGCCGCCCACAGCTCAGGTGCCAGTGGCCCGCCCTGGGGTGGCGAGGGGGCGGGGTCCGGCGCCAGACGTGCTGCTTTTCCTTAGGAGACGTCCACACCGCGCCCGTGCACGCGGTTGATGCAGAAACCTCTGAAAACGTGTTTAGGTCAGCAGAGACCGACCACCCGGCGCCGGGGCCCCGCAGGTGACTTCTCGGAGGCCCCAGGTCAGCCGGTCCCCCGTCCTGCGGGCCGGGTTCGCCCGCCCGTGGCCAGGGGTGGAGGGTCCCGGGCGCCGGCTCGCGCCCTCCGCCGCGGGGCCGCCTCCTCTGCCCCTCCTGCCCTCCCCACCGCCGGGGCGCGCGTGCTGGGAGTCGGCTGCCTGCTCCCGGCGCTCACCGACCTGTGCGGGCTCCGCGCGCCGCCGCCGCCGCGCCCTCGCGCTGTCTCGTGGCACCTTTGGCCGTGCGGGCGTCGGGGTGCTCAGAGCCGACCAGCTTTCCTCAAGCGCGGGACGCGCGCCCCTCTGTCCATCACTCCCAGCCTTCTCGTTCGCTCTCCAGGCCGCCCGGAGTTGGTCCAATTCCGTTTTCCCTGCGCGCCTGCCCCGCGGCCCCGTTTCCGCAGCCACCCTCCTCCCGCTGCCCGATTCCGGCCACCGCCCGGTGACCATTCGGGGCCTGGCCGGCAGCCTGGCCACCCCTGGCGTCGAGAGAGCGGTTGGCTGCTCCTGGCCCTCTTTATTTCTACCTGAGTTTAGATCCGATGTCAAATTCTACGGAAAAACAATTGCTGGGCACTGCATGGAATTTATCGGTTTGGGCCGAGGTGACACCTTTGTATTGAAGGCTCCAGTACCTGGACGTGCTTTCTCTGCGTGCCTCTGGGTCTTCTCTAACATCACCCAGTAGAGCCGGATGTTTTCTGTAGCAGCCTTAGACGCCTTTTGCTAGAGATTCTCTTAAACATATTGTTTGAAAATGCTACTTTCTAACTTGCTGCCACATGGCAATCTAATTGATTTCGGCCTTTGATTTTGATCCCAGGCTCCCCAGCCACCTCGTCACTAGCTGATGGAAAGGCTCTGTTAGATTTTCTGCACACACTCAAAGCTTCTGCAGAGCGGCTGCTTCGCTTCGTCCTTCCCATTCCTTCTGCCTGTTATTTCTTCTTTTTTTTCCCTGACTGCGTTGCCCAGGGCCTGGAGCCCAGCGTGGGAATGGGGATGGGAATAGGAATGGGGACGTAGCCCCGAGTCTCCCCACTCAGCTCAAAGGAACCACCATAGTGACTGTGGAATCTAAGGTTTGCTTTATTAGATTACAGAAGTTCTCTTCCATTTCTAGTTTGCTGAGAGTGTTGATCAACAATTGATGCTGAATTTTACCAAATACTCTTTACGCATCTTTTGCTTCTTTATTTTTTCTTTATGCATCTTTTGAGATGATGGTATGCTTTTCCCCATCAGTCAGTTTATTTGATGGATTACATTCATTTGCTTTATAATTAAACCAACCTTACATTCCTGTGATAATCCCATCTTGGTCAGATGCATTACCATCTTTATATATAGCCCGATTTAGTTTGTCAACTTTTGTTATTGTTGTTAGGAATTTTGCATCTGTGTTCTCACAGATAAACTTGGAGCCAGACTGACCTTTTCAAAATGTCTGTATAATATAAAAGGAGATTAGGCTGGCCTCTAAAAATGAAATGAATAGCAGCCACTCCTTTCCTTTTCTCAAAAGTGTTTCTCTGATTATTCACCATTGCCAAAAGTTGGAAACAACCCAGGTGTCCATCAACAGACGAATGGATAAACAAACTGTGGTCTATTCACACGATGGAATATTACGCAGCTGTAAGAAGAAATGAAGTCGTAAAGCATATGGCAACATGGATGAACCTGGACATTATGTTGAGTGAAGCAAGCCAGACACAAAAGGACAAATACTGTATGAATGCGTTACTACGAACCAAATATATTATGTAATATATTGTTTGATTAAAAAAAAAAAAATTTAGGGAGGCGGCTGTGGCTCAATCAGTGGGGCTCCCGTTTACCATGTGGGAGGCCCTGGGTTTGGTTCCCGGGGCCTCCTGGTGGGGGCGGGCCCGCCCGCACGGCGTGGTTGGCTGACCCAGCGAGCACAAGCAGCAAGGGGGGATAAATGAATAAATAAATAAAATCTTAAAAAAAAAAAAAAAATTTATATGTATCCATTATATTTAATTGAGAAATGTATATATTTATTCATCTGTGTTTACTTTTTAGTTTTTAATTGTTTATATTTTCAATTATTAAATGTACAAAATAAAGTTAAAAAAAAGTTTAAAAAAAAAAAAAGTATTTGTCTGAGATTAAAATTATTTCTTCCTTAAATGTTTGGTAGAAATTGCCTGTGAGTCTACAGTTTTCTTTGATTCTATTTTGGTGAGCATTTCCCCCCATAGGGATTTATCTATTTTGTTTACATTTCCAAATTTATTTTCAAGAGTTGTACATAAAATCCTCTTGTTATCTTTCAAATGTGTCCAGCATTCTGGATATTGGTTATTTGGGCCTTCTCTTTTATTTCTTTGGCCAGTATCACCTATTTTCTCTATGTGGTCTGTTCTGGATAATTACTTCAGCTCTTTTTTCTCTTTACTAATTCTTCATCTGTATCCAACATACTGCTAAACCCATCTGTTATTTTTATTTCAATTGTGATGTTTTCTTTCCTAGAATGTTATCTAGTTGTTTTTTTTTTTTTACAGATTTGCTATTTCTTATGACTTCTTGTGAACTGAAGATACTTCTGAGCTTGTCTTTGATTTCTTTGAACATCCTGCTCGTATTTCTTTTTATTGTCTGTGTCTGGAAATTTCGGTGGCGCTTCCGGTCATCTGTTTCTGTGCCGTCCCTTTGAGGCTTGCTCGTATCTGATGTCTGCTTCTTGCCACACTTGGAAAGTTGTCTGGGCGGCTCCCCTGGGCTCGGATGGAAGTGAGGAGGACAATATTTGGGGCTTTTTGCAGGGACAGAAGAGCTTCATCAAGGGGTTTTGATGGATGTTTAAAATAACCCCTCCGGGCACAGGCGGTTGAGCAAGGGGGCCCCTAGAGAGACCCTGAAGACAGGACCTCAGGGTGCAGCCAGGTGGGCTGAGAGGACACCGGCAACATCTCAGGGCAGCAGCTGCAGGAAGGCTACTGAGCCAAGAGGGTGCAGTCTTAGACCTACAGGCGCGGTGGAGGGGGGCCACACTGCTGGGACACTGACTTCCGAAGCAACCCCTGGATTTCGGTGTGGGTGCCACCCCAGGTGGGTGCAGGAACAGACGGGAAGGGGCCGGTCACTCCCCTAGCTGCCTGTCCTCTGCAGCCCTGTGTTGGGGATGTGCTGGTCCCCCTCCCCTCTGGTCTGGGCCTGCTCTGGAGCCCACTCCTGCAAGAGGGAAGGGGCTCACAGGGCGGTGAGACCACCCAGCAAGTGCCCCTCACTGGTGGCTGGGGGGGTGGTGACGAGGGAGGACCACAGCCTGGGCCTGGGTAGGCTGGCCTTCCTCCCAGGGTGGCCCTGCAGGCAGGGGACAGAGGGGCCGTGTCGGAACTCCCCTCACCCCAGTGTCTGCACTGAGTCCGAATCTGAAGCAGGACTGGATAAGTTGAAGATCCCAGCCCCTCCAGCCAGCCAGGGCCCCCGCCAGTGACTGCAGAGGGCTGTCAGCCGGCGGACAGCGAGGGTGCCCCAGGCGCCAGGGGGTCCCTCCAGCCCTGGCTGCAGCTCCCTGTCCACCATTCCTGGGCACTGGGCTGCTGCTCCCTGCAGGCTGCGGGTGGGCACAGGCAGTGCAGAGGGATGGCAGTAGGAGGCTCCATCTCCGCACCCCTTCCAGAGACCCCTCTGGCAAGGGGGTGTCGATTCACGCCCCCACCCACAGCGTGTGAGGCCTGGGCTGCGTCCCAGCCCACCTGTGTCCCCAGGACGACTTCCCAGGGAGTGTGTGGACCCCACCCTGGTGCCATGGCCACCTTCCTGCGGGCATCTCGGCGCCCCTCCTCTGCCCACTCCACCCGCCCTCCTCACACCCCCACACCCCCAGTGGGGCGGGCCACCACCAGGGCCCCAGACCCAGGGGTCCAGGCACAGGTTTAGGTCGTGGCTGGGGCTCTGGCTGGGCCGAGTTGGGATTCTGTCTGTTTTCCAGGTTTTTAAATCCATGTCCAGCTGCTTGGACCTGGTTTATTGGGTGCCCTTTAAACAGCGAAAAGGAAGGTTGGTTTTGGATTAGCCAGTGCGCCTGACTCCTGATGACGGAGTGTATCCACTGGCCACTCGATTCGCGAAGCTGTGGAAATGTCAGGAAAGTGTTTCTGTCCATCGCCGCCTAGTTTTCCACACGAGGGGCCCCCGAGGAGGCGCCCTGTCCTCTCGATCAAAAACATGGATTGGGCTGGTTCTGGCTGCCCAGGGAGAGATCCGGTCAGTGCTGTCCGGTTCCGGGGGGCTGTGAGGGGGTCTTCTGGAGGTCTGGGCCCAGGCTCCTGCCGTCGCCCTGGCGCTGGCACCTGGGCTTCCAGGTGGAGGGAAGGCAGGCGCCTGCCGCCCTCCTAGAGGGACGCCGAAGCCTCTGCCCGAGCTCGGGGCCCTCTCGTGAACCTCACTGCCTCCCACGTGGGGGGACCCCTGGAGGAGCCGGTCCCTCGCCCCTGCGCACCCAGGCTCTGGCCCAGCTCCGTGTGGACGCGTGGCCGCCGGCGGCCCCCTCCTCCGCGCTGGAAGTGGGGGTCCCTCCGGGACGCTGGGGCGTGGTCCCCCCCCCGGGTCAGTTTGCCTTGGGGGACGGAGGTGGGAAACAGAAACGGGGCCCAGGACCACAGGAGGGAGACCCCGGAGCTCAGCTCAGGGGCGCAGCACTGGGGCCCCTGCCTCCAGGGAGCCCCGCTCCAGAGGGAGAAAGCGGAAGCCAAGCCTCGGGCGGCCGGAACACAGTGCCGGGAAAAGGCGGCAAAGCCCGGCAGGGACGGCCGGGGAGGAGGCGGCTGTGCCGAGACCCGGATGGAGGGCGCGCGTGGGAACGTCCGGGGGAGGGCGCCGGGCCGGCAGTAGGGCGGGCGAGCGCGGGGGGGGGGGCGGCATCTGCAGGGGGGTGGGGGGGGCGGCGCCGGGGGGGGGGGGGGAGCCGGAGGGCGGGGCCCTGGGCCCTGGGGGAAGGGGGTCTCTGCATAGGGAGGGGCGGGCTGCGTTGGGGCTCAGAGCGAAACAGAGGAGTAGGCAAGGGGCGGGGGCAGGGGGCTCCTCTGTACCCCTCCCCTCGCCGCCCCAGGGAGCAGGGGAGCCTGGGGCCGCGGGAGCTGCCCCCACCCCGGCGCGCCCCCACCCCGGCAGACAAGAGGCCCCTCTCCGTCTGCCTTTACAAAAACCCTGCTCAGGAGACGTGCGCGTGCACACGTGGGGTGTGCGTGCGCGTGCACAGTGGAGCGCGTCTCCCTCAGCTGCCGGCGTGTGCAGGTGCACGTGTGCGCTGGGGCGCGCGCGCCCGGGGGCGGCGTGCGCGTGCGCAGTGCGTCGTGCCCGCGGGCGTCCTGCCCACGAGGCCCGCTGGAGCTGCCGGGGCGGTGGGCGGGGCGGGGCTCCCTCGTCACAGGACCTAAAACCACAGAGACCCGCGGCGCGGCGAGGGGGTGCCCCTGCGGGGGGCCGGCAGTGGGTGGGCCCGTGGGAGCAGAGCTGCGGGGAGGGGGCGGCCGCCCGGGGATGCCCTCCTTGCCCACCCCCTGCTGTGGGCACCGCTGCGGCCCGAGCGCCCGGCCTGGCCCGCGCGCGGCAGTTGCGGGAAGCTCAGCGTCTGCAGGGCGGGGGCGCCGTCTCCACCGCCCGCGGCCGCCGCCTCACCGTCCAGAATCTTCGCTTGGTGCCTGCAGCGCCGCCCCGGTGCGGCCGTGCTCCGTCCTCCCCGGCGTCCGCGCTGACCAGCGCCTCTGCCCCGCAGGTCACACGCTCGGCTTCGCGAGGGCCAGGGACTTGGGGGCCAGCACCCCCCACAGTCGGCCGGAAGGAGGGCCCAGGTCCCCTTGGGCCTGAGCTGGGGCAGGGTCCAAAGCCCCCCCAGGCGCCGGGGTCAGTGGCGCTGGGGTCAGCGCCTCCCTCCCAGGCGGGACGAGGCTGATGTCCGGTCCCAGCCGACCCTGAGCCCATCCGGCGGGGGGCAGGGCTGGCCTCATCCCAGGGGTGACGGGCGGCAGCTGGTGCGTCAGCGGAGAGGAATGCAGACCCCTCCCCCGGCTGCCACGCAGAGGGGGGGGCTGGAAGGGCAGCGGACATCCTGAAGAACGCGAGGGTTTCCGTGTATTGTCATCCACGTGAAAATGTGTGGCCCAGGGGAGGGGCAGTGGCCACCTGGGGGCAGCCAGAAGGAACTCCTGGGAGAGCTGCGGGTGCAGGTGGTGGCGGCTGGGGGCGGCCTTGGGCCAGGAACTGTGGCCTCTGGGGCAGAGCACTCTGCCCTCACCCGAGCAGTCAGCCTGACCTGTGACTTGGTGGACGTGGCCTCAACCTGGCCCCGGATGTGCTGCAGGGGTGGGGGGTAGGAAGCCGGGGACGGTGAGGCTGAGGAGTGGCTGGAGACAATGCCGCAGGCTACACTGGACACCTGAGGGCTGATGGGCAGCTGCTGGACAGGAGACATCACAGCCTGGTGGTGATGAGGCCTGGGGAGCTCCAGCGGTCACCACCGCCCCAGGCACTGCCGCGTCCATGCTGCCCTCCCTGTCCCGAGCATGGAGCGTCCAGGGATGTCATGGGGGCTGGTGCAGGGCAAGCCACCCAGAGCTCGAGCAGAAGCTGCTACAGTCAGGGGTGTGGCTTGGGCCCAGGGGGCCAGGGGCTGCCCTGCATGTGGGGGAGTGGCTGAGGAGGACAGGCAGGCCCGCAAGAAGGGGCTGCTGCCAGTTCCTGGCTAGAGCCGCCAGATGGGGGTCTGGCTTAGAGAGGGGAACCAGGCCAATTCGGGGTCAGGACCCAGGGTGGCCGTGGGTGCAGTGGCCGGAGCTGAGGACAGGAGGCCCTTCTGCTTGGCTGTCAGCTGCCACTCCCTACACAGGCTTGGGGCAGACACGGGCACCCACCCGTGCCTTTTGCTGACCCTGCCATGGGCAGGACATCCTGCGTGGGCCACGCAAGGTGGACACACCCCAAGGGCTCAGAACCCGGGGTCTGACGTCCTCATTGGGCCTGCGACCGTCATTGACCCAGCTCAGAGTGTGTCTGGGTGTTCCTCTGGCATGGGCTGCACGAGGGGCCAAGGCTGCCCCAGGCCTAGCTGGGCACAGCGTGTGGCTGCAGGAGGTGCTGCCCAGCTGCTGCCTGTGCAGTGACGTGGGCATGGCCACCAGCTTGCCCCGGAGTGAGAGACACTTGCCTGCTCCATAGGTGAGGGTGGCAAGGGGCACACCTGTTCTCTACAGGTGAGAGACCACCTGTGTGCTCCACATGTGGTGCCATCACCAAGCTGGGGGAGCACAGCCCCGCCCAGTCCCCCACTGGGTCTCCTGGTCCTCAAGGGGGCAGGAGTGGACAGTGCACACCTCGAGCCCAAGCTGGCTCTTCCTTGCTCGTCTCCTCCTGGAGAAGGTGTGAAGGCCCCTCGGCAGGCCCCAGGAAGGGTGCAGGGTGTGCCCTCAGGTGGGGCTGGGGGACAGTGGCTGCAGCCAGTCAGGTTCGGGGATGCCCTGCCCCGCTGACTGCCCTCAGGTGGCCCCTGCTGGGTCCTGGCCCGCGTGGAGAAGCAGATGCAGGGCCTGGACCTGCTGCGGTGTGCGAGCAGGTGGGGGTGGCGGCACCCGGCCTTCCAGGTTGTGTCGGGTTCAGCCCAGGTCTCAGTGGTGTGTGGATGTGGCCAGGGCCACGAGTTCGGGCTGCTGGGGCATGTCCTGCCCTGTCCCAGCGCTGGCCGCCCTGGAGGGGGCGCGAGGGCTTCCCCAGAGCCCCCGTGGGGCCTGACGAGGTCCCAGGTGAGCGTCGCCAGGCTGCCCTCTCTCTGGTCCGTGGCACACCTAGTTTCGTGCAGAAATGGGTGGGAGAGGTGTGGCCCAAGTGTGGGCGGGGTGGCCGTGGAGGGGCATATCCGACTCCCCTCCCCACCAGGGCCTTCCCTTGCTCTCTGCAAGTAGCCGAGGCGGCCCCTGCTCCAGCAGCTGCCCCTGGCAGGCCCAGCCCCTGCTAGTGCCCTGGCCCCCAAGCAGAGCAGATGGGCAGGGCAGGTATCTTGTAGCTCCTGGTCCTGGGGGTGCAAGGGGAGCAGGGGGGCGGTGGTGAAGTGCACATACGTCAGCCCCCCCACTCACCTGTCCCAGCCCCTGCCGTGCCAGCCTGGTGGAGCCGCGAGGAGGAGGCCGCACTCCTGCCCTCGAGGCAGCTCCTGGTGGGCTCCTGCTGAGTGGGGCTGCCAGGGCCCCACACCATGCCCTGGAGACCACCCACCATGTCTCAGAGAAAACTTGTGCGGCCACTTGGGGGGTCGTATTTATTAAATAAAAGCGTCCGGGGGCTCAGGATGCCTGCAGCACGCCTGTTGCGTCAAATAGCCGTGCGGTGCCTGCAGGAGGCAGCTCCTCCCAGGCTGCTGGCAGCCCCGCACACTCCAAAGGTGGGGTGTGAGAGGGAGCCCCCCGCTGCTCCCACCAGGTGAAGGCACAGGCACCGGGCGGGTGCTGCCTGGAACCCCAAGCAGGGTTCTTAGGGCTCAGAGGTTTGGGCTTGGGGGTGGCATTCCACCAGCTCTACTAGAGCTAGAATCCACGTGTTTAAGGTAGGCAGGTCGGCGTCTTGTACGTTCTCAGAGCTGAGCGACGTCACCACGGTCACCCTGAGAACGGTCACCACCCCAGAAGGAAGCCCGCCATCCGCAGGCCCTCCCCACCCGCTCCAGAGCCCCCAGCCACCCCTACTCTCCCTGAGGCTCTACGGACACGCCGTTCCAGCCTCTCAAGTCCTGCCTGGGCTCCTGCCCTCCCTTCCAAGGCACAACAGGGCTCCTTTCCCACGCCTGTCACCAATTGACGCATTGGGAGTTTCTCCGCTTTGGGACTGTTGGGAGGCACATCGCTGCGAACGTGGGCGCGGCAGCTCCAGGCTCCGGCTCCAGGAGCACCTGTGCCGTGTCACATCCCCGGCGTCGCTGCGTCCTTGCCGCCATGTTAGCATCTGACTTTCGGGCTCCAGCCACCCTCGTGGGTGTTGTCGAACATCTTTACACGGGTGTGTTGCCATTTGTGTGCCTTCGTTGGAGAAAAGGGTAATCAAATCCTTTGTCCATTTTTAATTAGGTTGTCTCTTCATGAACGAGTTGTAAAATTTATATTTTCTAGAAACAACTCCTTTCTAAGATACGGGAGTTGCAAAAACTGTTCCTTTCTGTGTGCTTTTTCACTTTCTTCATGGCAGCCTTTGAAGGGCTTTAACTTGTGATAAAGTCCACTTTATGTGTTCTGTGGCTGCTGCTCGTGCTTTCGGGGCTGTGTCTAAGAAACTGTTGCCGAATCCATGGTGTGCTGATGTTAGGTATGCCTGCTTTTCCCTAAGCGTTTTATAATTTTAGCTTTTATATTTAGGACTTTGGTCCATTTTGAGGAATTTCTGCAGGAGCCCTGGCTTCCTCCCAGCCAGCAGCCCCTTCCTACCTGTCCCTGCAAAACACCACGCAGTCTTCTCTCCCTCCAAGGCGACAGTCCCTAGGCCCACCCAGACCTCTCTCTCCGGTGGGTTAAGAGAAGCACAGAGATGGGAAGTGGCTGTGGCTCAATCAGTGGGGCTCCCGTTTACCATATGGGAGGCCCCGGGTTCGGTTCCCGGGTCCTCCTGGTGAAGGCAGGCCCGCCCGCACGGCGTGGTTAGCTGACCCAGCGAGCACAAGCAGCAAGGGGGGGATAAATGAATAAATAAATAAAATCTTAAAAAAAAAAAAAAAGAGAGAAGCACAGAGGTGTCTGTATCATAATTTGGTTCTTGAATGTGTGGAGCTTTTATCCGCCTCAACACTGTCTCCTGCAGAGGGGGACTCTTGGCGGGCGACGTGGCTCAGCTCCTCACGCCTTCGGCACACCCAGGGCCGCTCTCCCTCGTGCCCTGCCTCGCCAGTGAGGAAGCCAAGGCTGAGCCGTGGGGTGTGCCGTGAAGCCAGAGGCCAGTTGGGGGGCTGCTGGGGCTCCGAGAACACAGAAGGGGCCCCCTCAGGCTGCCTCCCGTGAGGCCTGTTCCCAGAGCCCAGGGCAATAGGACGTGGCGGAGCCACGAGTGGCCCCGGCCCTGGACGGGGTCCTCCCCTCCCCCAGCCAGCCCCGGGGCTGGGGCCGGTGTCCTGGCTTCTCGCAGACACAGGCCGAGGACCAGTGCTGACGAGGGGGCCGGGGGGGCTGCCTTCCCATCCCCTGTGAGTGCCGGGGGTCTCCAGTGAGGGCATGGGGTGGGCCTGTCTCTGTTTTAGGGGGAGGCTCATGACATGGCTGTGCCTGGTGGGGTTTCGGCCCCCATGAGCTTCGCCACCCCCTCCCCACGTTATGTCTGTGGAGACATTGCGTTAAGTGGCAAAAGGGACTTTGCCGGCATAATTAAGGTGCTGAGCGACTGACCTTAAAATAGCTGCCGTGGGCTATCTGGGCGTCGGAGGCAGGGTCAAGGCGTGTCACCGGCGTGAAGGTGGAGGGGCCACACGTCAAGGACACGGGACCTCAGGCCGACAGCCACGAGGCCCCGAATCCTCCGGCGGCCTCGGAGCCAGGGAGGGGCTTCTTTCCAGAGCCCCGGGAGCCCTTCCCCCTTGGCCCGGCCGTGGGAGCCCCTGAGCTTGGGGCCCTGCCCAGCCGCGCCGATGGTGCCAGGGCTGCAGCTGTGACGTCCCTGAGACCGTGGAAGTGCTTCTAGAATCGAGCCGCGGGTGGCGCGGACAGGAAGAGCCTGGCTGGCCTCGCATGGCTGTGAGGAGAGACGGGGCTGCTGGGAGCCTGCTGGGGAGCCTCTGCAGGCGTGGAGCGGCGCGAGAGGGGCCGCCTTGAAGGCTGCCTGTCGTGCTGCGTAGGTCGTGGGTAGAGAACGCGGGCACGAGCCGCGCTGCTCAAGAATCCGCAGCCGGCCCGGCTGAAGGCACCGGAGGGAGCTGAGAGACATCCACCCAGCGTCCCAAGAGGCCAGCTTGTCCGATCAGAGGCGCATCCCGGCGGCCACTCTGATGGGCAGCTTTGTGGGATTCATGGGCTCTTGGTGACAAAGGCTGGTGCTGAGCCTCCCACTCTGTCAACTATAAGATATGGAGCAGCTCACCCTGTCCATCTCCCAAAGCCCTTCTAACTGGAACCCGTTCCCAGGTTCTCCCGACCTGGACTATTAGTGAGTTCTGCGTTTTCATTTCCTGCTTCATTCTCACCAGTTTGGTTTCTGCAGCTTCGAGGACGGCGCCCTCGTGTGGACGTTCTGGGTAACTGGGCAGGTGCGCCCTCGGGGCACACCTGTGCTGACCTCAGAGCAGCAGACCTGGCCCTTTCAGGCTTTTTCTGCATTGACCATTTTTAGCAAGGAGCTGCTACATCCCTTTAACTATCTTAACTGCCACTTGTGTGGGTCGTCCAAAACCACGTGTTTCCTCACTAGACCTCCTGAGTAGTCTTTTGCTCAGGGTTAGTCTTTTGGCTTTATTTTATACCATGTGCCACCAAAAGTCCATGCCTGCCCCAAGTAGAATATGACCTCACTTGGAAGTGGGGTCTTGGCAGATTGTCACGAGGTCACGCAGCCTCCCAGGCTGAGCTGGAGTCCTGCGGGAAGAGGAGGAGACACTGGATGGATGCGGACAAGCCAGGGCTGACGGAGGATGGCGACCCGCCCATGCCTGGATCTTCGACTTCTGGCTCCAGCGCCCTGGCGGAATGAGGTCTGCGGTTCTGAGCAGACCCGTTGGTTGCAGCCACCCAGGATGCTTAAGCAATGGCGGACACAATTAGTAAATGCGTAAACATTTTTTAAAAGCCTCTGCTGCCAGCAAGGACAGAGAGGGAAGTGAAGGAGAGAGAGGAAAAGCTGTCCTTGTTTCCCGTGGCAGAAAGTACAGCAGATCTTGTGAACGACGAACTGGGATGTTTAGCTGAGGAGGTTTCCAACAAAGTGTTGAAGGTGCAGCCTGTTTCCTCTCACTGCCTATGGTTAAACAAAAGGAACCAGAACTCGATGGTTGGGAAAGCCCCAGCCCATCCAGATGCTAAAATTAGGAGATTCCTTTAAGCAGCGGCATGGAGAGTGCAGCTTTGCTGAAACCTCAGATAGGTCAAAAGAGCAGGGTGTTCAGCCATTAAAGACCAAGGACAGGTTTGACAAACCTCAGGCAAACCAGAGGGCTTCTAGGAAGCTTCAGGGCATTACCCTCAGCCATCTCAGCAGAAGCTAGAATGAGAGAAGATAACAACATTGGTCCTTGGCTCTTCTGGGCAGCCTGCCCTGTGCAACTCAGAGCTGCCAGGCCAGCCCCCATAGCTGCCCGAGCCGAGTCTTTGCAGTAAATCTCCATCTCCACATAGGTTTCCTACTGCTTCGCTTCTCAGGTTGACCCTGACACAGATGAGGTACCAGAAGTGGTTCTAGGGGAACAGCCTCTGATTGGCTCTGGACTTTCTGGAACTGGTTCTCTAATGTGATTCAGTTTAAAGGCCCCGTTCCCAGTGGTAAAGAGGATGCTGGGAGCCCATTGCATGTTGTGTCAAAAGATCCTTGTGGGACGCCCTGAATCCAATTCCTGTAGGATGCCTTGGATTGCCGTCCTCAGAAGGGCCTGCTTGAACATAGAGGGGAATCTGACTGGCAAACGTTTCCCTACAATGGTTTAAAACTTTCCCTCAGGGATATGGTGGCTGGCTGTGCCTAAATGGTATGGGTTTGCTGCACATCTGCTTTCCTTTTGGGAGCTTGGAATATAGGTACGTATCGTGTGTCATGCTATGCTCTGTCCCTGGGGGACATCACCGTGTCCTGCATGTCTCTGCTGGAAGGACTCTGGTGGCCTCCCTGGGCTTCACCCAAGCACCTTCCCCTTTTCTGCCTTTGCTTGGTGTCCTTTTGCTATAATCATAGCCACAGTCAAGGCTATAGGCTGACTCCCAGGAATGGCTCGGATCACACCTCCCTGGCACGTCTGATCATGACTGTTCCAGGTGCCACTGTCTTAATTCCTCAAGCTTTATCATTATCTCGATATCTGGTAGGCAGCCCCTCCTCCTTTTATTCTCCTTCAGCCCTCCTATAGGTTTAGATATGATTTACCGGTGTGGTGTGGTTTGGAACTGCATTGACTCTATAAATCAGTTTAGGAGAAAGTGACATTCATATGATACTGCATCTTCTAACCATGAATATTTATCTAACTCTTCTCTAATGTTTTTCAAACAAGTGTAATAACTTTCTCTGCAAAGCACTTTCATGCCATTTGTTAGATTTCATTCCAGGAACTAGGATTTTATTTCACATTATTTTATTCTCTGCTGATACATAGAACTGCAGTTGCCCTTTGTGGATTGGTCTTATATCCAGCAACCGTGTTTTATTTCTTGTCCTTGTCTTATTATGGTAGCTAGACTCCCAAGACAATGTAATGTCATGGTAGTCATCCTTGTCTGTTTCTGGTTTAAAAGTGAATCTTTCGAGAGTGGATGTAGCTCAAGCAGTTGAGCACCCACTTCTCACATGGGAGGTCCTGGGTTTGGTTCCAGGTGCCTCCTTAAAAAAATAAAAACAAACAACAAGCAAAACAAATGAAAAAACCAACTCAGGGGAGCCGATGTGGCTCAGTGGTTGAGGGCCAGCTTCCACACACGAGGTCCTGAGTTCAATCCCCAGCCCCAGTACCTCAAAAAAAAAAAAGAAAAAGTGGATCTTTCAAAATAAAGTTTGGTGATTGCCAGATAACTGTTTATCAGGCTGAGAAAGTTCCCCATGGTTCCACGTTTCTATTATGAACAAATAATGAATTTTACCTAATGTTTTTCTGCAGCTATTGAGAGACTCATAGAATTTTTCCCTTTAATCTGTGACTGTGATGAATGATATTAATAAAATTTTAAATTTTGAACCAATATTGCATATCTGGGTTAAATCCATCTTGGCCATGTGTATTACCCTTTTTATATATTTCTGGCTTTATTTTGAGGTTCTTGTTTAGGATGTTTGTACCTATGTTCAAGATTATGTCTGACATTTAACTTTCCTTCCCCTCATCATCTTGTCTAGCTTCTAAATTAATTGAAAAGTATTCCCTCTTCTCTTCTACAACTTTGAGTAATATTTGAATTATGCTCCTCAAATGTTAAAGTAACTTCCTGTGAAGCTTCCTGGGCCTGATGTTTTCTTTGGGGAGCATTTTCTAGTACTGAATCTTTTCTTTCTTTTTAGGACTACTTGGTTGTCTGTATCTTCTTGAGTCACTTTTGATAATTTATATTTTTCCTGCAACATATCCATTTCACTTAAAATTTTAAAGATAAAGACATAAAGTTCTTGATGTGCTTTGTTAAAGCTTTCCTGTACCTGTAGCTCTGCTCAATTGTTGCTCAATTGTGTGTTTTTATTTCTTGATTTTGCATAAATTTCATAGTATTTTCAAATAACCAATGTTTGACTTTGTTGATCCTTTCTATTACATTTTTCTATCTCATTAATTTCTGTTCTTATCTTTATAATTTCCTTCCCTTTGCTTTCATAGGGTTGTTTCCAAGTGGAGTGCTGAGCTCATTCATTTTTAGCCTTTTTTTCTGCTGTGTAAATATTTAAGACCATAAATTTTTCTTGAAGTACTGTTTTCACTGCATTCCATTAGTTTTAGTATGTAACATTTTTATTTTTCTGCTCTAAAAAAAATTTTTTTTATATGGTACCATGGCTGGGCAATGAGCCCAGGACCTCGTGTGTGGGAAGCTGGTGCTCAACCACTGAGCCACATTGGCTTATTGGCTTCCCTGAATTGACTTTTTTGTTTCTTTGCTTGTTTTTGTTTTAAGGAGGCACTGGGAACTGAACCCAGGACCTCCCACGTGGGAAGCAGGCACTCAACTGCTTTAGCCACATCTGCTCCCCATCTGCTCTAAAATTTTTTGAATGTCCATTATAGTTACTTCTTTGAACTGTGAGTTATTTAAAAGGCTGTTTTTCACTTTCAAAAAGCTTCAATCTTTAGTTATCTTTTAAAATGATTTCTAACCTATCTGCATTGTAGTCAGAGAATATGGTCTATATAGTATGATATTGGAAATTTGTTAAGACTTGCTTTGTAGCTAAAAATAACCCATTTTACAAATTGTCCGTGTAGACTTTTAAACACACATACTGGCTGGGCCCTGGCAGGCCTCCTCCCTGCGGGGTGACGTGCCCTCGATGCCGTTTGGGGCTCAGCGGGGCCGAGCTGAGGCTGGGCCCGGGCAGCGTGCGGGGCAGGAGACCACAGGCTGGGCGTCTGCGCCGATGGACGCGGCGGCAGTGGACGCCCGAGAGGAAGAGGGCTTCGCGCTGGGCATCTCTTCCGCCTCTGATGCAGGATTCGACGCTGCGGCTGGCTGTTTAGAGTCTTCATCGTGGGTGATGAGCTGCAGTTATCGTAGAGAAGTTGCATGGACAAATCCTACCAGGAGCTTGAAGACAGCCATTTTTTAACGAGTGCATTTCCTCGGTAGAAGAGCGGATTCCTGCATTTAACACGGCGGCTCTCGCAGCGTCACAGCACCACAATGCGGAGTGACTGGTGACGTATTTGACATGTTGCTCATGTTTACAGATTTTCTGGCTTTTGAAGAAATGTTTCTGGACCGCAGATCAGAAGAAGAAGGCTGGGGACTGGACTTAAGCAGTGGCTTGGTGCTGACTCTGTAGTGCAAGCATCTTGCACGCCACCTCCCCGGAACAACCTGCGGCACCAGCTGCCCCCTGCAGGCAGCGCAGTGGGCCGGGAGAGGCTTCCGCCGATGCCAAGGGGAGAGCACGTCTCGCGCAGACTGTCATGGGGCTCTTCATCGCAGTGCAGCATCGATGGGCCAAAAAAACCCCCCGGCCCTCCCAGGGCCTGCTGTCGTCTTCAGTGGTCGTGCTACTCCTCCCGGGGTGGACAGCGGTGTGGCGTGGCGTGGCCGGCCCAGAGCCCTCCCTGCCCAGCACCTCAGCAGGCTCTGACTGCAGGCTCAGCTCCTGCACTGGGTCAGTTTCAGGCCGCCAGCCCAGGTGCCCCAGCTGTGTGGTTTTTTGTTTGTTTTTTTTTACCGGGAGGTCCCGGGGATCGAACCCGGGTCCCTCCATATGGGAGACGGACGCCCAAGCAGTTGAGCCACATCCGCCCCCAGCTGTGTGGGTTTTGATTTGGGATGTTTATCTGGGGCGTCGCTGCCCCTGTCTTGAGCTTTCCGGAGTGCCTCTTACTACAGCTCGGCCGTGGCAGTCGACTGAAAGATGCCCCTTACCTAAAAGCTACATGTGAAAATCAGCTTCTGCTTCCAGGCCTTTTATCACTGTCTTCTGCGGGTCCTGATACAATCCCACTGTGTTTTCAGAAGCCTCTTTTAAGCTTATTTTTGAAAAAAGCTTTTTATAGATGAATGCTCAGGCTAACCTAGTGGATCTAATCTTGGAGTTTCCACGATTACCCGCGTAAAGATCAAAGTGTGTGCTTTGTGTTAGTGCCATGAGGGCAGAAGTGCCCTCGCACCGGAGCACCTGCTGGCCCGGTGGCATGAGCTGTGTGCCGGTCGGAGCATGTTAGGTCTGCTTAAACTCCTTTCTGTATAAATCAATACGTTAGGTTTTCTGTTGGGGTGGGTGTGAGTTTAGTGAAAAACATAACCCTGCAAGCTCTGCCATTTCTTCTTTATGTCAAATCTCCCCTCCCAAGATGATGTTCCGCTGCTCTAGCTCAGCAGGAGGAGGCAGCAAACAGCTTCAAATGGTCAGCTGTCCTGCTATGTCATGTCCCTCGAAAGAAGAAAAAGCATAGTTTAATTCCCAATGTGTACCTTTGGAAGTTTTTTAAGTAAAAATAAAAATCTGTAATGACTTTCAAAAAAAAGAATACATATTATAGACTATAGTTAACAATAAGATTGTAATATTCTTTCATCAATTGTAACAAAGGCATCATTTAAGAAAAGAACACAGAGAAAGGATGTGGCTCAAGTGGTTGAGCTCCCGCCTCCACATGGGAGGTCCCGGGTTCAGTTCCCGGTGCCTCCTGGAATAGACAAGCAAACAACAAACAAACGAAAAAACCAACTCAGGGATGCCAATATGGCTCAGTGGTTGAGCACTGGATTCCCACATATGAGGTCCCAGGTTCAACCCCCGCCCCTGGTACCTCAAAGACAAAAAAAGATGTTAATATCAGACAAAAATAAAACCATTAAAAAAAAAATACAATTTCTTCTCATCGGGAAGCAGCTGTGGCTCAATCAGTAGGGCTCCCGTTTACCATATGGGAGGTCCCGGGTTCGGTTCCCGGGGCCTCCTGGTGAAGGCAAGCCCGCCCGCACGGCGTGGTTAGCTGACCCAGCGAGCACAAGCAGCAAGGGGGGGATAAATGAATAAATAAATAAAATCTTTAAAAAAAGAAAAAAAATTTCATCTCATCATGCTCATTATACACCTCTCTCTCTCAGATCAAACTTTCTGTATTAGTTTGCCAAAGGGCTGCTGATGCAAAGTACCAGAAATGGGCTGGCTTTTATAAAGGGGATTTATTTGGGGTAAAAGCTTACAGTTCCAAGGCCATGAAAAGTCCAAACTAAGGCACCATCAGAGGTGCCTTCTCACCACAGTCAGCTGCCACATGGGGAGGCAAGATGGCGGGCATCTCTGCCAGTCCCCACCCTTCTGCAGCTGCAGGCACACCTGGCATAGGGCTCGTCTCTTACCGGCCTCCTTTTTCAGTCTCGTGGCTCCGCTTTCTTCCCGAGTTCAGCTCTAGGCTATCAGGCATATGGCTCATCTCTCCCTGGACCTCAGCTCTTTTGAGCCTCTCAGGGCTTCTCTCCTTGCAGCTCAGCCATGGGCAAAACTGGAGTCCTTTCTCTCACGTTGCAGGATCAACTGTGGGGCCCCTTTTTCCTATGTCTCCATTTTTATCAGACCCAGCAAGAGGGCAGAGATCCAAGCTGGCTCATGCCTCTGACGTAGTCCAATCAAAATCCCTAAAGCAATCTTACCAAGTGATCTAATCAAAAGACCTTCAACTGAATTTAATTGCAAAAGATATCCTACCCACAGGAATAGATTAATTTAAAAACAATCTCTCTTTTTGGGATTCATGAAATAGCTAAAACTGTCACACTTGCTAAATGTGTTGTTCATATCATATATTTTTTTAATTTTTCTTCTTGCTTCTATCAAAAACTGAAAGAGCTGTACTAAAGCCTCTTAGGGCCGATTCATCAAGATTTCCTGGTATTTGTGTCAGTGTTTGCTTTATATGTCAAAGTTTGTAATTAGGTGCATATACATGCAACTTTAGAATTCATATAGCTTTTTGTTGAGAAATCTTTTGTAATTATGAGGTGAATCACTCTGACTCCAGGAATGCTTTTTGCCATAAAGTCTGTTTTAACTAATCTTAAAATCATTTCTCCAGCATTCTTTATTATATGCTTATCATTTTTTCATCCTTTTACTTTCAACCTTCCTTTACACTTATATTTTAAGTTTATCTTTTGTAAACTGCCTCCAGCTGGATTTTTTAATCTTGTCCAATATATATTTGCTTTTTTAACCTAAGATTTTAGTTATTTCGAAGAAGATATTATATCAATTCTAAAAGACAACAAAAGTAGGTGTGGCAGTTTGAGATTATTTATGAATCCCAGAAAGAGAAGGATTATGTTTGTAAACTGAGCTCTGTTTATGTTTGTAAACTATTCCTCTGGGTATGATTTATTTGATTGTATTAGATTCAGTGAGGGGCATCTGATTAAGTTTACTTCATAAAATCAATTTAGGGCTTCTGGTTGGGCTACTTCAGTAAGGTGTAGCTCCAGTTGAGTTCCTGCCCCTTTTGGCCTATATAAACTCACTCAAGAAGACACACGGAAGAACATACAGAAGAGGAGATTGCTCTGTCATGTTTGATCCTGGGGCCCCAGAGAGCTGAGCACCTGAAAAAAGCCTGGAAAGAAACAAGCCCTATGCAAGACTGACACAGGAAGCCCTGGGAGATGAGCCCTGTGCCAGCCTACAGCAGAGATCAGAAGAAGCTGGGGCCCAGGAAGGAGGGACCAGGCAGGGCTCACCGCCATCTTGCTTCAGCATGTGCAGCTGACTTTGATGAGAAAGCAGCCTTGAACTGGACTCTCTAGGGCCTTGTAACTGTAAGCTTTTACCCCAAATAAATACACTTTATAAAAGCCAACAGATTTCTGGCACTTTGCATCAGCACCCCTTTGGCTGATATAAGAGAGTATGGGATTTTTCCTTTTGGAGTAATGAAAATGTTCTAAAATTGACTGAGGTGATGACAGCACAGCTCTGGTGAAAATGAGAGCCACTAAGTGTGCACTTTGAATGGACTGTAAAAGGGATGGGACTGTATAACACAGGGAATCCAGTGGTGGAAGATGGACTGTGGTTAACAGGAAAAATATGAGAATTTTCTCTGATGAACTATGACAAAAATATTGGCTATAGTTAGTGGTAGTATTTTGATGATGCTCTTTCATAGTTTGTGACAAATTTTCACAACAATGCAAGGTGTTGGTGGTGGGGTGATATATGGGAGCCTTGTATGATGATATGCATGTTTGTTTTGTAAGTTCACAACTTCCGTTATACAGTTATTGTTTATGTGTGTTTATGTATGAATGATATACTTCAATAAAATTGAAAAAAAAATTATTCCATTTACATTTATTATAATCACTGATATAATTTGGGTTTATTTCTACTCTAAATTTGCACTTCCTATTTGCCCCACCTTTTCTGTTTCTTTTTTCCCCTTCTATCTTACATTCTTTTAACACATTTTTCATTCTATTTTTTCCTCTCTGCATTTAAAGTTATAAATTCTATTTCTGCTCTTTTTGGGATTATCCTAGAAATTGTAGCATGTATATTTCAATTAATGATACCTAAAGTTAAGGTTAACATGAGGACATTAGATCAATTTAAGTTTCCCACCTCCTTCCCACCTGTATTAGTCAGCCAAAGGGGTGCTGATGCAAAGAATCAGAAATCTGTTGGCATTTATAAAGGGTATTTATTTGGGTAGAAGCTTACAGTCACAAGGCCATAAAGTATAAGTTACTTTCCTCACCAGAGTCTGTTACCACATATTGGAGCAAGACGGCTGCAGGTCTCTGCGAGGGCTCAGCCTTCCTCTTCCTCCTAAGTCTCTGTGGCCCCAGCTCCTTCCATTCTGAGCTGTAGGTTAGCATAAGGCTTGTCTCTCTCCCCAGGGCTCGTTTCTTTCCAGGCTTTCTCAGCTGTTCAGGGCTCTGGTCTCTTCAGCTGCAAACTATCAGGTGAACAGCTCTGCTTTCTCCTCAGGGGCTCCAGCATCAAAAACTAAAACTTTCTCCTCTGTGGTACTGACATGGCCCGATCAAAGCCCTAATCATAATTTAATCAAGTAAAAGTGAAACCTCTGAATTTAATACAATCTAATATGCCCAGAGAAACAGACCAGTTTACAAACAATCCAATATCTATTTTTGGAATTCATAATGTCAAACTGCTACAATACCTTACCTGTTATTTTTCCAGTATTGTGATACAATCTTGTTTTTTCTTAAATCTACAAGTTAGACATTATTATATTTGTTTTATGTACTCAATGGCTTTTAGAATTGATGATGTCAGACCATTTTCCATACCAGAGACCTTGCTTCAAAGAAAAACAATTTCTTTCTTGCTAAGGAACTTCCTTTGCTGTGCCCTTTAATTAGGAACCATTGGTAGTAAATGAGCTCCATTTTCTCCTTGAAAAATCTCCAGATTTTATAATCTGTTCCTGGGGTTATACTTGTGGCTTTGAAAATCATGTGCCTTCTGGCTTCCATCGTTGCCGTTGGGACCTTGCTGTGCCTGTGTAGCTTGTTTTCCCTCTGGGCCTGCCCCGTTGGTTCTTTGCCTATATATACTCTATTTAACAGTTTTTGAGCTGGTCCCCTTGTAGCCTCCAACAATAACTAATGTTTTTCAAAGAACCATTCTGAACACATAAATATAAACATGTTTGATATATTTTATCCATCACAGCTGTCCTAACATGGCAAGTGGGAGCATTTATTGGTTCCTCCCTGCACAGATTTACCTGCCCCCTATGAATATTCCTGCCCTAGCATGATGTGCCTGTCCCAGCATAACGTACCTGCCCCCACGCAACTTACCTGTCCAGCACAGACATATCTGCCCTGGCACAACGTAACTGCCCTGGCATATCGGACCTGCCCCCCTACAGACTTACGTGCCTCCCATAGATGTTCCTGCCCCAGCAGGATGTACCTGTCGCAGCACAACATACTTGCCTCTACACAGACATACCTGTCCCCACACAGATGTACCTGTCCCAGTATAGATACCTGCTCTCACACATGTGTACCTGTCCCAGCACAATGTTCCTGCCCCACACAGGCATCACCCCAAGGGCTCAGGAACTGGGGTGGGGGGGGCCTTCTGGGGTCCACAGTCCTTGGTGAATAGATGAAGTGAGTGGGGTGCAGACAGGTGTGTCCATGGACCTTCTCCAGGCCTTGGAGGTGCCTCCCTGGCCAGCTGCTGCCCCTGCTGCCCAGGCTGGCCTGGCATCTGTCCAGGTCCACTTCCCAGAGGCACACTGGCTGCTGTCCTTCAGCAGGGGCTGGGGCCAGGCGGGTGGTGGGTCCATGCAGTGGCCTTCCTCAACCAGGGGCCAGGAGAGAGGACCTGGCCATGGCCTCAGCCTCCCCCTCGGCTGCTCTATCCCGTGCCCACCGGTTGCTGCCCAGCAGGGCTTGGAAAAGGGGTAGGGGGCGAGGAAAGGGAGCCGACGACCTGAAGCCTCAAGGCCAGGGCCAGCCTTGAGCCCTCTGACCCCACGGCCGGGCCCAATGCCGGTCCAGCTGTCCCACCCCCTGGAAGTGTGTGCCGGGGGCGCTTTCCTGCGGGGAGTCCGGGGGCGGCAGGAACCGCGTCCGCTGCTCCCTTTGTCTGCGCGCAGCCAGTGAGTGTGGCAGAGACCGCGGGACTTCCTGGACGCCTGGGAGGTGTTTTAATGAGCTCCTCAGGACCTCGGTGGCACGTTTTCTTGAGAAAACAGGAAGTCGGGTTAGCTGGAAGTAGACCCAACTGGAGCCCCCGGGCCACGTGCCACAGAGTCCCCCGGCCTCTGCAGGCATGACACGGCTCCCGACCCCACACCCGGCGAGGGCTGGGGGACAGACGGTGGGCTGGGCAGCTCAGGCCATCCTGCGGACGCGCAGGCATGGAGGCATGGCCACCAGGGCAGAGTGGACGTGCTGGACAGGCCAAGCAGGTGGGCCGCCACTGCCCCTGTCCTCAGGCCTCCCTGCCCGGCAGGAGGGTCCGGCCAATGGAGGTGAAGAGATTGCATGAGAGGGAGCCAGGGGTGGGGTCCTCAGGAAGGTGGCCCTGAGCACCAGGCAGAGGCAGCAGGACTGTGTCCAGCTCCGGGACCAGCGGGTGCACAGGCCCAGGAGTCTGGCTCAGGCTATCCCAGGACACAGAAGACAGGTGCAGGGGCAGGGATGCCAAGGGGGCCCTAAGACAGATGTGGGGGACAAGCAGGGGCCTGGGACGGGGGTGGACAGGGGTAGGCCTGGGATTTGCTCTGGCTGCCTCAGGTGAGACAGATCTGGAACCTTCTGCCCCCACGTGGGAAAGCCGGGGAGACCTGGGGGCAGGGCCACCCCTCTCCAGGTGCAAGGCAATGCTAGCTTGCACAGAGCATCACCATGGAGGGGTGGGGGTGCCGCGTAAAGATGTGGCTGTGTCGTGCTGATGACCCCAGCGGGGCTGAGGGGACGGACATCCTGCTGGCCGCCAGGTCTGGGCCGAGGGCTGGCCAGCACTGGGGAGTGGGTGTGGGGGGACGTGGCGGTGGCTCTGCTTTGGCTGCTGGATTTCAGGTCCCTGGGTGGAGCCGAGGTGGGGCCTTGGTCCCACAGGCAGCCTGAGCCCCAGGCCTGCTCCTGGAGGCTGGTTTGCTGGTCCACTCTCTTGTCCAGTGCACATGCCGCCCACGTGGGTCAGCTGGCCTCCACAATGCAGAGCCACTGGCAGCTACAAGGGGTGGTCAGAAAGGGGGACAGATGGACAGACAGACACACCAGAACCCAGGGAAGAGCAGGGACTGGTGGGGTTGGGAGAGGGGGCGTCCAGGTCAGACAGCCACATGGATGGGGGGTACAGCCCAGGTTTGGGGGATGACTCAGCACCCTGGGACAGCTTTGCTGCCGAAACCAAGCCTGGGGCCCATACGCTGGCCCAGCAGCTCCAGAGCCAGCCCCAGCCAGGTTCAGGGCAGAGACCTGGCCACCGGTGGGCAGCAGCAGCCAGCACTGTCTGTGGACCGGAACGTTCTTCCCAGGCCAGGCCTCAGGCCACATTCCCACCACCCCTGTGGCCCCTGGGCCGCCAGCTTCCAGGGGAGCCCCAGGAACTCCGTGTGGAAGCCCTGGGCACAGCCGCTCCCCCCCACACACCTGAGCAGGGAGACCCTGTTCCCAGGGCCCCCACCCTCCGCAGGTGGGGAAGCAGGGAGATGGCTCCTTGTGGGGTTTGGGTGGACCTCAGGGTACTGACCACTCGCCAGCAGAGAGTGGGCACTCAGGATGAAGGAAGAGGGGCTGCAGCCCCCAGCCTGGCCCTCCTGGCAGGCCTAAGGGCCCCCAGGCTCTGCGGGCTCCGGGGGGACGGGCTGGACGAGGCCCCACCCGGGAGGCTTCCTGGGCCCCCGGCCCGGGACGCTGGCTCAGAACCTCCACTCTCCCGGGCCCAGGCCAGAGCGGGCCACGTCCCTGGAGAGTTCCCGCCCCTGAACAAGTTTCCATTTTCTTTCCCTTCCTCCTGCTATTTTGGTGCCTTTCCCGGAGGGAAAACCCGCTCAGCGAGTAGCGAGTTCCCAGGAGCGCGGCCAGAGGGGCTGCCCCTCTGCCAGAAGGGGACAGAGCAGCCGGGGGAGGGGCCGCGGCCACCACCTGCCCCAGCACAGCGGACCCCGACTCCCGGCGCACAGGCGAGCAGTGTGTTCGGCAGCTCCCGCGAGGGTGGCCCCGCCCTGACGCACCCTCGGCCCTGCGATGCCGCAGCCTGGGCACGGGGCCGGTGGCAGCACTGTCCAGCAGCAGGGAGGACTTTCCCAGTCCTGTCCAGCATGGGAAAATGTTTTATCAAAGAATTCGAGTTAAATAAATCCAAACACGCACTCCTGACATGGCAAAGCATCTATTTTTGCTTTCCCTCCCGTTCCTTCGCCCCCCACGCCGGCTGTGGGAGCCTGGGACAGCGACACCAGCCCTCGGAAGGGGGCATCGGTGAAGCCCCTGCGGACGTGCCCCAGTGGATTGTGGGGTCAAGGCCCAGTGACAGTCTCCAAGAGGGAGGGACCACAGCCAGGGGGTGGGGTGGGGGGCTTGTTGTTAAGGGGGCAGGGCATGCAGACTCGCAGGGGCCTGGGGGCGGGAGTCGGAGGGGAGGGCAGCCGCCCCCATCACCCATGCCCAGGACTTGGGGTCCTGCAGAGGCCTGTGGGAGCCCCAGAGCCCAGGCCCGGAGGGCAGCAGGGCACCCAAGCTCGGCCCCCACTGTGGGACGTGGAGGCCCTCTTGTCCTCCTACCCAGCCCCTCGCGGCATTTGCCCCCCAGCCCCGTCCCCACACGTGGTGCCCCTCCCCCCGGGTCACACAGGCACTAAGCCACGGGCCACACCCTGCAAGGAGAAACCCCAGCCCACTTCCTCTGAGCCAGGGGGCACAGGGGGCAGCACCAGGAGCAGATCTGAGCACTTGCAAAGCCTCGAGGACGGCGGGCGGGGCCACCGCAGACGCCCCCACGGCCCTCCCCTCCCCCTCCTTTCTTTCCCACCTCCCCTCCCCATCCTAGTAGCCTTCCAGAAAGAGCCCTGGGTCTCAGCCAGCCCCTACCTGGGGACCCCAAGCACTTGCGCGGACCCCACTACCTGACAGCCTCTTGGCTCTGGCACCCAGATTCAGCTTTGGCTGCTTCTGGAAGGACCTGGTGTTTGGGGTCCACGTGAGCAGACTGTGTCCCCAAGCACAGCTGCCGCTGGGCGCCTGCCCTGTCCTCCTCCACTCCCCACGCTCTGCCCCCACTTGCCCCTCCCCACTGTGAGGCAGCTGTACAGGGGCCAGGCTGAGGGGATGGGCGAGGTCCCAAGGGCCCCCTGCTCCAAGACCAGACTTATCGTGGGAGATCCCGGGGAGCGGTGTGGGGGTAGTGGCTGCGAAGTCCACTGCCACCCGAGATACCATGTGTGACCTGGACAGGGGGGTCCTCTGGGGCTCGCCGTGGGACGGGGTGTGGCACCCTGGGGGGCCACGTGAGCAGCCCCTGGAGTCAGCCCCATACCCCAGCGGCCCCAGCGGCCCCAGCGGCCAGCTCCGTCCCCTGTGGTGTGTCTGTGTCTGCAGAGTGGGGAATACTCAGAGAGCCAGGCAGGTGTGCCTGGGCCCAGCGGTCAGTGGCATTTCTCTCTGGACCTCGGCCTGCTTGTGGCGCTGTCAGCCGGTCCAGGGCCTGGAGCCCCTCTGCCTAGGGATTTGCCCCTCTGGGTTCCGAGGCAGGAAGTGAGCAACGCTGAGCGCCGTCCACTTGGAAGGGATCAGCAAGCTCACGGCCCAAGTCATTCCAGTGGAAAAGGGAACGTGGAGGAAAGGGGAAAAGTGCCACTCCCCGGCGCCCGGGAGCATGGGCACACGGAGTGTGCGTGAGTGCAGACATGCAGACACATGCGGGTACAGGGACACGCCCGGAGAGAGCAGGCAGGCAGCCACCGCCGACAACGCCGAGACAGGCAGCTGGCCTCGGGCACCAAGGCAGAGCTGGTGCTGGCTGCGCAGAGCAGGCCACGGGCCGCAGCCAACGAGATGGCGCTGGGTCTGCCCACCCGGGTCGTGTGGGAGGCTGGACCAGGGAGGAGCCAGCCACCCAGCCTGGGGACCCCCAGTGCTGTCCCCTCAGCCCTTATGGGTCACGAGGACGCCTTGGGCTCCAGGAGAAAAGCGTGTGGAGAGGAGATCACAGAGCAAAACGTAAGGCCTGGGACGGGCTGCAGCGTGGACGCCAGCGCCCTCCCCGGCCCTCTGCTCAGCACCCTCTGCTGGCTGGCTGCCCACCAGACCAGACAGCGGCAGCAGACGCTCCAGGAGCCGCTCCCCAAAGCCCCCCAGTCCTAGAACCATCCAGGACCACTGGGCCAAATGCCAGCTCCTGAGCCCACTGCCGGCATGGTCCCCGCCCCCATTTGGTGCAGCCCTGGCCGTGGGGCTCTGCCCAAGTGGGGGACGGAGGGCGGGAGCCCTGGCGTTTCTGGGACCCTGCCCAGGACGAGCCGCATCCCGCAGGCCTGCGGCTTCATGGGGACAGACCGTCACGCCACGCTGGGCAGTGCCACAGTCACAACTGGCCAGTCCTCCAGGGGTGGCACGGGCGTTTCCCCAGAGCTGGGCTGGGGGCAGGGGGAGGTCGTGCTGCAGAGCTGGAGCAGGGGGCAGCCCATCCCACATGAGGGGGCCCCAGGCGAGGACCCAAGGCTCAGAGCCGTGTCAGGGTGCACACCAGGGCCACACAGAACCAGGGGACAGGCTCTACCCCAGGGGCAACCAACTCTGGGCTGCTACTTGTTTTGTACTTACCCTGGGGCTAAAATTTTGATTTTTACATTTTCACATACCTGGGGGAGAAACTCAAAGAAGACTATTTCACGATGTGAAATATATACAAAATTCAGATTTCAGTGTCCATAAGCGAAGCTCTCCCGGGACACAGCCGTGCCCATGAGCTCCCGGCTGCCCTGGCTGCCTTTGCAGAGACCCTGAGGCCACTCTGCCGTTATTAGGAGCTGACTACCCCCCCTCCACCCCATCCACCCACCCGGGACCCCTCACCCACCTGCTCAGCCCCACCCCGGTGTCCCACCTGCTCTCTCGTCCCTGGGTCTTGCCTGGGGGCGGGGCTCTGGCTCCCTCATGGCGAGGCCTGAGGCAGGACCTGCGCTTGCCCAGGACATCCACCGCAGCCACCAGGCCTCCAGGAAGAGGGGCCACAGAGCAGAAACAGGGCCTGCAGGCCGGAGGCTGCTGCCCTCAGTGGCTGGTGGGCAGGTGGGCACAGGCACAGGGCCTGAGTGGAGTCCCAGGGTCACAAGGTCAGCCAGGTGGTAGCCATTCCCCATCCAGTTCCTGACTGTCCCAGGAGCCCTGAGGGTGGGCCGGCCAGGGCAGGTGATGTGGCCCACCCCCAGCCCTCAGCTGTGCCTGCATTACCTGGGGTAGGGGCAGGGGAGCAGGCCCCGCCCCAGCCCTCTTTCCCCACCTCCCCTCCATGCCGCCTTCTTCCAAAGAGTCCCAGAGTGTGCCAGGCTGCCTCCCACCCCCTCACATCTCCCCGGGGGTGGGGGTGAGGGTGCGGGTGGGGGTGGGGGGCTGCAGTGGGAGGAGCTCTGGTCAGCACTTTCCAGACACCTGACAATGCCCGAGGCTCAAGGAGCGGAGGATGGAAAGGAGCAGTGCCAGCTTCTCCCACCCCACCTGGCCGTGCAGGTCCCTGTCTCCCGCAGCACCCAGGCCCTTGGAGTCTCGGAACCACTTTCCGGAGGCGGGTCCACCTGGCCCCAGTTGTCACTTCCTCCAGGCAAGCCCCCTGCCCCCCCCCCCCGGGCTTTGAAACCCACCGCTTTGCCCTTTGTGGGAGTCCTTTGGGATGTCCCCTGGGCTGGCAGCAGGGAAGGTCCCACACCCAAGCGCAGGCCTGACGCCGAGTGGGTGACCCAGCCCCGTCTGCAGGTCAGGCGGGGTCAGGCGGGGTCAGGCGGGGTCAGCGCCCAGGCCCCGGGGCTGATCTCGGGGCTGCTGCCCCGCTCTCGGCCTCGCGGAACGGGCCGTGCGTCCCGGGACAGAGCACGTGGGCCTCGGCAGCCCCGCCCCGGACGGCTGCCCCCCTCCCTCCGGCCCCGGGCGGAGGCTGCCGGCGCCCCCAGGCCCCCGAGCCCGCGCGGGAAGGCGGCCGTTGGCGTTTGAATCCCGCCGCCGCTGAGTGGCGCTTTCAAAGGCCGTTCCCAGGCGGCCCCGCCCGCCGCCGCCCCTCCTCCCGCTTTCCCACGCGGCCGGGCCGGCGGGTTCTCACGGCCGCGCGCCCCTCCCCCGTCTGGGAACGGCCCCGCGCCGCGCCCCGCACGCCCGGGCTGCCGGGGAGGGCGGGGGAGGGCGGGGGAGGGGCCCCGCGGCGAGGGGGCGCTCGGGAGCCCAGTGGGGGAGGGGCGCCGTGTGCCCCAGCGGGCGCCCCTGGGCGGCTGGGGCCGTGTCGTCGCCTGGGGGGGCCTCCCTGAGAGGCTCCTTTTCTTACCCCAGGTTGCAGCTCCTCAGCCGGCTTAGCAGATAAACAGGACCCCGCTCAGATGAACGGCAAATGCAGTTTCATATAAAATGCTTTTTACACACTGGTACATTTAGTGTAAAATGGACCCCACACCTTATCTGAAATTCGTGTTGCCGGGGGCCCTGTTTTCTCAGGCAGCCCTGGGGGGCGAGTAGAGGGGGCCCTCCTGTCCAGGGCCTGGGCATCCCCGACACCCACAGGCGCCTCGCCTGCGCCAGCCTGGAGCCCGCTGGGGTGGGGTCACAGCCGGGGCTGGGGCTGGGGATGCGGGAGGCAAAGGCTGGCAGGGCAGAGCGGGGGCAGGGGTGGGGCTGAGAAGGGGGCTTGGACCCCCATGGGCTGCCACACACTTGGACATGCTCCCGGGGTCAAGGAACACGTGAAGACACGTGCTGGTACCACTGCACGGCGTCCCCACATGCACACGCCCGACACGCAGCCACACGCACGCCCTGGTGCACTCGGTGGGTCCGAGGCCCAGCTGCACCGTTTCGCCCCCCTTCCTGGGGGTGCAGGAGCCGTGCCCTCCCACAGCTCGCCGATACACACGCGCTCCTCGCACGCGTGTGCGCACGCGCTCACGCCCTCCCACGTGCTGACAGCTGGGACGTGTGGTGCTGAGCGGGCAGGGGTCTTGGCTGTCCCCCGCCCCACCCCGGGGCTGCAGGCCCCAGGCCCATCCCCCGTAGTCTTTGGAGACATTGTCCTGGCCTCACAAAGGGGGCCAGGGGCTGTGGCCGGGCGGGGGAGGGGCCGGGACCCGTGGGAACCGCCCTCCCTGGGCCGCAGGGGCAGGCCTGGCGCGGGAGCGAGGCCCCTGCCAAGGCTGGCGTCCGTGGCCACCGGCGCCAGGCCGGAGAGCCCCCGGCTTGGGTGCTGGCGCAGCAGCCACCAGCCGCAGCCTGGACTGTGGGCCAGAGCTCCGCTTGCAGGACAGAAAAGCACCACTGTTGGCTGCGAAAGCTCCCCCTCCAGATGGCCACGCCACCCCCGGCCCACCCCCTCCCCGGGGCCTGGGGACCGGGTCGCCCCGGCGTGTGGCCAGGCCGGGCCCGGGGTCGACTGCAGGGCCCCCTCCCCACCCGGGCCACACGGAGCCCTGTGGAAATTCGGACCAAGACCGACAAGGGGCTAACACAGCACTACTAGGCAAATCGGGGCGTCCCCTCAGGCCGGGGGGCCGGGGTGGGGAGCTGCACTTCTCTTGGCTGCGCTGCCCAGCTCCCAGGCCAGGGGACGCTCTCACATGGTGGCGTTTAGGGGCAGACAGCCCAAGGCCCTGCAGGTGTTCCTGGGACAGCTTTGTAGACAGGGGTGTGCGGCCGTCCAGACCCCGGAGGGGCTTCCTCTGACACCCACGTGCTGTCCAGCAGACACCCCACCCTGCTGCAGGCACCACTTGTCAGGGCAGCTTGGGCGTGGGGCAAGGTGGGCGAGCCAGCAAGGGAGGCCTCGGGGGGCCAGCAGGCGAGGCAGGGACCAGACAGGCAGTGAGCCCCTGGGGACGGCCTCCCGCAGCGGGATGCCAGCAAAAGGACCCTGAGCAAGCAACAACCGAGGGGGAGGCCCTTATGCTCGCCTGGGGGGGGGGGGCACGGGAAGCCCCGGGTGCCGCGCGGGGGCGCACGGCCTTTCCTCTCGACTCGATGGTTTGCTGTTTCTCCACTTCCTCTGAATGAGCAAGGACGGTTCCTACTCTAAATCCAAGCAGCCCCTGTGTTTGCAGACGTGCAGGCCGAGCTCCCTGGCCCGGGCCCACCCCTGCCGCCGGGCAGCGTGAGCCCCCTGGGAGGGTGGGAGCTGCTGTGCAGGGTGGGGGCCCTCCTTGGACCCCTTGGGGGTGTCACAGGCCCAACCCTGACTGAGAAGTGGGAGCCACAAAGACGCCCTCCTTTCAGGGCGTGGGCGCTGAACAGAAGATCCTCAAGGACCCCAACTTTGCCAGGGAGACGGCACCGGGCACCCTGGGCAGGCCGAGCGCCAGCAGACGCTCCAGGTCGGGGGGTGGGGGGATTCCCAGGGCGGCCCAAGGGGGGCTGGCAGGGGCTGCAGGGGGCGGGAGGCCCAGAAGGCCCTGGCTTTGGGGCAGAGCCTGCCTTGGGCTTCCAGCCTGAAGGAGCCAGGCCTTGCCCCCTGTCCCCAGGACCCCAGATACCCCATCGTGCTCTGTCCTGGGCAGACATCAGGTGCAGCGGACGCCCCAGACTCCCCTTCCCCCCCATCCCTCACACTCGGAGAGGCCCGTGTCTCCGGGCCGTGAGGGCACAAGGCTACCCACAGGCCCCAACAGGCCTTGGTCCCCTGGGCCTTGCACCCCAGCCCTGGGGGAGTGAAGAAGCAGGGCCCAGATGGCGGCTGCCCTCCTAGCCCTGCCCACCATGCTTTGTGCCCTGACTGGGGCCTGCCTAGGAAAGCCCCCTCCCCACTGCCTACAGCTGTAGCCCCTGTTGGTCGGGGTACAGACCTGTACAGGCACCCAGAGCACAGTACATAGGAAACTGCACCCAGGACAGGTGGGCAGGTGGGCACCCAGGGAGATGGACATGCAGGGGACGTGAGCACCCAGACAGGTAAGTACCCAAGACAGTGAACACCCAGGCAGGTGGGCACCCGGAGCAGAAGGGAATGCGGGCAGGCAATCCTGGAGACACCGGATAGGACAAATGCCATGAGCTGCCTCTGCTCAGCTCTGTGGATGAAGCTTGAGAGTGGCCCTCGCAGCACGCTCCCACCGTGGGCAGAGGGACAGGCAGGTGACTCCAGCTGGGCCGCAGGGGCAGTGGCCAAAGCAGCTCTTCCTCGGGCCTGGCGGAAGGGGGTCCAGAGGGCAGACCCTCAGATCGGGCCACCCCTGCCCAGTGGCTAGGCCCTTCTGATGCCCAGGATGAGCCCCAATCTGGTGACCCCGGCCCCCAGGAGCCAGCCTTGTGCCCACCGCCCACCGACAGGCCCAGGTGGAAGTGCCGTGACTCGGAGCCACGCACGTGGGTGTTGTCCCTGGGCAGCCTCTGTGGCCTCCCATATGGGCTCCTGGGACCCAGGAGCCGGGAGCCTTCCCAGCCCCTCCTGCCTGGCTCACCTGTGCTCTCCACGCCCTCGGGGCCACCTTCCCACCCAGCGGGCTCTGGGGCAGAGGTTGGCCCTGCCCTCAGGCTCCCAGATTGGGGGGGCAGGAGTATGCTTCTGGCTCAAGGCCTGGTTTCTGGCCATGGACCCCCGCGGGCTGCCCCTGGTCCTGTTGGCCTCCGAGGGAGTGAGGCCAGGCAGCATGGCACCCTGGAGTAGATGGCAGGTGACTGGGAGCCAAGTTTCAGCCTCTCGGAGCTCCCCATTCTTCAAAACCAATGACTCCCATCTCTTGGGGTGCCTGGGACCCCAGAGTGCCCAGGATGGCTCCCCTGCAGATGCAGACACGCCGGCGGGGGGTGGGCATTGTGGACAGGAGGCAGAACCAGCTTGCCCAGCCTGGGATGGGAGTGGGGCCTCCCCAGGGCCTGCTCCCCTTGGAGTGACAGTAGGGGCCCCTCCAGCGGGCAGGCGGCCGTGGGAAAACTGGCACCCATGGTTCCCGAGGGTGGGGCCAGGCCCCTGTGGGAGGGCACCCGCGTTTGTCTGCCTGGCAGTGACTCAGCATGAGCCAGCCGGTGCCCGCCCGGGTCCCAGGAAGGCCGGCCAGCCGGTGGGCATGCCAAGGACTCCGGGGTCGGCGGACCCCACCCCACCCTCTGTCACAGCACTGTCCCTCCTACACCTGCTGGCTGCCTGGCCTCGGGACCCGGACAGGGAGTGGGCCTTCCCCAGCTAGACACACTGGCAGCCCTGCTCTCCCTGCACCCCTGCCCTGGGACCCTGGAAGCAAGTCCCAAGTTGCCTCTTCGTGCTAGAATGGGGGAGCAGGGAGAGCTTCTGGGCAGGGGCTCCCCCGTGGGAAAGCCTGGGTCAGAGCAGAGGGAGGGTCCAGCCCAGGGGCATGCTCACGGCAGAGGTGGCCCTGCTCCCCGACTGTGACGCAACCTCCCAGTGTCGAAAGGCCCGTGGGAAAGCGTGGGGGGGCGGCCACGCCTCTGACAGGGGCATGCCCCAGGCCCTCGTTCTCGGGGCTGCAGGGCGCGTCATCCCACTCCTGCCTGGCTCACTCGGAGCCCCGGGGTGAGGAGGGGCCCTGCTCAGGAAACCGCTGGCTGCCACCCTCCAGAAGCATCCAGCACAGAGCCCTGGGGCTGCCACCCTGCCCCACCCCATCGGGGAGGTCAGTAGAGCTCTGCCAAGTCCCTTGCGGGCAGGCAGGGGGCTCTGGACACAGCCCTCCCAGAAGCCTGGCCAGGGCCCTGGGTAGGAGAGTGGCAGTTTCACTCCTGACACTTCGTGGGCTGGGGGGTGCAGGTGGGGCAGCTCTGCGTCAGCGAGGTGAGAAAGGCAGGCACTCACTTCAGGACGGGCAGAAGTTGGGGCAGCTGGGTGGCCGTGCACCCTGACCCTTGCCAGCCGGGCACCATGTCCCACGCTAGGCCACTACCTGGCCAGTTCCCCTAGGAATCAAGGCTGGAGGTCCTTTGGCCTGGCACTGTCCACAAGGGCACTCGGGGTGGGAGCCAAGAGCCCCAAGGGCCAAGAGGAGCCCACACTCGGGGGGCAGGGAAGGAAGCACAGCCCCGGCCTTCCAGGCCTGCAACCAGGACTGGTACCTGAAGACCTCCAAGGACATGAAAGCGCACCTGTACATGTGTGCACACCTTCACAATTATATATACACACACACCTGTGCATGCACACACCTGCACATTCACACATGTACACACACATGCACACCTGCACGTACATGCACACACCTGCATGCATGCACACCTGCATGCTCGCACATACCTGTACATGCACACCTGCACGCACACACACCTGTCATGTATGCACACCTGTACTCTGAGAAGAGGCAAGCCCCACCCCCTGGGTCCCACGCCATGGGTTGCCCCTCTGGCTGGCAGCCTGTCGGTCCCACGCCACCGCACCAGCTCCAAGCCACTGCGCCAGCTCTGCCTCCCTGGGACGGGTCTGGGCCCCACAGGGGCCGGGGGCAGCTCCCAGCTTTCCGCAGGCAACCCTGACACTTTCGGGGCCCAGGCGGGGAGGGGCAGTGCGTGCTGTGCTGGTGGGGCAGGGGGTGGTCTCAACTCAGAGCCTTCTGTACAGAAAGCTTTGTCCGGCACAGCCCTGACAGCAGTGCCTGCGGCCGTTGCTGCCCGTGGCCTGGCCTGCCCCGTGCTCGCCTCTGGGGCCACGAGGCCACCTCCCCAGCATTTCCCCGGGGTGTCCCCGGCCCCTTGGCTGCTGGTTTGTCTGCCCGTGGCCACAGAGACCCCCGCGCTGCTGCTCAGGCCCCAGGGCCCTTATCGCCCTCACACCCAGAGCCTGTTTGCAGGGGCCGCAGCCCCAAGAACTCTCCAAGGTGAGAGTGCCCAGAAGCTTCTCAGCCCTCCCGCCTTCCAGCCCCTCCCCTGCTGGGAAGGAGGGGCCGGGCCCCCTGTGACATCAGTGGCTGCTCTCGCAGCCATTGTCCTGGGCCTGGCGCTGCCCAGCTCCCGTGCGGTCATCCTTGATTGGCAGTTGGAGAGGCTGCCCGGAGCAAGTGCATGAGCCCTGGACGCCCGCCGAGCACCCAGCTGCTTTCCCCACAGGACAGTGGGGGAACCGCCTTGGGCTCGGAGGGGCTTGTTCCTGTGCCCCCCCCCGTGTGCCCCAGGGGACTATAAGGTGGGGGAAAGGTGGCCAGGGAGGGTGGGAAGAGAGGACCAGAGGTCAGAGGCCAGGGAGCTGGGGGAGCACATGTCAGAGGATGGGGGTAGTCAGGGAAGAGGCGGAGCGGGGTGGACGGGGAACCAGGGGAGGGGCCGGCAGAGAGCCACAGGCTCCCCATGTGATCCAGGACACAGCCTCACTCTTAGAGGGGTTGGGGAGGGGGCCGTGAGGGGGCTGGAGGCTCAGGTGACCTCTTGCCCAGGCCCAGCAACAGAGCAGCGAGCACAGGCGCCGATGGGGCTGGCGGGGTCCCGGCGGTCGTGCTGCAGCGGCCCAGGCCATGGCATTCCCCCTGCGGGAAGCTACGGCAAGGTCTTCCGGGCAGGCCCCCACCTGGCCGTGTGGCCACTTCCTTCCACAAGGTCCAGCCCCAGCCTCCAGGAGCAGAGCTGAGCTCAGCTGGCAGCCCCTCAGGAGCCCCAACGGGTGGTGACGGACTGCATCCCATCCTGGGGTGGGCTGGGGCAGCCCACCATGAAAGACACCTCCCGCCAGTGGCCGTGGTTTGGACAGCACATCCTGAGCTGTGAGCACCCGGGGCAGACAAGCTTCCAGGCAGTGGGCATGCTCGGCCCATCCTGCGGAGCCACGACACCTGGTGCTCAGAAACGAGCCAGCAGGGAGGCGGGAGGGCATGGCAGGCCCAGGCCGAGGCCCCCAGGCGAGACCAAGATGGCGCCAGAGGCAGGTGGAGCTCAGCGCAGCGGGCCAGGGTGGGCAGGGGGACAGACGGGCCTGTGCTGCATGGGTCCCACCACTTTGCTGTGGCAGCACATGCCAGCCCCATCCCGGCCTCCCCCTCTCCACCCCCAATTCCCCGCCAGGCCCTGGGGCTCCAACTCCAAGGCGCACTCGTGTGGGGTGTGGGGCTGGGGCCTGCGGGGATCCCCGGCAGGGCGGAGAGAAGCTAGGGGTCTCCATCCCAGATCGGGAGCTTCCCAGCCAGGAGGCAGCAGGCCAGGCTCAGCTCAAGCAGCATCTACTGGCCCACAAGGGAACATGGCCTGGCCACAGTAGCCACACCGAGTCTGCTGCCCCGTCCTCCTTCTGAGTGTAGCTGCGACTGCAGCAAACCCCGGTGGGCACCTGTGGGCCTCCATGGCTTCTCCCCACTTACTGGAGGGGCAGCTGGGGCCTAAGACCAGGGTCCCACGGTGCCGGGGGCTGGGGAGCCCCGGTCTGAGCCCCCCACAGCCCTCCTGGTGGGCTGGAGGCTGCCGTGCCAGGCAGAGGGGTGGGGGCACCCACCGGCTGCGCCTCCTCCTTGCTCACCCCCCCGGGAATGCACCTCCACCCTCCCCTCACATCCCCTTCCTGTGCTTCCTGCTGGGTCGGAAACCAGCTCCGACTTGGCTGAGAAACGCAGCTGGAGGCCTCCGGGCAGCCGGGGCCCGGCCAGGGTCCACCTGCGGCCCTGGGTGGGAAGTCTCGGTGCAGGCTGGGGGGCTGCAGTGCAGGCCAGCCTCCACCCACCGGCCTGGCCCCGGCCTGGCTGACCACACCCCTGTCCAAGCATCCCCATTGTTGGGGGTGGTCTCGGGCCTGAGGGGTGGGGTAGGGCATCCCGGGTGCTCCCCAGTCTTCCCTTTCCTGACTGGGCATTGGCCCAGGGCCAAGCCTTATACAGCCTCCCCAGCACCTTGCAGCGAGAGCAACCCCGAGAAGACAGACCGAGTCCAGGCCACACGGGCCCGTCCAAGCCAGTGGCCTTCTGCCTCCACCCCGCAGGCAGTGCTGGAGTCAGGCCGGGGCTCCAGTGTGACCCGTGGGGGGAGGGCAGGGGCCCTAGAGGGCTGGACGGCTGCTTCCCGCACCCCTCTGCCGTCACCGGGACTCAGGAAGGGGCTGAGGGCACCGGACCCGCTTCCCAGCCCAGGCTCATCTTGGGGCCGCCGCTGCCAGCTGCAGGCCCTGCACACGCAGGGTGCCACAGGCCATGGGGGGCCCCTCCCTCCCCCCGTGCCCAGGCCGGGGGCACCTTGCTGGCCCACCTCCAGCTCAGGGCACCAAGGCAGAGCTGAGGTCCTGGACTTAAGGGTGACGCCTCTGCCCCCAGCCCCCAGCCTGGCCCTGGAAGCCAGGTCGGAGTGTCTGCTGCGGCGGCCCAGCTCAGCCCCGGGGCAGGCTTGGCCGGCACTGGGCCTCTTCCTGGGCCAGGGACAGCGGCCAGCTGACCGGCGGGCTCCGTCCGCTGCCAGGCCAGGCCCCGAGCGGCGGGCAGGAGCCGCCCTCCGCGGGACTGTCTGTGGCAGTTCCTGCTGGGGCGTCCTTCCTCCCTGGGCCGCTGGCCCCTGGCCCGAGCGGAGTGTTTGTTATTTGATCTCTATCCTCTCGGCCCTTCTACCAGGTGTCTGGGCTGCTGGGAAGAAACGCTCTCCTCTTTCCCACGCTCCCCGACACATTTTAATGAATTAGCTGCAGGCCCCGCCCCACTGCCCGCCTGCCCGCCTGCGCCCTCCCTCCCCAACCCGGCCTGGTGCCTTGAAGGTGGCCGCAGGCCTGGCCGGGGGCCGCCCTTACCCAGCCGTCCGCCCTAGGCCCTCCCAGGCCACCCTGCCACCCAGCCCTTCGCAGGCTGGGGCCCCAGAGGGCTCCCAAAAGTGCCCTCCACCCTCCAGTGTCTGTGCCCCAACCGCCGGCTCTGAGCCCTGCAGGGCAGGAAAAGAAGGGGGCCCTGGCGGGGGCAGGGAGGCCCTTCCTGCTCTGGGCCTCCACCCCGGCCGCCTTCCAGCGTGGGGGAGGCAGGCAGGACGCGCAGGGCCCACCCCACGCAGGGGCAGGGCAGGCCTGGCTGTTTCCCCAGGCCCCCGGGGGCTTCTCCTTCAGAAGCAGCACCCGGAGCTGCCTGCTCGTGGTGCCAACAACCCCCCAAGCGAGGGTCCCTGGCCCCTCCCTGCAGCACACGTTTTGGACCTCTGCCCCTCCCCCACCCGTCCTTGGTCCAGCCTCCTGTCCCCAGACCTGCCGGCCACACAGCAGGGCCGGCCGGCCGGTGGCCTAGGGTGGGCTCCCGCAGATGCTCAGCCGCCCCGCGGCCCCGGGGGCAGCCGCACAGCCAGCCGCCGGCCCAGCACAAGGCCCTTTGTCCTCCTGCCCAGTGCTGCGGGGCGCCAGCGGGGCCTTCCTCCAGGCCTCTGTCCCCGGCCACCGGGCCTGGCCCGCCTCACTCCCCCTCGGCTTGCCCCCACCACTGCCCCACAGCCCAGAACGGGTCCCAGGCAGGCGTGACAGCACGGAAGCCCTCCAGAGCACGTTGGCGGCGTGCTCTCCTGCCTTGCAGCGAGGGGTGGGCAGCAGGCGGCTGCTGCCAGCAGGCGCTCCACGGCCTCAGGCCACATGGCACCAGGGCACCTCCTGGTCTCTCCAGGGGGTTAGCAGCGAGCATTCCAGACCAGTGCGACTGAGTGCGGCCCGATTCAGCCTCCTGGGTCCCCCTCCCCCTGGTGAGGTGCTGGGGGGTGGACATGCTCTGGGGCAGGCAGGTGCGTGGGGGCTGTGGCAGGTTGAAGGGCCCTCGTGCCAGCTGCTCTGGGCCGAGGGGTCAGGCTTTCCCTCGGGGCAAATGGGAGCATGCGTGGACCGTGTGGGAGCCACCGGGAGGGTCCCTGAGGACAGCTGAGTCCACAGGCCCCGTCCCTAGGCTGCTTGGGGCAGAACTCTCCAAAGAGGAGCCTGTCCTCAGCCTGCCAGGCCTGCCACGCCCAGGGCTGCCGCGCAGGCGGGGGTCCTTTGCCTCTGCTTTCCCAGAGGCTTGCTCTGTGCTGGACATCCTCACCTGCACAGCGTCCATGGACATGGGGGGGTAGGCCGGGGGAGGGGGCAGTCTGAGTTAAATAGACCAGAGGTCTCAGGGACCCAGGGAGACCCGGACTGAGCTCCTCAGGTCCCACCCACTCGAGGGCGTCAGGCCCTGGCAGCCAGAGGCCCCCGGGGGGCCGGGCAGGCCTGCCCCAGTCACAGGGTAGGGCACCAGGGCAGCTGGCCGGAGGACGCCTTGCTGGTTCTTCCTGGCCAGTGGCTGTGACACACCCCCAGCACGGGGGGGGGGGGGGGGCAATGCCAGTGGACACCCTGGTGTGTGCAGGGCCCCAACCAGGTCTGACAGCGTGGTCCCCTGCGGCCAGGAGCTGCCTGCAGGAAATCCCGCTGGCTCTGGAAGAATGCAAGTCCCGGCACCGCTCCTGGGAAATCATTCCTCCTGAATTTCCAGCCACCGCAGATGAGCTGTAAACTGTAAATCCTAATGAGGAAATTGGGCAGGGCCGCCTCCCACTACCAGTGCTGGGGCCAGGTGTCAGAGCGGTCAGTTTGGAAATGAGTCATTCCAGAGCCCCCTTCCAGGGCAGCCCTTGGTACCACCGGGGGCTGCTCACCTGGCCGGGCCTTACCTGTGCCCGTTTATGCTGATGGGGGTGAGCGGTGGAGGGAGGCCCTGACGGCCCCAGTTGGGGAGATTGAGGAAACTCACTGGGACCCCCGCCCTCCCGCGGCGCGGCGCGGCGCGGCGGGAGCTGCTGAGGGCGGGGCCTGGAGCCCCGGTTCACCTTGGTGTGGCGCAAACACCGGGAGGCCTGGGCCGCCAGGACAGCAGCCCTCGCGCGGGAAGGGCCTGCGTGGCTGAGGGCGGGGACGCCCAAGCTGTTCGGGAGGTGGTCACCCGCGTGGGGAGACCCACGGGCGGGGCTGGGCGTGCCTCTTCGCCGCGGTCGGAGACGGCCCCTCCGCGCCGAGCGCGCACAGCGCGCCCCGCCTCTCCTCCCCGGCCGCCCGGTCTGAGACCGCCGCAGACCCCACCAGGAGTGACCGCACAGGGGCCTGGGACGGGCCGCGCATGGAGCTCGGAATTCCCCGGTGGCCGGAGGACAGTGGGCGGGCCGCGGGCGGAGAGGACGCGGCGGGGCCCGGGACGGTGAGAGGGGCCCGGGCGCGGAGCTGGAGGACCCCCGGCGGCCACCTGGCCCCCGCCCCGGGCCGCGCCGGCGACCAGCGCCCCCTGCCGCGAAGCGCGCTCCCGCGCCGGGCCCGCCCCGCCCCTCGGGGCGCCGCCCAATCGCGGGGCCGCCGGCGCGCGCGTCACGGGCGCCCATTGTTATGCAAATATAAAGGGCGCAAAAGCGCCGGGGCGCGGCGGGCGGCCAGAGCAGCGGCGCGTGGGG
>JAKSZT010022925.1:874637-925101 GCA_026826555.1 Tolypeutes matacus
TTTTTTTTTAATGTGCGTGGTTAATGTGGTTTGTGGGCGAAAATATGCATTTTTTTTTCCTAGTCTTAAAACTAAAAACTGCCATTTCCTCGTTGCACTGAGAATGCCGCCCTGCCTGATGCTTTTCCCATGCAGTTCCCTCCCCCCTCCTCCCTCCCCCCTCCCCTCTCTCCCTCTCTCCCTCCTTTCTCTTCCCCTCTCCCCCTCCTCTTTCTCTCTCCCCTTTCTCTCGCTCCCCCTCCCTTCTCTCTCTCTCCCGAACAATTCTGCGTGCGTTTGGGAAGCGCCAGGCCCGGTGCCCCCGGGTGTCCCTCCTGTGAGAAGCCACGAAACCTGCTGGCTTCGCAGAGTTTCCGCGGAAGCCTCGTTGCTCGCCGGGCAGGGGGAGGGGGGCCTTTTCTAGCGACGTCTATTATAGTTAACAGTCGGTTGCACACTTTTTAAAAAAAGTAAATGGATTTGCCACAATAAAATGTCATAACATTTATGACAGTATAAAATGTTAACATTTTAAGCCAAGTTTTAGGTGTATTTTTTGAATCTTGGTTATAAACCCAATTTTAAAGGGCGTTGTGAAGGCTACAGGCTGTACCCATATTTATATTTTTATAAAATATCTATAGACTGTGAATCTCTTGTGCTCATGGCCGAGTGAGCTTAAGGGCCGTCTGCCCCCTTCAGCCTCCCGGAGCCTCGAGGACCCGCTGCGAGGCTGGAAACCCTGCCGGGGTGGGGGACCGCTGGGGGAGGGGGCTGCACGGCCCAGGCCCCGGGCCTGGGGAGGGGTCTGTGCGTCCCTGGGACCGAAAGCCGCCCCTCCCGATCTCCGCGGTTCCAATTTTCTATGCAACCCCACACCCTTGTTTTGATCCCGAGAAATAAAGGGAGGCTGAATTATTCAAATTTAAATGAGCTTTCCCCTTCAGAGAAGTGCTGCTGGCCCTTCAAGCCCAAATGGGGAGCACGAGCGCACACAGGTGGGTGGGGGCCCTGCGCCTGGCTGGTCACATTCAGGCCACGGTCTGGCTTTTTAAAAAGTCTTGCGTGAGAAGAATATATTGATAATGTCAGTGAAACAAGCAGACGTTGAAACTGATGCACAGATTACTCCAAAGGGAGTTTTTCTGTATATTTTTATCTAGATGCAAATGCCTTTTTAATTATGTTAATTAATGTTAAGACTTTTTAGGCTCATGTGGAAGCTGTGTGTGGGTCACGGTATGAACACTCCTAACTGGATAAAGTCTGCAGCACATTCCTGAGGACGATAGTCTTGTAGCCCAGCGTGAAAAATTTATAAATAAATTTTTCATTGATCTTTTTATATTAAAAAAAAAAACAAAGTTGGCTGGCTCTCCTTTGTCTTGGCGTGAGCATGGAGCGGGGCTGGGGGCGCCGCGCAGTGCCTGGCTGGCTAACTGGCTGCCGTCTCGCTGCCGGGCAAACCCGAGCCTGTGCTAGTCACTCACGGGACCACTGAGGACCAGGGGCTGTCCCCACCACCGGACAGCGCCCCATCTCCGTGGCTCGCTGGCCCTCCCCACGCCCCACCTAGCCACGATGGCCGCCTCGGGTCCCTGCCGCCCCCCGCCCCCCGGCAGCTGTGGGTTCCTGCTGGCGAGTGCAAGCAAGCTCCAGGCCCCTGAAGGCCTCCAGGAGCCCCCGGAGAGCACAGACCCCGGAGCATCTGCCCACGCCAGAGCCCAACATCCCCATTTGTGCAAGGACAGAGGTGTCCGATCCCGGCATTCGAGGACAGCGCACACTCTCCACTCCTGAGACCTGGGCCCCTGTGTGGGGATTCTGGGGCATCACCCTGGCCGGTCCAGAGAGGGCGGCATCCACCCCCACAACAGCCTGCAAAGAGAACTTGGAGAGCTGGGAAAGAAGGTGCCAGCTCTGTGGGCTCCTTGGGAGTTACAAGGCAGCCACTCTTCCTACAGTCCTCCCAGCCCTGCAGGCGGGAGGACTTCCCTGCAGCAGGGTCAGGGCAGGGTCAGTGCTGCCAGAGTGTGTCCCGCGGATACTTTGCCCTTCCTAGACTGCCCTGGCCAGGCTTCTGGGGCTCATTTTAATTAGAAACAGGCACTTCCTGTCCCCAGAGATGGCCCTTAGACACGCCCAGGGGCCCAGGATTCTGGGGTTCCCAGTGTGAATCTAGTATTTGATGCGAAGTCCTGCCCAGGCTGTGGGAGGACAAGTTGATATAGGGATCTTGGAAATTACTGAGGTGTCAGACCATTACATGGGTGCATCTTGGGGGAGGGGATGCTGGACACCTCAATTCCCCACCCAGGTGTTTTCAGGCATTGGGGTGGGGTAAGAGCTGCACCTGGCGGGAAAGCCATCTAGCACATCGAAGGCAGTATTTGCTCTTGGGACCGCCTGGGGGTGCATGGGGTCCCAATCTGTCTACTGCCCACGTCACCCTTGAAGTTCTGCCACTGAGAAGGGGCTGCTTCCCGGCCCAGGGCAGCCCCACAGGGCTGTCTGCAGCGCCCCCCAGTGTTCTCTTCCAGCCAGCAGCACCTCTGACTGAGGAAGGCTCTGTGCTGCCCGCTGGGGGGACAGTTTTCTCTCCAGCTTGGACAGAGGAAGCTGGGCCAGCTCACACCCCCATGGGAAGAGGCAGGGACTCTGGGGTTCCAGAAAGACACAGGTGCCTCCCCTCATCAGGGGGCCGAAGCCCTTCCAGCATGTGCACACCCTGCAGTGGTCCTCTCTGGCCGCCAGGGTCAGAGCTGTAAATAAATGTGCTGCCCAGACCCCGGCCACTGGCCCCTGGCTGCGCTCTGCTCTGTTGGCCCAGCCCCCAGCACCTGCCTGAGGGTCTCTGCCCAGAAGCAGCACCCACAGCCCACACGGGGAGCAGCCTGGCAGGTGTCCAGAGACGGGATGGGGCCCCAAGCACAGGCTCGCACCTGCAGGTCCGAGAATGGGCAGCTGAGTGGAGAGAGAGGCTGAGGGTCTAGTGGTGTCCCTGGAAGGCCCCACCACCCCTCCTCAGGCAGGCCTTTTGGGAAGCCTCCAACCCCTGCCCTGACCACTAAGGCCTGCCCTGGGGGGCCCTCTGCTCTGGCCTCCAGGGATCAGCTGGGGCAGGGGGCTGTGTGTGCATGGTCAGGTTCCTGGACGCCAGCTGAGGGTCTCAGCCAGAGGGAGACCAGACCAGAGGGGCCACAGGGCAGGGGCCTGGGCCGCTGCGAGCTCCAGAGGGAGCTGGTGGGAAAAGGGGGCAGACTAGGCTGGCAGGGGCAGGGCTCGGCCCTATCCCTGCCCCCGGACCCCACCTCACAGCCAGGTGGTCTCTGTCCTGGTCCACCCCTCCGCTCGGGCCCTGGCGGCTGTTGGCGTGGACGCCACAGAGAGGCTGGGAACAGGACTCAGGAAGACGGTCCCCGAGGGCAGGGACGGCAGGGTCTGGGGGTCAGGATGGGCAGGGAGATGGGTGGGAAGAAGGAGGGAGGCAGGCATTGCGCCCTGGGGTCTCTGCCCCAAAGGCCTTCTTAGCTCAGCACCTGGAGGACGGTGGGGGGGCGCCCCCTCCCGTCTGCTGCCCCTGAGGCCTGGCCTGGCATGCGGAGACCTGGGGAAGGCTGCGGGGCCAGCTGGTGAACAGGTCGGGCACTGGACCGTGCGGGCGCAGGCCCGAGGGGGCCGTCGAAGCTGCGGCCCCGCCGCTGCCCCGCCGGGCTTTGAGGGTCCCCGGGGGTCCGCCCTCCCCACCTCCTCGCACACTCGGCCTCGACCCACCCTGGATGCAGCCCCGGGGCCCCGCCCCCTCCCGCCCCCTCCCGCCCGGCTCATTCTTCTTCTTGGCTGTCCGTCCGATGGTCCCTCCGCGCGTCCGTCAGTCTGTCTTTTTTCTCTTGCCCCTTCCAAAGCCGCGGCCCCATTGATTCCCGGGGCCTCTGCCCTCTCCTCCGCACGGGTCCCCGCTCGGCGAGCAGCTGCTATGCTAATGAGGAGGGCGGCCCGGCGGGCGGGGGCCGGGGGAGCCCGCTGCGCCGTGGGGGTAGGGGCGCCCGCGCTCACAAAGGCCGGAGCGCTGCCTGCAGAACCAGCCGGGGCCACTCCGGGCCCCCTGCCGCTCCGGCCCGGAGTCCGCTCCCCGCGCGCGCTCGCCGGGCTGGGGTGTGCGGCTCAGGACCAGCGGACATTTCTGTCCTAGGGTCACGGCCTGGGGAAGGGCGGCGGGGCTCGTTCCGGAGGCCCCCGCCCCGCCCCCACCAGGCTGCAGTGCTGGGGCTCGACGGGGCGGCGCCTGTGGGTGGGGGTCTCAGCAGAGGGACGGACGCTGGGGGAACTGCGCACCCCCACACACACTCCAGGGGCGGGGCCGGAGGGACGCGCCCCCGCTGCGCCCCCTCGGCCACCGCCTGCGCGCAGCCTTTTCCCCCGAGCCCGACGGGGGAGGGAGGTGGGCGCGCCCCGGCCTGCTAGCCGCCTTCCCCCTCCCCGCCGCCACCCCCCGGCCTCCCGCAGCCCAGCCCCGCCCCCGGGTAGGGGAGGAGAGAGGGGAGGGGCTGCGCGAGCCTGGCTGCGCGGGGGCCCCAGGCCACCTCCTGCCGGGGGCACCCGAACCTGCCCGACGGGCTCGAACGTGCCCAGACTCTGGCGACCTCGCTCCCTCGCCTCGGCCCCACGGGCGGGAATCCTGGGGTCCTGGAGCGCGGCCCGACCCATCCTCGGCCCGAACGGGTTGGGAACAGCAGGCAGCGCCCGCAGTGGACTGGGGGCTGTCGGGGTGGCGGGTCCCTGGGGAGCGGCGGGGCGGTGCTCGCTCGACTGCGCTTCTCAACCCGAATCTGCCCTCTCCCGTCCTGGCCCCTGGCCAGACCTCGGGCCGGCACTCCTCGCCCCCTTCCCGCTCCCCGCACGCGACTGGACCGAGAGAGTGGGGCCGCTGGTCCCAGGGACCGCGCGGCGTGGTGGGCAGTGCTGCCGCCCTGTGGTCGCGGCCGGCCCTGCGCCTTCCCGCCGTGGGCCACTGACCCTCGCGGTCACCGAGCTGAGCTCTGACCTGCGCGCCTATGCCCACTCTGCCCCGGTTCCCCGTCCTGCTGGGGACACGCTGCCCGCACTGCCACCCGCGGGCCGGAGTCCCCACGGCCACGTCTCTGGAGCACCCCTGCTTGCTGCCCTGGACTGCACCCCTCCCTCCTGGAATGGGGTGCAGTAGGTCACAGAAGGGGTCATTCACCAGGCAGGTGATGTAGGCAAGCCAGAACTCAGGGGCATGAGGGGGCAGATTTAAGGGAAAGCAGGGTCCCACAGGGAGTGGCCAGGCCAGGCCAGCTGGGGTGAGGGGGGCTTGGGCTGCAGCAAGGGGACTGTGGGAGAACAGGGTAAGTGTGTGAGCTGCCCAGAGGCAGAGGCCCCGAAGGTGAGAACAGATTAGGATCTGCTGCAGTGACCACAGGAGGAAATGGCCAGCAGGGCTGGGCAGTCATTGCTGAAGTGGCCTGAGTCACGACACTGCCACATTAGGCAGAGAGGCAAATGGACCAGCACATCAGGGGCAGTGTGGAGAAGGGATTCTGAGGACCATACAGCCCAGGCTGTGGGACCAGGTGACGGGGACGCACACGGAGGGCTCCTGGGACACACTGCATCCTTGGCTGTGTGGCAAAGCCATAGAGGCTCCTGGCTTCTGCAGGGCCCAGGAGGAGGTGCTGTCTGGGGGACTGAACCAGGGTCTGGGAGGTGACTCCTTCCCAGTCCTCATGCAGCAGTTAGCAGAGGTGTGCTGTTCTCTGGCTCAGTCCACGAGGAAGACAGACTTTCCAGGGCAGGGTCACTGCAGCCACCACCCGTCACCCTGCCAGTGGGAGCAGGACACCACTCACGTCCCTCGGCCTGTGAGGAGAGGAATGGAGTGCCAGAGCCTCAGTGGAGGGGGCGGAAGCCCTGATGGCTGAGGCAGAGGCTGGCACTGGACGTGGGGATCCTACAGGACACACTCCACCCAACCCCATTCCGATGGAAATGGCTGTACCCACCAAGGAAGGCTTCCCTCTGTCCTGTCTTGCCTCTCTCATCTGCTTAGAGGCAGTGCTTGAGACGTGAGCTACACAGGTTCGTGGCTCTGCCAATGGGCTGGGCCCACCTTGGCAGATATATGGGTCTCCTCCTTTGTACTCGATGCCATCAGGTAACCCTGTGGACAAGAGCCCCCAGGGGAAGCAAGCCCAAACACCCCATAAACTTTACAAAGAGAGATGACAAAAACCAAAAGAGCAGGGACTTAACCAAGTGGAAGAGTATTTCTGGCTCCCAAAGAAGCTGGAATAAGCTGGTGTGTGCCAAAAAGGATCCAGCTCCTAGGCAGGCCTTTCATTCACATGGTTCAAGAGGGCTGCCCAGATCCAGCCATTGCGTCCACATCTCAGCCAGCAGAAAGGATGAGGACTTGAACAGCGGCTTGTGCCCCTCTCCTTCAAGGACACTTCCTAGAAGTTGCTCTTGCCATGACTGCTTGCATCCCATTGACCAACCTAGCTGCAAAGCTGGCTGGGAAATGCAGTCTTAATTCTCTGCCATGTGCCCAACTTGAAATGGGGCGATGCCTCAGCAGGGCTCTTGACCCGGGGCCCGTGAGCTTGAACTGAGACCCCGAAACACATTCCTGTGGGGACACGCCGGTGCGGGCGTGATATGTTCATTAAATACTACGTCGCACAGTGTGGACGTAGTGAGGGCTCCGTGGAACAAGTGAGGAGGAAGGGCTGGGGCGGGGGCCTCCAGGGAGCCGTGGGCATCGGATCACGCTGCCACACAGCTGCTGCTGAAAGGTCTGCGCCGCACGGAGTGCAGGCGGACTCTTGGGCCCTGCTTGGCTGTTCCTTCCTGCTAGAAATACAGACAACACTCCAGATTTAAATACTTGTGCTGAAGAACTTCCCACGGATGAAAACTGTCCCGAGTGCTAAAGAAGCCCACCTGTGCTGCTCGGGTTTGTGTCTTCCAGGCCTGGTTATTACGCTTGCCTGACCTCCAAAGTTAAAAGCATTTTCTGAAGAACGGAAGAGTTTGTGTAATGATGAGTCTGCTGAACACATTTCAGTTACACCCTCAGAGCTCACCCCATTCTCTGCGATAAGCATTATTCCTCAGATTGGATGAGCAGTACAATGTCCCACCAGTGCTTTGCCGTGGAAGGTCACAGTCCGAGGAAATTAAACAGAAAGTTCTTATCTTAAAAGCCCAGGCAGAGCTTTTACTTAACTTTGAGTGCTGCAGGAAGCTTCTCGGTCCTTGCACCATAGCTGGAGAAGTGAACAGCCCATCACCCGTCGGGCCTCCGGGTTTCTTGTTCTCCTGAGGCCCCAGTTATAGAGGCCCATCACCTCCACCTTCCTTCTCCCTTATCTCACCAAGGAAAGTAATAAGTAACCCAGCACTTTGATTCTCAAGGTCACTTTGGCAGTAAAGTGTTTCTTCTCAAAACTTCCCATTCTGTCTCTCTGTAAATTGTTTCTTTTCATTTTAATCAAGGGTGAAAGAAAATTGTTAAGTTTATCATTCATATTCCTAAAAATCACTTTATTGTGGTATAATTTCCGGACGATTAAATATATCCATTTCCAGTGCAGAGTGCGATGCGTTTTGGTAGCTATATCCTCCACGGAACCAAGGCCCTAATCAAAACCTACACTTCCTTCACCCCCAAAGTTCTCACATGCCACTGTCTGCTTCCTGCCATGGCAGGTTAGCTGCCCCTATTCTAGGACTTTGTACCAAAGGAATGGCAGGCTGCTGGAGTTCCCTGCGGCTGCCATAGCACAGCACCGCACTGTGTGGCTTCAAACGCAGAAGCGTCTTGCCACGCGGTCCTGGTGGCCACGCGTCCACGGCCAAGGTGCCCGGTGGGCTACGCTCCCCAGCCCTGCAGGGAGGGCCCTGCCTGGCCGTGCCCGGCTTCTGGGGTTGGCAGCCGTTCTTGGTGCTCGGTGGCTCGGCCTCTGTCTTTAGGCGACCTTCTCCGTCTCCGTGTCACTCCTCCTCCTCTTCTAAGGACACCAGTCAAATCCGATTAAGGGCCCAGCCTGCTCCAGCATGACCTCGTTTTAACTTAACTCCATCTGCAACAACCCTATTTCCAGGTAAGGCCCCATTTGCGGGCACCAGGTCTAAGGTCTCAGCATGTCTTTTGGGGAGACACCATGGAACCCTTACCATACGAGGCTCACCCTCTGCTGTCCAGCTCCTGTCCCTCGGCACAGTGCTCCAACCCGCACGGGCACAGGGACCCACCACTTCTGGTAAAATCTGTGGCTTGCACCACAAAAAACACAGGATAGTTTCCAGTTAGCGGAATCACCATCCTCAACAGAGGCGCTGTGCCAGCAGTATGGTGGCCTGCCCTGGTCCACAGCTTCTGCCCCTGGGGAAGCCCCTCTGCCTGATGAAGCCCCTCTGCTCCTGGGGAAGCCCCTCTCCGTGACACTGAGGCCTGAGGACTGAAAATCAGACACCCAAGGGTCCGAGCAGCCAGCATCAGCCAGGACACCGTGCTGGGCCTGACACATGGCAGGCCCACGAGGCCGCCCCCAGCCCGATGGAGAGGAGCTGGGCAGCAAAGTCCCTCTGCACTGCCGGTGGAGCCAGGGACAGCCCGCTTTTGGGGTGGGGCTGCGAGTAAGTCTCCTGCGGAGTGGGAGTGGGAGTGGGAGTGGGAGTGGGAGTGGGAGTGGCAGGTCCTCCACTTTCAGAGTGGTCATCTCCCTCCTCTCCGCCGCTTCCCCCTCTTCCTGCTGCTTGACTTTCTGAGTGGAAGAATTGAAAGTACAAAATTGTTAAATATGCAGCCTTATTAATTTACAGAAATATCTGGGAGCCAGGACCCTGACTTGCTGTCAGAAGTCCATGCTGAGATGTGCTGGCTATCAGTGTAAAGTCAAAAAGCATGCAAAGCATCTCATTAATACATTTTTATACGTTACATGTTGAAATGATACCATGTCAGATATATTGGGTTAGATAAAATATGTCATTAAAATTAATTTTACCTGTTTCTTTGAACTTTTCTTAATATCACTACTAGAAAATTTAAAATCTTCTAAATTTTCTGTCAGAAGACACTGATATCAAACATTTCTGGCACTGCAAGAGGCCCTGCATATCCCTTCTAAGACAGAAACTCTCTCCCCAAAGGCAGCCACTGCTCTGAGCCCTGTCCCCGAGGATCAGTTTCGCTGACATCATATAAATGGAATAATACAGGACGTGCTCTCCTGTGTCTCTGTTCATTGGGGTTTGTCCACATTGTTGGGTGCAGCTCGTTCTTTTTTGTTACTGCGTAGTATTCAGTGTGGACTGCACCACCATTTATTTGGCCATCCCTCTACTGACAGACATTTGGGTTGTTTCCAGTTTACTCAGAGTAAGCTGCTATGAACTTTCTGATGTCCTCTGGAGGACATCAGTATCCATTTATCGTGGATACACATTCCCACGAATAAAATTGCCAATCGCAGGGTGCATGTGTGCTTAGCCTTAGGAGATGCTTCCAAATAGATTTTCAAAGTGGTTGTGTGACCTTACAACAGGTAAGAGTGTCAACCACTGCACAGCCTCAGTGGCACTTGGCATTGCCAGTTGTTCAATGTTAGCTTTTCTAGTGAGACTGTAATGGTACTGCAGTATGGTGGTTGTTTTTTTTAAAGATGTATTTATTTACTTACTTTTATCCATTTTAACCCCCTCCCCCATTTTTGCTGTTTCTGTGTCCAATCACTGGGCAACTCTCTGTGTCTGTTTCCTGCCCTCTCTTCTCACCCTTCTCCTCCTGTCTTCGGTGGGATTCATCCTCGGAACCTCCGATGTGGGAGAGAGGCGTCCTACTGCCTGCGCCACCTCAGCTCCTGGTTTCTCCTTGCGTCTCTTCTTGGTTCTCCCTTGTGTCACTCTCCTGTTACATCGTCATCTTGCTGCGGGGCTTGGGGGGCGCCTGATGGCGCACCTGCCCGCGGGGTCTGGTGGCCCGCACACCTTCTGTATTTTTCTTTTTTTATTTTTACCAGGAGGTCCCGGGGATTGAGCCCAGGTTGCTCCATATGGGAGATGGACACCCAACCACCCGAGCCACATCTGCTCCCCCACTGCAGTATCGTTTTGCATTTCCCAGAAGACACATCCTCTTCGTCTGATTTTTGGCCAGCTGAATCCTTAAGTATCTGCTCAAAAATGTGCCTGTGGCCCTTCTGCCACTGAGATTTGAGGCGCTCTCGCGAGGTTCCGGCCTCTTCCTAGGCCGGGCCACCAGGAAAAGGCCAGGTTCAGTTGAGGGCCGAGATGGTGGAGCCTGAAGGCGAAAAGCCAGGTGAGCGCGAGCCTGGCGTGTCTCAGGCGCTTCCTGAGCTGCAGGTGAGCAGTCAGACCTCAAGGCTCGGGCATGGGAGCTGGCGGTGGGCGCCTCAGCTCAAGCCTCTCCAGAAACCCCAGGTCTGGCTGGGACGCGAACTGCAGAAAAAGTTCTGTGGAGAGTGCTGTCCTGCCAGCTCCGAGGAGAACCTGCGGAAGCCAACTGGGAAAAGCCGGGCAGAAAATGCGCAGAAGCGTCCCAGGAGCCGGACTCTGACAGCCGTGCCCGGTGCAGGCCTTGAAGACTTGGTCTTCCCCAGGGAAACTGGCAAGAGAGTCCGTGTGAGGCTGAGGCCCACCGGGGCATGGAGGTTCACGAGGGCAAAGCAGGACTGAGTGGAGCACAAGGCTGCTGTGTGTTAGGAGCTCACGGCAAGGGTGTCAGCTGTGAATTTCCAGAGTTTCCGTTGTCAGCTGAAATGTCTAAATAAAGTATCACTCTCCAAAAAAATAAGTGCCTATGAAAACAATTCCGTTATCTGTTGTTTTCACATTGATCTTTAGGAATTCTCTATACATTCTGAATATTTGCCAGACAGCTGAATGGCAGATATCTTCTCCCAGTCCATGGCTTGCCTTTTCACTCAATTCTTGTTTTTGATTAACATGAAGTCTTCATTTTAATGAATTTGAATGCAACATTGTTGTTGTTGTTTTCCATTTTAACCATTTTTAATAATACAATTCATTGGCATTAATTACATTTACAGCGTTGTGCTGCCATCACCACAATCCATTACCAAAATTTTTTCATCACCCCAGATAGAAACCGTGTACCTCTTAAGCAATAACTCCCCATTCTCTCTACCCCTAGCCCTGACAACCGCTAGTTTGCTTTCTGTCTCTATGGATTTGATCATTCTAGATTTTTTTTTTTATAACACAGATGAATAAATATATACACTTCTCAATTAAATGTACTGGATACATATAATTTTTTTTTCTTTTTAATCAAACAATATGTTACACAATATATTTGGTTCATAGTAATGCAATCATACAGTATTTGTCCTTTTGTGTCTGGCTTGCTTCACTCAACATAATGTCCTCCAGGTTCATCCATGTTGCCATATGCTTTACGACTTCATTTCTTCTTACAGCTGCATAATATTCCATCGTGTGAATAGACCACAGTTTGTTTATCCATTCGTCTGTTGATGGACACCTGGGTTGTTTCCAGCTTTTGGCAATGGTGAATAATGTGGCTATGAACATCGGTGTGCAGATGTCTGTTCGTGTCACTGCTCTCAGTTCTTCTGGGTATATACCCAGTAGTGGTATTGCAGGGTCACGTGGCAAGTCTATACTCAACTTCTTTAGGAACTGCCAAACAGTCCTCCACAGTGGCTGTACCATCCTGCGTTCCCACCAACAGTGAAGAAGTGTTCCTGTCTCTCCACATCCTCTCCAACACTTGTAGTTCTCTGTCTTTTTAATAGTGGCCATTCTGATAGGTGTGAAATGATATCTCATTGTAGTTTTGATTTGCATTTCCCTAATCATTAGTGATGTTGAGCATTTCTTCATGTGTGTTTTTGCCATTTGTATTTCTTCTTTGGAGAAATGTCTATTCAAGTATTTTCCCCATTTTTTAGTTGGGTCATTTGTCTTTTTATTGTTGAGTTGTAACATCTCTTTATATATCCTGGATATTAAACCCTTATCAGATATGTGATTTCCAAATATTTTTTCCCATTGAGTTGGCTGCCTTTTCACCCTTCTGACAAAGTCCTGTGAAGTGCAAAAGTGTTTAATTTTGAGGAGGCCCCATTTATCTACTTTTTCTTTTGTTGCACGTGCTTTGGGTGTGAGGTCCAAGAAACCACCACCTACTACAAGGTCTTTAAGAGGTTTCCCTACATTTTCTTCTAGTAGTTTTATGGTCCTGGCTTTTATATTTAGATCTTTGATCCATTTTGAATTGATTCTTGTATAGGGGGTGAGATAGGGGTCCTCTTTCATTCTTTTGGTTATAAATATCCAGTTCTCCCAACACCATTTGTTGAAGAGACTGTTTTTTCCCAACAGCGTGGGCTTGGTAGGTTTATCAAAAAACAGTTGACTGTATACGTGAGGGTTTATTTCTGAATTCTCAATTCTATTCCACTGATCGATGTGTCTATCTTTATGCCAGTACCATGCTGTTTTGACCACTGTAGCTTTGTGATATGTTTCAAGGACAGGCAGTGAAATTCCTCCCACATTGCTCTTCTTTTTTAGAATGCTTTTGGCTATTCAGGTGCACTTACCCTTCCAGATGGATTTGGTAATTGCCTTCTCTAATTCCGTAAAGTAAGCTGTTGGGATTTTGAATGGTATTGCATTGAATCTATAAATCAGTTTGGGCAAGATTGACATCTTCATGATATTTATTCTTCCAATCCATGAACACAGAATGTCTTTCCATTTGTTTGGGTCTTTTATAATTTCTTTTAGCATTGTTTTGTAGTTTTCTGCATATAGGTCCTGTACTTCCTTAGTTAAATTAACTCCTAGGGGGGGTCGGATGTGGCTCAACTGGTTGGGCGTCCGTCTCCCATATGGAGGGACCCAGGTTCGATCCCTGGGACCTCCCGGTAAAAATAATTAAATAAATTAATTAATTAACTCCTAGGTATTTGAGTCTTTTTGTTGCTATTGAAAATGGAATTTTCCTCCTGATTTCCTCCTCAGATTGTTCAGTACTAGTGTACAAAAACATTACTGATTTTTGCATGTTGATCTTGTATCCTGCCACTTTGCTGAACTCATTTATTAGTTCAAGTAGCTTTACTGTGGATACTTCAGGATTTTCTAAATACAGGACCATGTCATCTGCAAACAGTGAGAGTTTTACTTCCTCTTTTCCTATTTGGACGCCTTTAATTTTTTTGTCTTGTCTAATTGCCCTTGTCTAATTTCTAGTACAATGTTGAATAACAATAGTGACAGTGGGCATCCTTGTCTTGTTCCTGATCTGAGGGGGAAAGCTTTCAACCTTTCCCCTTTGAGTATGATGTTGGCTGTGGGTTTTTCATATATGCCTTTTATCATATTGAGGAATTTTCCTTCTATTCCTATCTTTTGAAGCATTTTTATCAAAAAAAGGATGTTGGATTTTGTCGAATGCCTTTTCTGCATCTATTGAGATGATCATGTGGTTTTTTTCCTTCAATTTGTTAATGTGGTGTATTACATTGATTGATTTTCTTAGGTTGAACCAGCCTTGCATACCAGGAATAAATCCCACTTGGTCGTGATGTATAAGTCTTTTGATATGCTGTTGGATTCGATTTGCAAGTATTTTGTTGAGAATTTTTGCATCTATGTTCATGAGAGAGATTGGTCTGTAATTTTCTTTTCTTGTGGAATCTTTATCTGGCTTTGTTATTAGGGTGATGTTGGCTTCATAAAATGTGTTGGGTAATTTTCTGTCCTCTTCAATTTTTTGGAAGAGTTTAAACAGGATTGGTGTTAATTCTTTTAGAAATGCTTGGTAGAATTCACCTGTGAAGCCATCTGGGCCTGGACGTTTCTTTGCTGGGAGATTTTTGATGACGGATTCAATCTCCTTAATTGTGATTGGTTTGTTAAGTTCTTGTATTTCTTGTTGTGTCAGTGTAGGTTGGTTATGAGTTTCTAGAAATTTGTCCATTTCATCCATGTTGCCTAGTTTGTTGGCATATAGTTTCTCATAATATCCTCTTATGATTCTTTTTATTTCTGTGAGGTCATTTATAATTTCCCCTCTTTCATTTCTGATTGTATTTATTTGCATCTTCTCTCTTTTTTTCTTTGTTAGTCTAGCGAGGGGTTTGTCAATTTTATTGGTTTTCTCAAAGGACCAGCTTTTGGTTTTGTTGATTTTCTCTATTGTTTTTCTGTTCTCATTTTCATTTATTTCTGCTCTAATCTTTATTATTTCTTTCCTTCTGCTTGCTTTGGGATTGGTTTGCTGTTCTTTTCCTGTTTTTCAAGTTGTTCAGCTAAATCTTTGAGTTTAGTTCTTTCTTGTTTTTTTAATATAGGCATTTAGGGCTATAAATTTCCCTCTCAAGACTGCCTTTGCTGTATCCCATAAGTTTTGATACATTGTGTTCTCATTTTCATTTGTCTCAATATATTTACTGATTTCACTTACAATTTCTTCTTTGACCCACCAAATATTTAGGAGTGTGTTGTTCAGTCTCTACACATTTGCAAATTTCCTTTTTTCCTGTCTGTTATTGATTTCTAGTTTCATTCCATTATGATCTGAGAAGGTGCTTTGTATAATTTCAATCTTTTTATATTTATTGAGAGCTGTATTGTGACCTAACATGTGGTCTATCCTGGAGAAAGATCCATGGGCACTTGAGAAGAATGTATAACCCGCTGAGTTTGGATGCAGTGTTCTGTATACGTCTGTTAGGTCTAACTTGTTTATCATATTGTTCAAGTTCTCTGTTTCCTTGTTGATCTTCTTTCTAGTTGTTCTATCTAATGATGTGAGTGGAGTGTTGAAGTCTCCAGTGATTATTGTAGAGATGTCTACTTCTTCCTTCAGTTTTCCCAGAGTTTGTCTCATATATTTTGGGGCACCCTGGTTAGGTGCGTAGATATTTATGACTGTTATATCTTCCTGGTGGATTGTCCCTTTTATTAATATATAATGGCCTTCCGCATCTCTTATCACTTTTTTGCATTTAAAGTCTGTTTTGTCTGATATTAGTATAGCTACCCCTGCTCTTTTCTGTTTACTATTCGCGTGGATTATCGTTTTCCAACCTTTTACTTTCAGCCGGCTTGTATCCCTGGGTCTCAGGTGAGTTTCTTGTAAGCTGCATGTGGATGGCTCATGTTTTTTTATCCATTCTGTCAGCCTGTATCTTTTGATTGGGGAGTTTAATCCATTCACATTCAATGATATTACTAAAAATGCACTATTTATTTCCTCCATTTTATTCTTTGGTTTTCACCTGTCATCTTGTTTTTGTCTCTCTTTTTACTCTGTTGGTTATCCTTTCTGCTATTCTTTCTTCTATACTCTCCTCCAAGCCTCTCTCTCCTGTCTTTTTCTTTCAGGTTCTAAGGCTTCCTTTAATAATTCCTGCAAAGGTGGATTCTTTTTCGCAAACTCTCTTAGTTTCTGTTCCTTTGTGAATATTTTATACTCACATTCATATTTGCAGGACAGTTTTGCTGGATAAAGAATTCTCGGCTGGCTATTTTTCTCTTTCAGTTTCCTAATTGTATCATACCACTGTCTTCTCGCCTCCATGGTTTCTGAAGATAAATCTGCACAAAGTCTTACTGGACGTCCCTTGTACATGATCGTTTGCTTCTCTCTTGCTGCTCTGAGAATTTTCTCTTTATCTTTTACATTTGACATTCTGAATAGTAGGTGTCTTGGCGTAGGACTATTTGGATTTATTCTCATTGGGGTACGGTGTGCTTCTTGGACATGCAAGTTCATTTCTTTTGTGACAGTTGGGAAATTTTCAGCTATTATTTCCTCAAATACTCTTTCCGCCCCTTTTCCTTTCTCTTCCCCTTCTGGAACTCCCATGACACGTATGTTGTGTTTTGTGTTGTCATTCAACTCTCTGAGCCCATGCTCAATTTTTTCCATTCTTTTCTCTCTCTGTTCTTTTCTCTTTTCAATTTTAGCTGCTCTGTCTTCGGTGTCACTTATTCTTTCTTCTATCATTTCGAGTCTGCTGTTGTTGCCTCAAATGTGTTTTTGACTTCACCTATTGTGTCTTTCATTCCCATGAACTCTGTTACTTTTCTGTTCAGGATTTCAAATTCTTCTTTGCGTTCGCTCAATGTCTTCTTGATGTCATTTATCTCTTTAACTATATTGTCTTTCATCTCATTAATTTGATTTTGGAAATTTGTGCTCATCTCACTGATTAGTTCTCTCAAATTCTGCATCTCTTCTGGGACTTTGCTGTATTCCTTTTCTTGGGCCATGTCTTCTATTTTCTTAGTATGGCTCGTAATTTTTTGCTGGTGCTTAGGCATCTGGTTAGTTTGTATTTTACTTAGATGCTCTATCTCTTTCTCTTTTATGGGGTTTTAGTGGCAGGAGGCTGTGAGTTACCACAGTTTTTTGATTTTGGGCTCAACCTTGATTTTTAGGATTATCCTGCTGGTTGCTCAAAACTGGGCACTGGACCCAGTAATTGGTTGTAGAGTCGCTTCCTAGGGCCTTGGGCAGGGAGGCTATAGAGGCCAGGAAAAGCCTCTCTTACTTATTAATTTTCTTATGTGCACTTCCTTGGTCTGCCAGGAGATGGTTGTCTTTGGCAGCTCTCAATTCAATGCCTGGTCGGAGCGTATTTGTTGTGACACAGGCCAGATCAATGTGATAGAGCTTCCTCTCTGGGGGCTAGGAGCCTTGTAATTCAAATTTTCTGAGACAGTTCTCCAGACTTCTCTCATAGCGCCCCCCCTTTTCCCAGCTAGGAAATATTTCCACTCCCTTCTGAATCCTCAACAATCAGCCCCTGTTAGTAGAGGAGGAGATTGGGAGGTTTGTGTATCTTTAGCCCCTTGCAGGCTCCAAGGCAAACAATGGCGCGGCCCCACCCAGCCTGGAAGGGCTCTCGGGACAGGGCAGACCAAACCTGGGAGTCCAAAGCAGGGTCAGCCCCAGGCTCTCTCTCTCCCCTCTCCTGTGGAGCCCTCAACAATTAGTCCAGGCTAGAAGAGAGGGAGGTTGTGAGGGTCGGATTTCTCCAGTCCTTCCTAGGCTCCCAGGGCAAACCGCCGTGTGGAAGGGTCCGTGGGGCTCTGCAGCCCAAATTTGCAGGTCTGAACCTGAGTCAGCCTAAGGCTGTGCCCCTCTCTCTCCCCTTTCTGGGAGTGGCAGATCCGTGGAGCCCCCTTTGTCTGTGGTCGCAGGCCCAGAGGCCCGAGAATTCTGAAGAGTGTGGGGGAGGGTGCCGGCAGCAGCAGGTGCTGCTGGTTCCAACTCACGGTTCTGTGGTCACGATTTCCCTCTTCTGTCCCTCTCTCCTCTGGGTGTTGTGCAGCCTTCACTTACTGTTCTAAACCCTAGAAGATCTTTTTTGGGGCTATTTCAGCCTGTCTTCTAGCTATTTTTCTGGAGAAGAGACTCCCGTGTCTTACTAGTCCGCCATCTTCCCGGAAGTCTGAATGCATCAAGTTTTGATCAGTGTTTTTATGTACTCTTAGAGAAATCTTTGTCTACCCCAATGTCATTAAGATATTCCTCTGTATTTTATTCGAAAGCCTTTTTGCTTTTAGCTTTCACATTTAAATCCATGCTCCATCACAAAGTATTTTTTGTCCGGTGTGAGGGAAGGGTCAAGGTTACTGTTCTTTTTATTTTTTATATAGCCTATAATGACCCAGAACAATATATTTTAAAAGTCATCCTTTCCCTCACTGACCTGCAGTCCTGCTTTGCATAAGTCAAGTGCTCATTTACCCATCTAAGTCTAAGGTCACCTATGGCCCTCCTTTTGTTGGCGGGGCTGGGCGTGCAGTCTGGCCCCCGTTACGTATGGAGGCAGTGGGAGGGGGCTCCAGCCCCCTTAGTGTCATGCCTTCAGTGCCGGCGGCTTCCTGTCTACTGGTTCTATCAACAGCCAGGCACGGCTCCAAGAGCAGGGCAGAACCGAGGGTCCAGCAGGCCCCTCCCCAGGTGCTTACAGCTTGTCTTTTGATTTCAGGTTTCTGGACTACGCCCCAGGGCCGGGAGTTGTTGTAACCCCTCCTCTCTTTAATCCCACTGTAATTAATAAAGGTGACTTTGTGCATGTAAAAAAAGTTCACCTACGAAATTTTTCATTTCAGATATTCCATTTTTTAGTTCTAGACTTTCAATTTGTTTCTTTTATAGTTTTTAATTCTTGATTGAGATTTCCTATTGTTCCTTCATTACATTCTTGTTTTCTTTTAAATTCTTGAGCATAATACTAGTTTGCTGGTAATTCCATTATCTCTGTCATATCTGAGTTGGTTTCTATTGGATGACTATTGTTTCTGGTAATGGGTCACATTTTTAAACATATCTAGTAAATTTTTTTTTCTTAAAGATTTATTTTATTTATCCACCCCCCTCGTTGTTTGTATTCACTGTCTGCTCTCTGTGTTTGTTTGTCTTCTCTTTAGGAGGCACCAGGAACTGAACCCAGGACCTGCCATGTGGGTGAGAGGCTCTCAATCACTTGAGCCCTCTCAGCTCCCTGTCTAGTAAATTTTTATTGTATGCTGGACATTGTGAATTCTACATTGCTGAGTGAGGAGATTGTATTGTTGTAGTTTTGTTCTGATGGAAAAAGCTTGTGGGTTGGCTGATGGTTTTGAGGCCTCTTTTCAAGGTTGGTTGGAGCAGTTGTGGAGCAGCCTTTCACTCTAGAGATGGATTAGCTGCTCCAGTGCACGCCTTCCTGGGGTTTCCAATGGATGCCTGCGGTGTTCAATGAGAGAGGCCTGTCCATTCTGGCCTCTTGGTCTTTGGGCGCTTCACAGGCCTGTGTGCATTTCTGGCGGTAGTTCACCTGCTGCTTTCCAGTAATTGCTTTCCCCTCAGTAGTTGTTTGCTTGGCGTTGTGAATGCTCTCCTATACCTATACAGATTAATATTCTACCAAAGGACAGTAGGGGACCCCTGCACATCTGTAGCATGCCTTCTCTTCACAGCTCCCTGTTCTCCAGGACTGTCCCCAAAAATACAAGCTGCCTCAGCAGTCCCAATGTCCAAGCTCTCTCTCCTCAGCTCAGCAAGACCACTGCACTCTGCTTAGAGTTCTCTCCCACTGCTGAGTGTGGGAAGGGACTCTAGGCGGAAATCTGGGGAGATCACAGGGCTTGCCTCATTTGTGTCATTTTACTCAATCATTGTGGTCTTGCACTGCCTGTCATCAAAAAAATACAATTGAAAGAATGTTTATCTCATATGATTCCAGCACAAATATGATAACAAAATCTGATAAGGAAAAGTATAAGAAAAGAAAATGCAGGACAATGGCTCCTATTAATATAGATGTAAAAATCCTAAACAAAATATCAGCTAATTGAATCCAGTAAAAATACAAAGGATAATATATCATGACCAAGTGAAATTTATTCTAGGAGTACACAGGTGATTTAACATTTAAAAACTTAAAAAATGCAATTCAGCATATAAACAGGATAAATAAAAAATCCCTATATGCTCTGCAATTGATGCAGAGAAAGCATTTGAGAAAATTCAACAGTGGCCCATAATAAGAACTCTCAGCAAATTAGGAATAGGAGGGAATTTCTTTAATCTGATAAAAGGAAATCTACAAAAAAGCTACAGCTAACATCATACTTAATGGTGAAATACTGAAAAATTTCCCCCTGAAGTTGGAAACCAAGGAAGGATGGCCAATCTCCCCACTTCTCTTCAGTATTGTACTGGGGATCCTAGTCAACATTCAATAAAGCAACTAAAGGAAATAAAAGCCATCCAAATTGGAGAGGAAGAAATAAATTTGTCTTTGTTTGCAGATGACATAATTATGTACATAAAAAACCTAAGTAATCAATAAGAAAATTACTAGAACTAATATGTGAACTTAGCAATGTTGTGGGATACAAGCACGATGTTCAAAAACCAATTGTGTTTCCATAAACTATCAATTATCAATTAGAAAATGAAGCTTAAAAATTACCTTCACAATGAAAGACATGAATATACACATCCAGGAAGCTCAATGAATGAACTCTAAGCAGCATAGATGCTAGAGTTAGAATTAGAGAGAAATTATCAAAATCCAAAGACAAAGAGGGGATTTTGAAATCATCAAGTGACAGGTGACTTGCCACATACAAGGGATCTCCAATAAGATTAACAGCGGATTTCTCATCAGAAACCATGGAGTCCAGAAGACGGTGAGATGGCATGTCTAAAGTTCTTAAAGAACAATAAAAATAAAAAAATAAAAAAATAAATGATTGAAAAATAAATAATAAAATCCTTAAAGAAAAAAACTGTCAACCAAGAATTCTATATTCAGCAAAATTATCTTTGAAAAATAAAGAAATGTATACTTATAGATATATAAAAGCTGAAGGAGTTCATTACCAGAAGACCTGCCCTACAAGACATGCTCAAGGGAGCCTTCAGGCTGAAATAAAAGGACACTAGACAGTAACTCGAAGCCATAGAGAGCACTGGCAAAGAAACTGCTTTTTACATTCATATTTACCTATATAAAATCCTATATTAGTGTATTTTTTAGGTAACTGCTTTATCCCTCCCCCCATATGACTTAGGCAAATGTATAAAATGACAATTTAAAATCTATGTTAATTGGCACACACTGTACAAAGATGCAATTTTCCACAACAGCGTCGTAAAGAGGGAGGGATGGAGATATGTGGAAGCAGAGGCCAAAGCTGGGCGGGTGCTAGTCAAACTAGGTCGTTACTAGTCTGCGATGTTCATTGTAATTATAAAGGTAACCACTAAAAGGATAAATAAAAATATAGAGAAAAGGAAAGAAAGGAATCAAAATAGTATACAACAAAAAAAGCAACTGAATTCTTTAAAAAGGCAGTAATGGAGTAATTGAGGAACAAAAACATGCAAGACAGACAAAATCAAATATATAAATAGCATAAGTAAATGTTTCTTTCACAGGTATTACCTGGATTAAACTCCCTGTATTAGTCAGCCAAAGGGGTGCTGATGCAAAATACGAAATCTGTTGACTTTCATAAAGGGTATTTATTTGGGGTAGAAGCTTACAGTTACCAGGCCATACAGCATAAGTTTCTTCCCTCACCAAAGTCTGTTGCCACGTGTTGGAGCAAGACGGCTGCGACGTCCGCCAGGGTTCAGGCTCCCTCCTCCCTTCTTGGCTCCGTGGTCCCAGCTTTGCACCATGTCAGCTGTGGGCTGGGATAAGTCTCGTCCCCCTCCTGGGGCTCAGTCGTCTCTGGGCTCAGCTGCTCTGCTCTCTCCACAAGGCCAGCTGTAGACCACCAGGCTAACAGCTCGCGTCCCTTCCCAGGACCTCTGCTGTGTCTAGTGGAGCCTCCTCTCCGTCCTTACGCATCTGCTGTCCTGGGTGTTTACTTCCTAGCGATCCAATATCAAAAACCTAACTTCCTCCTCTGCCTTGTCATTTCCTACTGACGTGGCCCAATCAAAGCCTTAATCATTATTTACTCAAGTAAAAGTGAAACCTCTTAATCCAATATAATCTAATATGCCCAGAGGGACAGACCAGTTTACAAACATAATCCAATATCTATTTTTGGAATTCATAAACGATGTCAAACTGCTACACTTCCCTATTAAAAGACAGAGATTGGTAGATTGGATTAAATATGCATATGCTGTCTACAGCAGAATCACCTTAGATATAAAGCTACAAAAAGGATGAAGGTAAAAGGATGCAAAAATATATTCTTTGCAAAGAGTAACAATAAAAGAGAGAGTGTCAATATTATTGTCAACAAAATAGATTTAAAATCAGAGAGGTTTACAAGGGACAAACAAGGATAGAATATATAGATAAAATGTTCAATTCAACAAGAAGATATAGCAATTATAAACAAATATGCACCTAACAGAGCCCCAATATATATGAAATAAAAATTGACAGAATTGAAGAAAAATAGATGGCTCTACAATAATAGTTGGAGACTTTAATACACCACTTTCAAAAACTGAGAGAAAATCTAGACAGAAGATCAGTAAGAAAACAGAGGATTTGAACAACACTATAAACCAATTACACCTTGCAGAAAGATACAGAAAAATCAACCTAACACTTGCAGAATGCAGAAAACATATTCTTTTTTTTTATATATAATGTTCAATCTTAACAACTTTTAGCATTTTTTAAGGTTTATTATTTATTTATCCCCGCCCCCCCCCGGTTGCCACTTCTGCAGTCTGCTCTGTGTCCATTTGCTGTGCGTTTTTCTGTGTCTGCTTTCTGCCTTTGTTGCATCATCTTGCTGCGCCAGCTCTCCATGGGCATGGGCCGTCAGCTTTCCTCAAGCGCGGGCCAGCTCGCCTTCACCAGGAGGCCCCAGGAATCAAACCCGGGGCCTCCCATATGGTAGACGGGAGCCCAATCACTTAAGCCACATCAGCTTCCCCACATATTCTTTTTTTATGTTGCTTTACCCACATATTCTTTTTAAGTGCACATGGATCATTCTTCAGGATAGACTATATGATAGGCAAAAAATCCAATCTCAATAAAATTTTAAATATTTAAATTTAAGTAAACAAATAAATAATAGAAAGCATATGAAGTATCTTCCCTAACCACAGTGTAACAAAGCTAGAAATCAACAACAAAAGGAAAACTAGAAATTTACAAATATGTAGAAATTAAACAATACACTATTAAAAAACCAATGGTCAAAGAAGAAATCACAAGGAAAATTAGAAAATACTTAAGAGATTAACAAAAACAAAAACACAACATACCAAAACTTATGGTATCTAGTGATGGCACTGCTCACAGGGAAATTTATAATTGTAAATGCCTACATTAAAAAAAAAAAGAAAAGATCACAAATCAAGAACCTAATTTTACACCTATAGGAACTAGAAATAGAAGAGAAAACTAAATCTAAAGCAAGCAGAAGGAAAGAAATACTAAAGAACAGGGGGCGGATGTGGCTCAGATGGTTGGGCGTCCGTCTGCCATATGGAGGGACCTGGGTTCGATTCCCAGGACCTCCCGGTAAAATAAAAAATATATATATATAGTAGGTGCATGGGCTGCCAGGCTCTGTGTGCTGGTGAGCCGCCAGGCCCCGGGAGCCATGCAGCAAGATGATGAGGCAACGAGAGAGAGACGCAGGAGAGAGATAAGACGAGATGCTCCGGAAGCTCCAGAAGCCAGGAATTGAGGTGGCGCAGGTGGCAGAACACCTCTCTCCTACATTGGAGGTCTCCAGGATTGAATCCTGGTGAAGACTGGAGGAGGAGGATGAGAAGAGATGGTAGGAAACAGACACAGAGAATTGCCCAGTGAATGGACACAAAACAGCAAATGGGGAAGGGGGCCGTTAAAATGGATAAAGTAAATAAATAAATCTTTAAAAAAAAAAAATAAGAAAAAAAGAAATACTAAAGAACAGAGCAGAGATAAATGAAACTGAGAACAGAAAAACAAGAGAGAATCAATTAAACCAAAAGTTGTTTCTTTGAAAAGATCAATAAAATTGACATTCCTTTAGCCAGGAAAAAGAGAGAACATAAATCACTAAAATCGGGGATGAAAGCAGGGACCTTACAGAAATAAAAAGGATTATAAAAGAATACCATGGAAAGTGGATGTGGCTCAAGCAGTTGGGCACCCACCTACCACATAGGAAATCCAGGGTTCGGTTCCCAGTACCGCCCCCCTAAAGAAGATGAGCAAGACAGTGAGCTGATGTGATAGGCTGGAGCAGAAAGCTGATGCAACAAGATGACGCAACGAAGAGACACAACAAGGAAACACAATGAGAGGCACAAGCAGGGAGTGGAGGTGGCTCAAGCCATTGGGCACCTCCCTCCCACATGGGAGGTCCCAGGTTCAGTTCCCAGTGCCTCCTAAAAAGAAGATGAGCACACAATGAACAGACAGAGAGAGCATATAGCGAGCACAAACAACCAGGGAGAGGGGGGAGAAGGGAGGAGAAATAAATAAATTAAATAAATCTTTTTTAAAAAAGGAGAGACTACCATGAACAATTGTACACCAAGAGATTAGATAACCTAGGGGAAATGGACAAATTCCTAGAAACATACAAATTACCTGAGCTGATTCAGGAACAAATAGAAAGTCTCAAAAGCTCTAAAACAAGTAAAGAGATTAAATCAGTAATCAAAAGCTTCCCAACCAAAAAAAAAAAGTCCAGGACTGGATTGCTGCATTGCTAAATTTACCAAACATTTTAAAAATAATTAATACCAATCCTTCTCAAACTCTTCCAAAAAATAGAAGAGGAGGGAACTTATTCTATGAATAAGTACAACATTATCCTGGTATCAAAGCCAGATAAAGACAGCAAAAAGAAAAAAAGAGGGAGGCGGCTGTGGCTCAATCAGAAGGGCTCCCGTTTGCCATGTGGGGGGCCCCGGGTTCAGTTCCCGGGGCCTCCTGGTGAGGGCAGGCCCGCCCGCACGGCGTGGTTGGCTGACCCAGCGAGCAGCAAGGGGGGGATAAATGAATAAATAAATAAAATCTTTAAAAAAAAAAAAGAAAAGAAAAAAAGAAAATTAGAAACCAATATCTTATGAATAAGTGTCTTGGGGCAGGTCTATTCAGATTTATTCCGTTTGGACTGCATTGTCCTTCTTGGATGTTGATATTTGTGTCTTGCATAAGGGTTGTGAAGTTTTTGGTCATTATTTCCTCAAATATTGTTTTTGCCCCTCTCCATTTTCCTTTCCCTCTGGGACACTGATAATACATGTTTGTGCGTTTTGCATTGTCATTCAATTCCCTGAAACCCTGTTCCATTCTTTCCATTCTGTTCTCTTTCTATTCTCCTGTCTTTTCCAGTTCGGATGTTCTGTCTTCAAAATCACTAATTCTGTCTTCGAGCAATTCAAATCTGCTCCTATGTGCCTCTCATGTTTTTTTTTTTTTTTTTTTTTTTTTTTTTTGAGGTACCAGGTCTGGGGATTGAACTGAGGACCTTATGTGGAAAGCTGGTGCTCAACCACTGAGCTACAACAACTCCTTCTAATGTATTTCTTTTTAAGAAGTGCTGGAGATTGAACCCAGGACCTCATACATGGGAAGCAATTGCTCAACCATGAGCTACATCTGCTTCCCAATGAGAGCTGGTTTTTCATTTGTTTGTTTTGTTTTGTTTTTAGGAGGTACTGGGGATTCAACCTTGCACCTTGTACATGGGAAGGAGGCACTCAACCACTGAGCCACATCGGCTGAGTTGTTTTGTATTTTGTTTGTTTTTGTTTTTAGGAGGCACTGGGGACTGAACCCGGGACCTTCCATGTGGGAAGCAGGCACTCAACTGTTTGAGCCACATCTACTCCCCTCTCATTTTTTAAAGATTTATTTTATCTATCCCCCTCCTCGTTGTCTGTGGTTGCTGTCTGCTCTCTGTATCCATTTGCTTTGTGCACTGGAAACTGAACCCGGGACCTCCCATGTGGGAGAGAGGTGCTCAATCACCTGAGCCACCTCGGCTTCCTGGTTTTTTGTGTCTCTCATTGTCTTTCCTCTTTCTGTCTCTTTGGTTGTGTCATCTTGTTGTGTCAGCTCATCATGCTTGCCCGCTGTGCCAGCTCGCCTTCTGCAAGAGGCACCAGGAACTGAACCTAGGAACTCCCAGGTGGTAGGCAGAAGCCCAATCACTTGAGCCACATCCACATCCCCCTCTAATGTATTTTTAATCTCATCCACCATATTATTTCATTCCCATAAGGTCTTTTACTTTTCTTTGCAGCCTTTCAAATTGTTCTATATGCTCACCGAGTGTCTTCTCAATATCTGTTATCTCTTTAGTCATATTTTCCCTCAACTTCTTGAATTGATTTAGGAGATTTGTGTGATTATCACTGTCTTAAATCCTGTATCTCTTCAGGATATTTGGTTTGTTCCTTTGGCTGGGCCATATCCTCTATGGCTTGTAATTTTTTCTGATGTCTAGGCATCTGAATATGTTGGTGAATTTACTCTGATGGCCAATTTCTCTCTCTTATCTAGTGCTGTTTTTTTTTCTCACACAGCTCTTCTTTGTTATTTGGTTCAACTTACTCTGCATCTTTACAATTGCCCAGCTTAAGTTATCAAAATTGGGCCAGGGGGAAATGGATGTAGGTTAAGCGATTGAGCTCCTGCCTACCACATGGGAGGTCCCAGGTTCAGTTCCTGGTGCCTCCAAAAGAAGATGAGCAAGACAGCAAGCTGACACAACAGGATGGTGCAGTGAGCTGACGCAACAAGATGACGCCACAAGAGACGCAAGGAGGAAAACATAATGAGAGACACAACAAAAGCGGGGAGTGGAGGTGGCTCAAGTGACTAGGTGCTTACCTCCCACATGGGAAGCCCTGGGTTCAGTTCCTGAGCACACATCGAACAAGCACGCAATGAACAAGCACACAACCAACAGACAGCAAGCAGAAAACAACAAAGGGGTGGGGAGAAATAAATAAATAAAATAAATCTTAAAAAAAAAAAAAAACAGGGCCAGGGACACTAATGGAGCACAGATTTTCTCCCAGGGGAGGGTAAATTGAAACCTAAAATAATTTTTTCTCCATGCAATTTCCAGGCTGGCCAGCAGGTGGTGCTGGTGGATGCACCTTTCCACAGCAGTGTTTCTTTCAAGCTCTGCTTTCTTGTGTTTTGGTCTGGCCAGAGCCCAAAGCAGGCCCTGCTGGCCAATCACTGAAGAGAAGGCCCCCGACTACCCCTCCCTTTTCCCTTGTAACAGCTGACTGGTAGGAAGATGTCTGTTCGCCTCTTAGCTGCAGTGAGCCAGGGTTTTTATCCAGGCTTAATGCCTTGGGGTGGGTGAAGGGAGCCCTTCCTGGCCTCCATGGGGGGTTTAGGAACAAACATTTGTTGTTTCAGATTGTTCATCTACCTCTTGCCGTCCTGGGAGTTGTGCAGCACTGTCCTGGTCTCCTGATCCCCAAAGCAGGTCCCTTGTAAGCTTTTGGCTCTTTCTCCATTGTTTTTGTGAGAGAACTGAGCCCTGCCTGCCTACTCTGATGCCATCTTCCCAGAACTCTCCCAATATCCCTTATGAATATAAATACAAAAATCCTCAAAAAAATACTGGTAAATTGAATCCAACTATATAGTAAACAGATTATACACCATGACCAAGTGGGATTTATTCAGGAATGCAAGGATGATTCAACATAAGAAAATCAATCAGTGTAATACACCATATTAACAGAATGAAGGGGTAAAAAAATCACATGATCACCTCAACTGTCACAGAAAAGGCGTTTGACAAAACCCAACATGCTTTCATGATTAAAAAAAACACTCAGAAAACTAGGAATAGAAGGGAAATTTCTCAACATGATAAATGTATTTATGTAAAACCCATGGCAAAAATCATACTCAACAGTGAAAGACTGAAAGCTTTCCTCCTAAGATCAGGGACAGGATGAAGATGGCTACTGCCACCACTGTCACTCAGCATTGTGCTGGAAGGTCTAGCCAGAGCAATCAGGCAAGGGAAAGAAATAAAAGGCATCCAAAGTGGAAAAGAAAAGGTCAAATTACAGAAAACCCCATAGAATCCACAAGAAAGCTACTAGAAATAATAAACACAATCAGCAAAGTTGCAAAGGTGTATAGAAACAGTTGGGTTTCTACACACTAGTAACAAGTAATCCAAAGAGGAAATCAAGAGAACAATTCCATTTACAATTGTATCTAAAAGAATAAAATACCTAGAAATAACTTTAACTAAAAAGGTGAAAGACTTGTATGCTGAAAACTAAAAAACATTTATGAAAGAAATTAAAGAAAGAAGACCTAAATAAATGGAAAGAAATCCTATGCTCATGGATTGGAAGATTTAGTATTGCTAAGATGTCAATACTACCTAAAATAATCTACAAATTCAATAAAAATCCTATCAAAATTCCAGTGGCCCTTTTTGCAGAAATGGCAAAGCCGATCTTCAAATTCACATGGAATTGCTAAGGGTCCTGATTAGTCAAAACAATCTTTAAAAAGAAAAGAAAAGCTCACTTCCTGATTTCAAAACTTACTACAAAGCTACAGTAATTAAAACAGTGTAGTACTGGATACACATACAAACCAACAGAAGAGAACTGAGTCCAGAAATAAGCCACACACCTAAGGCGAGCTGATTTTCAAAAAGGGTGCCAAGCCTACCTGTAGGAGTTTGACATTGTTTATTAATTCCAAAAATAGACATTGGATTATGTTTGTGAACTTTTCTTTTCCTCTGGGCATATTAGATCATATTGGATTCCGAAGTTTCACTTTTACTTGACTGGGTCAAGTCGGGCGGGGACTCACAGAGAATCCTCACTGCAGAGAAGTGAATTTGGAATTTGGGATGCTGGAGTACCGGGAAGTAAACATGCAGGAGAATAACACAGAGGAATAGCGATGGCTCCTTAGATACGGCAGAAGTCCCAGGGAGAGAGACAGAGCCAGTCACCTGAGAATCTACAGCTGGCCTTGTGGAGAGAGCACAGCAGTGGAGCCCGGAGAGAAACGCGGCCCGGGGAAGAGAGGAACCCAGGAAGCCTGAACCCTGGCGGACGTCGGCAGCCGTCTTGCCCCAACTCGTGGCAACAGACTTTGGTGAGGGAAGAAACTTATGCTGTATGGCCTGGTGACTGTAAGCTTCTACCCCAAATCAATACCCTTTAAAAAAACCAACAGAGTTCTGGTATTTTGCATCAGCACCCCTTCTGACTAATACACTACTCAAGGGGGAAACAATAGTATCTTCAACAATTGGTGCTGGGACAACTGGAAATCCTCTTACAAAATAATGAGTGTGGACCCCTTTTCTCACCATACAAAAATTAATTCAACATATATCAATGACCTAAATATAAGAGCTAATACTATAATACTCTTACAAGAAAATACAGGAAAATATCTTCAGGACCTTGTATTAGGCAGGGGAGTTTTAGATTTTACACCAAAACCACAAGCAACAAAAGAAATAATAGATAAAATGGACTTCATAAAAAATTTTAAAATTTGTGCATCAGAACACATTATCAAGAAACTGAAAAGACAACATATCAGGATAGGAGAAAATATTTAAAAACCATACATCTGATAAGGTATTAATAGCTAGAATATATAAAGAGCTCCTACAACTCAACAACGAAAAGACAAACAACCCAATTAAATAATGGGCCAAAGATCTGAACAGACATTTCTCCAAAGAAGATATTCAAATGGCCAGTAAGTACACGAACAGATGCTCAACCCCTACAGCAACAGAGTCACGGAATACCGTGTCATGTTAAGTGAAATAAGCAGACGCAAAAGACTCTAAAGATTTCATTTATATAAATGTCTTTTTAAAGGCAAATCTATAGAGACAGAAAGCAAATTAGGAAGCAGATGTGGCTCAAGCAACTGGGTGCCCGTCTACCATACGGGAGGCCCCAGGCTGGTTTCCCGGGGCCTCCTGGTGAAGGCGAGCTGGCCTGCGTGGAGAGCTGACGCAACAAAAAGACACAAAGAGGAGAGACAATGAGAGACACAACAAACCCGGGAGTGGACGTGGCTCAAGAGACTAAGTGCCTCTCTCCCACATGGGAGGTCCCCAGTGCCTCCTAAAGAGAAGACAGGACGAAGAGAAGACAAGCAGACACAGAGAGCACACAGTGCATGGACACAGAGCAGACAGTGAGCACAAAAACAAGGGAGAGGATAAATAAAATAAATCTTAAGATAAAAAATAAAGCAAATTAGTGGTTTCTGAGAGAGATATGGAAACAGAGTTTCACTGAAAATGGGCATCACGGATCTTTCTGGAGTGATGGAAATATTCCAAACCTGGATTGTGGTGATGTTTGCACAACTTTGTAAATTTACTAAAAATCATTAAATTGTCCCGTTAAAATAAGTATGTTATGGTATGTAAATTATCTCTCAATAAAGTTGTCACAAATACAAAGAGAGGAGCAGATGTGGCTCAAGTAGCTGAGTGCCTGCCTCCCACACGGGAGATCCCAGGTTCGATTCCCAGTGCCTCCTAAAGAAGACAGACAAACAACAAGCAGACATGGAGCACAAACAACAAGCAGACAACAAGCAGACGAGTAAAATAACAAGCAAGCAGGGAGCAGGTGTGGCTCGAGCAGTTGCACGTATGGGAGGTCCTGGATTTGATTCCCAATGCCCCCTAAAGGAAAAAACAAACAGATGAGCAAACAACGGGCAAAAAATAAATAAATAAATAAAAATACATAAAGAAATAAATACACAAATAAGCTAAAAAATAAAAAACAAACTAAACCAATGTTGTTAGGGTTATAAAATTAGGTGGTAAAAGTATGAAGAAACAGTGATTATCTGGAAAGTAGGGCAGCAGCTGCTTTGTGACTGGGGAGGGAGAAGCCGGTGAGTGGGAGATGAGAGACAAGCGGGCTTCTGAGACACTCAGTCTTCCTGAGCCGCACTGTGAATCAGTGAGTGGCCGCTTTGTGATAAAACTTGCACACGTACTTTTGATGTATACACTTTACTAGATGTGTGCTATAGTTTACAAAAGTAACCCTTGATAATACCAAGAAAAAGTAATACGCTTTCGAGGAATAAATCTAACAAAAATGAACAAGACCTTTCTGCAGAAAATTATAAGGCTTCATTGAAAGGCGCTGAATAAACGTACAGTAGCATAAAGGCATCAGTAGTGCCCCAAGCTGATCTATAGTCAGTGCGATGCCAGAGTTTTTTAAAAGGAGGTACCAGGGGCTGAACTAAGGACCTCATACACACGAAGCTACACCTTCTCTCCCAATCAAATATTAAAAGATTTTTCAAAGAATTGGACAAAACTGAGTTCTAAGAAAAAAGGCCCAAAGTCTTCAAGAAGAATAAGATGGCATTGCAGCCATCTCAGGGGGACTCATGAGCTGCTGCAATTAGGACAGCATGGGGTACAAGCCCCTCTCAATCGGAGGTGGAGTGGACGTCGCCATCCCAGAATCCTCGGGGCTGGGGGACGAGCTGTGGACTGGAGTAGACTTGCTGGACATACTGTGATGCTAGCAATGGAAGAAACTACAGCATTGATGTGGAGCCAGGGGCCACTGGAGGCTCTGGGGGCAGGGAGAGGGAAAAACAGGTGTAATACGGGGGCTTTTTCGGGACTTGGGAATCACCCTGAGTGACGTTGCAATGGCAGATATAGGCCATTTTATATCATCACATAACATGCAGAACTGTGTGGAGAGAGTGTAGACTGCAGTGTGAACTATGGCCCATGCTCAGTGACAAAGCCCCAGGATGCGTTTATCAATTGCAATGAATGTGCCATGCTAATGAAGGATGTTCATGTGGGAGGGGTGGGGAGTGGGGCTTATGGGAATCCCTATATCTTTTGTGTAACATTCATGTCATCTAAGTATCTTTTAAAAAATTAAAAAAAAAAAAAAAAAAAAAAGACAGCATGGAAAGAAGCGGAGGTGGCTCAAGTGATTGGGCTCCTGCCTACCATATGGAGGTCCCGGGTCCGGTTTCCGGTGCCTCCTAAAGAGAAGATGAGCAGACAAGTGCAAACAATAAGGAGGAGGGGAATAAATAAATAAATATTAAAAAAAAAAAAAAAAGACAGCATAGTGTTGGTCCAGGGGAAACAAACTGGGCAATGGAATTGAAGAGAGCTCAGGAAACAGACCCATGTGCACATAAGGAAACCTGGTTTATAACAGAATGGGAACTGTAGAACATTTGGAAAAGAATGAACTTCTTTTTCTAATAATCAATAAAAGTTGAAAAAAAAAAACAATGTCTGATATGTGGGGTTAAATAAAAAGGACAGAATTAAAATACTTGATAAAACACACTTAAGTTGAGCAAGGGCTGAATTGGAGCTCAGGTGATTCAAATTCCTTATATTGTCCATGTGAGGGTGAAAGATATTAACTTTAGACTTGTTAACTTAGATATTCATGGTATAACTTCCAAACCAATTAAAGAGAAAACTGGAACGCTGTGTGTGGGAGTTGGGATTGGGGATCACTACAAAAAAAACAGCAAGAACTAAGAACTAAGAAAAAAAGAAGTTTAGAAAAAGTAGTACAACTAAAAGGCACACACACACAATAAATATAAATGAGTCAAACTTAGCAGCTCAAAGACAGGGACTGTTGAATTAAATTTGTTAAAAATCCAGCTACTTGCTGTTTACCAAAGACACAGTTAAAATATAAAGTCATAAAAAATACATCCCACACTTACATTAACTGGAAAAAAAACACAAAGCTGAATTAGCTATATTAATATTAGACAAAGTAGACTTTTTAATTAGCATTAGAGATCGAGAGGGCTACTACATAATGATATATGCATGGAGTATTTCAAAGAATAACTCAAAAACAACTGCACATAAACAATTTACTCATACATATGAGGGAAAACAGCTATTCTATTTTGGGGTAATCTGATTAGTTGGCAATTTGCACATGCCTTCCCTGAGTGCCTATCCAGGGCAATTAAAGAAAATACTTTGAGTTACCGTTGGATTTCCTGGAAAACCTTGACTATTGAGCTGTAGAGTTTGTGATCCCACAGTCCTTCCATCACATCAGCTTGCCAGATATGCACCATTTCCCTCTTCAGAAGTTTTTCAAAGAGAAAAAAAAAATCTAAGCTAACATGTGCCTATTAAATAGAGGTTTAGAGAAAACGACAAATCTACCATCAGAGAGAAAGATTTTAATATGCCATTTTCAATTATTAACAGACAAAACAAAAACAAAACCCTCAGTGAGGCTGTTGGATTTGAACCAAACAATTCATTAACAATCATTATTTACTGGCCATATGTACAACCAGCACCCCCAGCAGGGAGTACGTGCAAGTTTTTCTTAAGTGCATGAAGATCTATGTTAGAAATCGATAACAAAAAGACAAAGTGAAACTCCTCTTAAGTTTAGACTTTTAGTGGTTGCTGTTGACTGATGGGTGGATGAACAGCCCAAGCCTAGGGGCAGCCCTCACGGGAGGTGAGGGTCCTAGGCGGGCCCCCTGGGGACAGGTGCAGACCCTGACCTCACCCATGCATGGGCGTGCAAACAACTCCCACTTGGCAGCTCTCCACATGCACACATACCTGCACACATGCACACATACCTTGAAGCATCAACACAAAGCACCTGGGACACCAGAGCACGACCATCTACGACCGTCACCTCGTGTCGGGTAACTGGCTTCAGAGAGGCCATCCAGCAAGTGGCTGGGTTCAAATCCCAGCTCTGCAGGGGAGCAGCTGAGTGGCCTCAGAAGCTGCTCACTCCAAGACCGCCCTCTGTAACGCGGGGACAGCCTGCCCACCTCCCAGGGTGGTGGGGACATGCCAGCCGTAGCAGGCATTGAGAGAGTCGCCCAGTTAGGGCCTGGGTGGAGGCTGTCAAGCTCATGAGCCCAGGGACAGAGGGGGGCTCAGGCCAGAGCACAGCTGACCGACCCCCACCAGACTGCGGAACTCAAGACTGTGAGCCCGCGTGGGGGCTGCCACAGATTTACTAGGGCCCGAGTCAATACACAGTCTTGGTTCTCACCTGCCGCCACCACTGTCCCAAACATCTGTCCGCTGCGTCCAGCTACAAGAGGTTCACCTTGGCCACCACCTGCTTGCAGCCGGTGACCGCAAACTCGTGGCCCGCCACGCGGTAGTAGCTGAGACGCGCCGCCAGCTGCTCGGCGAGCCTCTGCTCGGGAAAGAAGCCCTCCCCGGCCATCTCCTCCCGGAAGCAGTTGACGACGTCCCACTTGTCCAGCAGCAGCAAGGGCACGATGGCCGCAGCCTTCCAAAGCGGGTGCTCGCGGGCCAGGAGCGCCCGCAGGCTGGCGCGCAGCTCCTCCTGGGCCTGGGCCTGGGCCATGGCCACCGCGGGCCGGGTGACACGACCGCCGCCAGGGCGCACGGGCAGCGCGCGGGACGCGTTCTGCAGCACGAAGCGGGTGATCTCGCCGGCGCCGGCGCCGCTGAGGAGCACGTAGATGGCGTTGTGGAACTGGTGGGACCGCTGCGGTTGCAGGAGGCCGTGCAGCTCGTCTAGCAGCGCCGGCGGCATGAAATCCACCTCGTCCAGAACCAGGAGCGGGGTCTTCTCCTCCGCCTCGGCCCGCGCCACCACGTCGGCCACGCGCTTCGCCAGCTCCTTGCGACAGGCCTGCGCGGCGAGCGGGTCGGGGCAGTGGTGCCGCGCGTCGTACTGCAGCACGAGCGCGCTGTCGTCCAGCACTGCGCGGAAGTGGCGCGCCAGCAGGCGGCCCACGTGGCTCTTGCCCACGCCGCTGGGCCCGTGCAGCGCCAAGAGCAGTGGGCGGCTGTGCACGTGCGTGGCCAGGTAGTCCCGCAGCAGCTCCACGATGCGCCCCACGGCGGCCTGCTGGCCGAACACGGCCCGCTGCAGCGCCTTCTCAAGCCCGTCGAGGTCGTAGCGCAGGGCGTTATCATCCAGGTTCTCGATGGCGTTGAGCACCTGGAAGCCCACGATGGCCACGAGCAGCAGCAGGCAGCGCTGCGCGCGGCTCTGGCGCTCAGCACGCGGCAGGTACTTGCGCGACTTCTCAGGGTAGAGCACCACGCGGCTGCGCCGGCGCCTCTTGCGCGGCGCCCTCGAGGCCAGCTCCGCGGGGCCGTCGAAGGTGAAGAACTGCGGCTGCTCTGAGCCCGCGCACGGCGCCCGGGGCCCGACGTCCGGGCCCGCGCTCGCCAACCCCACGCCCGGCAGCAGGAAGCGCTTCTTGCGCAGGAGGCACACGCGGCGGCGCAGCCGAAGCACGGCGCGCACGGGCGCGATCACGCACGAGCCGGAGCGGGCGCTGGCGGCGGCCTCTGGCTCCAGGCTGGGCTGGCCGCCGTCCATGGCTCCGGGGCGGCGCTCCGCCGTGCAGGTCGCCGTCCCTGCAACAGGAAGAGCGACGGGTCTCCAGACCCCCGCCACGGCCCTCTGCCCCGAGCAGCCTTAAGTCCTTTCCCGGAGTGGCCTTGCTGCGGGCGCGGCGCGGGTTAGCCCACGACCAGGGCCTGGCCCGGCCTTCCTGGGCCCCAGCCTCGCCTCGCGGACCAGGAAGCCGCTCCCCCGCGGGGCCCCATGCAAATCCCGCGGGTCCTCCCAGAAACAGCCGCGGCGGCCGTGAGGAAGTGGCTTGGGGGGCGGGCAGGGAGCCGCTTATCGAGCTGCCCACCCGGCTTCCGGGAGGAGGAGTCGACCCCGCACCCCTCGGGGGCAATGAAGGGTCGCGCGCGGACCCCGCCCCCGCCCTCAGTTCCGACTGCCTGGCGCCAGCGGCCCTCCACGCCCCAATGGGGACGGCGGGGCGGCCCGAGCCTCCGCGCGAGCCCAGAAGCCTCAAGAACACGCGGGGGCGCGGCGTCTGGCCGGCACTTCTGCTTTCATGTGGGCCCAGCCCTGCCCCAGGCCTGCCGGTGCCCACCCTGACACCGAGGCCCTCCCGACGTGCCAGCTGTGAGCACACTCGGGGGCGGCGGCAGGGAGCCCCCCAGAGTCGTGGGCGTGGGGGCGCAAAGAAGAGGAGGAGGAGGAAAGGGCGAGTGGGAAGGTGCGGAGCGCCGGCGGCGCGGAGCCCGGGGCAGGAGGCGGCGGGGGCGAGCTGCGGGACAGGCGGCGCGCGGGCCCCCGGTGCACCCCTTACCTGCAGCTGCGCCCGCCCCGCCGGCCCCCGCCCTCGCCGGCCCCTGCCTGCTCCAGACGCCGCAGCCTGGGCTGGGGAAGCCGGAAACGCTGGCCTCACAGGGTGGGGGTACCGGGCGAGATGGGGGCCTCACGGGGCCAGCCCAGGCCTGGAGGGGGCAGCGACACCTGCGGGTCCCCAGGCTGCGTCCGGGCGAGAGGAAGCTCTGGGCAGGTTTCCGCTTCTATGCAAAGGAAGTGAGTCAGGGGGTGCGCGCAGACGGCGCAGGCGGCCTTGGGACGGCGGAGGCCCCGGCGGAGAGGCCTGGCGGGACCAGCCGCCCCGAAAGCCACCCGGCTCCAGGGACTGAGCCCGCTCCCCCCCACTCCCTCCCCCAGGGCTCCTCAGCTCCTGGCGCCCCCGTCTGTCCTTCCACCCACCCCACCCCTTGCTCCTCCCCACACAGGACCCAGCTGGGTTCCAGACTCCCAGGAAACAAGGCAGAGGTGCAGGGGGGCCGGGGGTGGGCTGGGTCCTTTGCCAGCTGGTGCCCCCAACCCTTGCCCTAATTGCTCTCCCGCACCTCTTTTCGCCCCCTTCTCTGACCCCCAATCTGGAGCCCCCAGAGCAGGGCTCACTTCCTTTTCCTCCTCCTCGTCTTTACAATCCTGGTCTCCACGCCCCATCTCTGCTCACCTCCCTCTTCCCCTCCCCCACCCAGCCTGGGCTCCCTGCGAAGACCTGGCACTGGGGAGGGGCCTCCCCATCTGCCTCAGGCTCCTGCTGGAGTGGAGGGCGCCACTTGGGACCAGGCGTTGGGAGGCTCTGGACGCTTCCCTCCCCATCGCTGCAGAGGGACTGGTGGGGCTGACCCCAGCACCTCCCGTTCGGTGCAAGGAACGGGGTCCCCCTAGAAGCCCCCATGTGGCAGAGGCCCTGGTCATTCCCAGGCTGTTGTCTGCAGCCCGGACAGATCAGTCCCACCTGAGGAGGGGGCAACAGTGGACGGCAGCAGGATGACCTGCTTGTCAGCCAGGCACTCCATCATCTCCAGTCAAGCCAGTCCCAGGCCCTGTGCCCACCGGCACCTCCCGACCCTGGGGAGTCCTGAGACCCCCAGGCTCCAGGGACCACCTGTGACCCCGATCCTCCAGAGCCCCAGGGTTGTTTGGGCCAGACCCCATGCTGCCACCTTTTGTCACATGGGCCCCTGCCCAGGACACCTCCTTGGCTCTGCTCCCTTTCCTTCCAGGCTCCATTCCTGCCCTCCCTGCCCCTGCAGGGTCTGCCAGCAGCAGGAAAACGCCCAAGACTGGGAGGTGGGGAGGTTGTTCTCCAGGATGTGGGATTTGCAGGCCCCTGATGCCGCCTCTGGACGTGGCCTTGGGAGTTGTCTATCTGTCCAGCCCCCCAGCCAGAGGCAGCCCATGGAGGCCCTGCTCGGTGCGGGGGGCGGGGGCCCTAGGGGCCCCTCAGGCTCTGTGATGATCTTGCCAGTCTGGTGCTTCTGGCTCGGGGGTCAGGGTGGGGGCACTGGGGTCCTCCAGGGAAGGGGCGAGCCTGTCACCAAGTGGACCCCGGGGGCTGGTGGGCCCGGGGCACAGTCTACGACCCAGCCTTAGGCAGACGTTGCTGTCTGGTAGCAGCTGAGGAGTTAGGACCCCCGGGGGCTCAGTGTTGGGTTCTTACCTCAGGATCACACCTAGAGAGCCTGACCCAGAGATGAGGCCCCTGCAACGCACAGCAGGCCTGGAGCGGCCTCACGCGTCAGCGTGGCGGGGAACCAGGCGCGACGGCCGCTCCGCACCTGTAGAAGGCAGGGCCCCAGGAAATGGGTGAGCGCGGTGGGTGCAGTGCAGGCAGCGGCCGGCAGCCGGGCCCTGCATCCCCAGACCTGCAGAGAGCCAGAGCCCAGCGCCCTCTGCCCTCCAAGCCGCAGTGCCCACCTGAGGCCTGGACATGGGGCTCCGGCAGCCGCACTTCCTCACCCCCAGCTGCCCGGGCAGCCTGAAATAGCGGCCCTGGCCGGTGGGCGCTCCCCATCCCTGCCCAGGCACAAACACGTCTCAGCCACTGGATTTACCTCAACGCTTTATTTACACAAGGGAGGCCCCACGGCCTGCAACTGTTCCCCTGCAGGCAGGGACACAGGACGCAGCTGAGAGCAGCAGGGACTCCGGGAGGCTCCAGGCCCAAGGGAGGGGCCTGGGTGGTTGTAGGCTTTGCCACGGGGGCTGCCAGGACCCTCCACACCCGTGCGGCCCCCTCACCGCATTGGCCACAGGTGCTCCGTCCAGCACGTGCACACCTGCCGCTCATCCACCGTGGCCAGCCTGCCCCGTCCCTCCAGCTTCAGCCTGTGGGAGGCTCCAACAGACACCGAGGGCCATGGGCAGTCCCTCCGCCCACTACGCGTTGGAAACGCGGCTCTTTTCTACTCCCAACCACCACCTGCCTGCCTTTGCTACACAATCAAAACCCAAGGCGCAAAGTGGAACCAAAGGGAAGCTTCCAGGGTGAGTGGCCTGGCAGACGCAGCAGGGACAGGGCAGAACCTCGCCAGGGCCACAGACCATGCCCAGCACCAAGCCTAGCGCCAGACCGGCAGTGCCGAGGCACAGATGAGGGGGCCGGCCCGGGGGTCAGGGCCCAGGGCCCCAGCAGCCCTCGGCGCAGCCACCTGCCCCAGGGCAGCCTTCCAGGAGACCGGGGGCATGGCTCCTGCAGACCCAGCGGGGGAGCCTCTCCTGGCTTCAGAGCACAGCAGGGGCAGGCACGGCCGGCAGGGGCAGCTCCAGGGCCGGTGTCTCTGCGGCCTGGGCTGGGCTCGGCTTCCGGTGGTCCAGCTGTTCCAGTTTCTCACCAAGCTGGGAGTACAGATCCTTCACTGCCTCCCCACTCTGCAGAGAAAGGGAAGAGATGGTAACCACCCAAAGCAACCGCCCCGAAGGGGGCGATCGTGCACGCCCTGGCCAGCTGCCCCGGGGCCAGGGAGCACCCACCTGGCCCGTGGGCTCCAGTGCCTTCTGCAGGGCCTCCAGCTTGGACGGAGCCACCCGGTGGTGCAGGTGGATCAGGAGCCGCAGTGCGTGCCGGTGCACGCTCTCCTTCCTGCAGGAGGGACGCAGGCAGGCTGCAGGAGGGCCGAGAGGCCCCCAGATCTGCTGCTGGCCAGACCCTTGGCCCCCTCTCAGCCGTGTGCATCCTGAGGGGCGCCGGCCTGCACGGGGTAGGACTGTGTGCCCAGGGGCACGGGCAGCCGGTACTACCATCTGGCAGACCCTATGCTTGCTCCTCCCACCAGAGGGGAGCAGCCCCCTAGGCTGCTGTGGACGTGAACTGCGAGGACCAGAGGCCCTCGCCAGGCCTGGGGACCACCCTGTGTCCAGGCACCTTGGCGAGGCAGTAAGGAGGAAGCCGTCGAAGAGGCTGGTGCAGAAGTCCTCCAGGGCAAACTCGTCAGCCAGCAGGGCCAGGCTGCCCGTGAGCAGGTGCAGGAAGATGTCACTGAACGCCAGGTCGCCGCAGGTCTCCACTGCAACAAGGCAGGCGGCAGCCTGTCTCACACCCGGCCCTCAGAGCCCTGCCTGGGGGAGGATGGCAAAGCAGCCCCCAAGCACAGCCGGGGGTGTGGGCACCTTGAGGGGGCACAGGGTTCTGAGGACCGATGGGGTGGAGGGCGGCCCAGCGAGACACCGCTGGGCACGGGGACCCCGAGAAGCAGGGCTATGGCACTGGGGCCGCGAGGGGCGTGAGGACGGGGCGGGCGGCGGGCTAAACTGACCCCCAAAGGTAGAAAGGCTAAGTAGCCCAGTAACCCGAGAGGAGACAATCTCCAAAGCACCACCTGAGCCCTACCAGACCACTCAGGCTGCTCTAGAAGAGACGAAAACACATTTTTCCAGTGTACGAAGCCAATGTACACTGACACCAAACGACAGACACAGTCAAAGTGCTGACAGAAAACCTCACGAAAGCCGCTGGCGCGGAGCACAAAGCCGGTGGGTCTGGGAGCAAAGCTAAGGCTCACCCCATGCGGGAGCTACCTGGCAGGAATGAGGGCCTGCTCAGGGTCAGGATGCCACACGCCAGTGGCACAGGGCTGACGGACAGCGAGGGGCAGGCGGAGCCCATCCCCACGCCTCAGGAAACCAGCACCTGGGCGGTGACGGGGGCCCCGTGACGATGGAGCACCTGGATGCTGGAGGAGACAGCAATGTTGGGGTGCAGCGGGCAGTGCCCCCCGCCCTGAGTGCTCAGACGTGACATTCTCGTCCAGCCTTGTTTCTGGCCGCCAGCCTCCTGGGTCCTCGGGACAGGCTCGCGTGTACGTGGACAAACGCCGACTGTGCCAAGTCCCCGGGCTGAGGGTGAACGCGGGCGGAGCGAGCAGGCCTGAGTGTGGGCAAGCCCTCGTGGGAGCCCCGATCTGAGCAAACCCTGCGCGCCTGGGTGCCTCAAGTTCCAGACGTCCAGCTAACCCCACTGAGGGTGACAACGGTCCGGGGCCTCGACTTTACGGAAACGTTCTTACTTCACAGACCACAAGCTCTGGGATGTCACAGTGTCTGGGATTTCCTCTGAGATCCTCATTCAAGGGAGGGGCTGGCGGACGAGGCGCCACATGCCCGTCATGGCTGCCAGGGCCAACCCCGCTGTCCTCGTTGAGGTAGTCAGAAAGTATCCGCAAGGGAGAGAGAAGCACAGACGAGAGAGACTGTGAAAGCCGACATCCAGCCTTACTAGATCCCACTAACGACGGGAGAATGGACGAGCTCTCCCTGAGCATGGCTAGAAAACAGAGGCATTTCCCATCGCATTCCTGGTCGAGCAAACACGACATCACACCCCGTGGCCAGCAGGCCAAGGGCCCCACAGGCTCCACGAGCTGTGAATGGACCTTACGTGGCAAAAGGGGCTTTGCAGACGTGCTCAAGTAAGGGCCTTGATGTGAGAATGGAGCAGGGGGGGAGAGATGAGGAGGGGCCACGTGAGAGGACCCCAGGTGGCCTCTGGAAACTGAGACCCCAGAACCCCAGAAAGGGCTGGCCCTGCCGACACCTCGACTTCAGCCCAGTGAGACTGGCTTCGAGCGGCAAGAGGGTGGGCGGCTGCTCTCAGCCCCCATGTCTGTGGTCACGTGTCACAGCGGCCACAGGAAAATGAAGCAAGTTCAGTGGGGGCAGCTGGGAATCGACGAACACCTACGCAGCAAGGCCAGAACACGTGACGCATACGCCATCGTCCAGATGCAAGTACCCTGGAAAAACCCTCGGTGGGAAACGTACAAGGCTGTCACGAAGAAACCCTGAGGCCCCAGGCAAGTCCACAGGGCCAAAGTCTGGGCCCTGGGGCTGCCACGACCCCCACGGCCTCCGAGGTGGCTCCCGACCATCGGAGCGCTGACCCTCATGGGAAAGGAGTCCTCAACAAAGGGACCAAGGTCCCCGGGGCCTCTGTGGGAACGTAGGGCTGAGCCCCCCTGGCTGCACACAGGAGTGGAAGCCCTCCTGGCAGGGCAGGAGGTGGGATTGTGGAGAGCAGCCAGAGGCTCGGGGTGGAGGGGCCGGGGCCGGGGCTCACCGAGGCCAGGCAGCAGGCGCAGCAGCGCGTTCTTGTTCCTCTGCCTGGTGAGGTGCAGCACATAGTACAGCCCCACCTCGCAGGCCATCCGCTGCTCCTGCAGGAACCTGGCGGGTAGAGGGGACACGGCCGCGTGCTGGGCACCGCAGGCCGCCTGAGGACAGTGCCCGGGGCCGCGGTCCCCCGCCTGCTGACTGCCAGGGTCCCTTACTTGGTGAAACTCTCTGGAAGCGTGTTTGGGTATGTGATCGGGGCTTTCTCCTCCACCGGGAGCTTCTGGTCCACGTTGAAGGTGTGGTCGTCCACCACAAAGGACATAAGCATGGGCAGGAACCTGGTGACCAGCCCCACCTCCTGGGCAGGGGAGGGGGCTCTGTGAGCAGACCCCGCCCCGCCCTGCCCCGCTCCTCTGCCTCAGGCCATAAGGGGAGCGGGAATGACCCGGGACGACCAAATTACCATCTTGGGCTCCCTGAAGACCTGGCTGTCGATCATGTCCCAGGCGCCCTGCCCCAGGGCCAGCATGCGCAGCAGCAGCAGCAGGTCAGGGCTGTCCTGGGCGGGCAGGCGAGGCTCAGCACGCGCTCCCCACCACCCCGCAGCTGCCGGGTCCCCGGGCCCTGCCAGCCCCCTCCCGAGAGGGAGCTGCGCTGTCCTCGCGGCGCCTCCCCAGCCCCGCCCAGGCCTGCGGCTCACCCTGGGCAGCGTCTCCTGGCCGACCAGCTCCTGCAGGTGCCGGATGGTGCTCAGTGCCAGCGTGTTGATGGCGAAGGGGTCACACAGGATCATGGACAGATCCCTGCAAGGACGGGCCTGGGCGTCAGCCTGGAGGCGGCACGGCCTCTCGTCCCGGTCCCGGTCCGAGGCACGGAGCCCCCATGGGGCGGCACAGGCTGGGCGGCCAGGCCTTCTGCACACGGGGGCGACGGCCTCTCTCCATTCAGAGCACGTGAATCCACACTGCATTTCTTTCAAAGAAAAGCTTAAGGTTCACAGTCAGTTCTTAACTTCCAGAGGTTACCAAGTTGTTAAAAACGCAGTCACGCTTTGGTTCTGGAAACTGACCAGACGCCTCAATTAAGCAGGTGTCCCACACAGGCAATTAGCGCAAAGAAAGGGCAAGAGCGTGAGGATGCTGGCATCCCAGTGGGTGGGCCGCTCGGCACCAGAGCTCAAAGCTGACCTGGGGGCAGGATGCCAGGAAGCAGCCTGCCTTGGCAGAGCTGCCAGCACCTGCGCGCGCCTGCCCCGTTGGCCCACCCCTTGTCTGCGGGCACCGCCCCGGGCCAGAGCCAAGCATTGTCCACCCTCCCAGCCTTGTCCCAAGGAGTCGTACCCACTGGCCTGGCGCTGGCCAGTTGTCCAAAAGCACAGAAATGAACCCGAGCCCTCTGCCAGCACCTGGGGGGCTCAGTGAGGCACCCTGCAGGCCAGGTAGGGAGGCACGTGGACAGAGGAGACTGGGGGGCCAGGCTGGGAGACCCTCACCCCAGGACCTGCTCCTGCCCCTTCTTCACTCCGTCGAGGAAGCCCTGCAGCTCCCGGGCTCTCTTGCTGTCCACAAACCTCTCGCGGATGCAGGCGTCCAGGCACCAGGTGAACTGTGGAGAGGAACAGTCATGACGAGGCGCCCGCTGCAGGCTGGACCCCTGGTTGAGGGCCTAGGACAATCAGAGACCGCCCTGAAAGGCTGTGCTGGGCCCAGCCACTTGCCCAGGCACAGCCATGGGGACAGCTTCCGCCTCTTGGGACCTGCAGGCTGAAGACACCTGCATGCCTGTGGAGCACATGCGTGCTGGCGAAAACGCGCAGCAGCCGGGCCCAGCGCACCCGATGGCGAGGCTGCGGGGGGAGGCGGGCACCCGCCAGCAGGCCTGTGGTCACTGGCGCGGCAGCTTGCCCTCCTTCCTCAGGTGGGGTGAGCAAAGGTTCCCAAGGGGCCACTGGGCCACTCACAGGCCACGCCGGCCCACCCAAGTGGTGGGCAGCCTGCAGCTGGCACAGGCCAGAGAATGGCCTCAGGCCCACTGCTGGCCTCGCTGGCCCCCAGTGCGCCCAAGGCAGACAAACCCCAGAATCCTCAAGTGCCCGGAGGGGAACAAACGTGACAGTGGGACTCCATGGCTGAGGCCTGCCTGGAGGGCCTGGGACCCAAAAGAAGGGGGTGTTCTCTGGGGCCAGGAGAGCGCACAGGCAGGCACTGCACGCTGGTGGGACAGCGTGGTCGCTGTGGGCTGCTTAGGTCTGCACTGGGCAATGGCACAGGGCAGGGAGCCCCGTTTGCTGCCAAGAGCCTGGAGGGCTCCAGGGCAGGGCAGGGCGGTCCCAGAGCAGGTGGAGCCGGAGCCCGTGGAAGGGGCACCCCCGTGTCTGCCAACTGCCTTCAGCAAGGCGGGGTCACGGGAGCACATCTGCGCTCCAGAACCGGGCTTGGAAGCCCTGGGCCAGCCCAGAAGGAAGTGTGAGGAAGAGGCAGCAAGCAGGCAGGGAGAGCGGCCTTACCTTGTGGCAGGGGTCGACGGCACAGATGTCGCTAACGTCCAGGTCGTGCAGGGACATGAGCAGCTCGGCCCGCAGTGTGCAGTAATGCACGCTCCTCGTGCGCAGGAAGAGTGTCCGCAGGAACTGCAGCACCATGTCGTACAGCTTCACATTCTTCCCCACCATCTGCGTCAGCTTCTGCACCACCTGGGGCAGGGGGCCGGGCCTGGGTTCGGCGCCCACCAGAAGCCCCCAGCCCACTACCAGTGCACCGAGAACACGCAGGGTCAGCGTTTGCAGAGGCCACGCCCCCTTTCCCCAGGTGCTCCTTCCCGTTTCTGACAGCACCAGCTTTTTTTTTTTTTTTTTTTTTTTTATTTATTCATTTATCCCCCCCTTGCTGCTTGTGCTCGCTGGGTCAGCCAACCACGCCGTGCGGGCGGGCCTGCCCTCACCAGGAGGCCCCGGGAACTGAACCCGGGGCCTCCCATATGGTAAACGGGAGCCCTACTGATTGAGCCACAGCCGCTTCCCACCAGCTTTTTTTTTTTTATTGCAGGAACTTATATTTTTTTTTTTTTTTTTTTTTTTTACCGGGAGGTCCCGGGGAGCGAACCAGGGTCCCTCCATATGGGAGACGGACGTCCAACCAGTTGAGCCACAGCCGACCCCCTACCACCAGCTTTTTTTTAAAAAGACTCTCACCACTGTCTGTTTCCAGACTATTTCCATCACCCACACCAAAGCTCACACTCACTCAGCAAAAACTCCGCCTTCCCTCTCCCACCCCTGGTCACCACTATTCTGCTGTCTCTATGAATTTGCTTATTCTAAGTATCTCACATAAGGGAACTTTTACAGTATTTGTCCTTCTTTGTCTGGCTTACTTCACTCAACATGATGTCTTTGAGGGTCATCCATTGGCAGCTCATACCAGCACTTCACTTTTTACAGATGAATATTATTCCACTATATGGACAGACCACATTTTGCTTATCCATTTATCTGCTGATGGACATATGGGTTGCATCCACCTTTTGGCTACTGTGAATAATGCTACGATGAACATAGGTGTGCAAATATCTGTTCAAGTCCGTGCTTTCAATTCTTTGAGGTATGTGCCTAGAAGTGGAATATGGTAATGCTATGTTTAATTTCCTAAGAAACCAGCAAACTGCTTAACACAGCAGCTGAACTATCTTACATTCCCACCAACAATGCACGAGGGTTCCTATTTCAACACTTATTTTCAGTTTTTTAAATAACAGCTATCCTAGTGGGTGCTACCTCTTTGTAATTTTAACTTGCATTTCTTGATGGCTAATGATTTTGAGCACCTTTTCATATAGTTTGGCCATTTGACTATCTTCTTTGGAGAAAAGCCTGTTCAAATCCTTGGCTTACTTTTTAGTTGGATTCTCTTCTTGTTGTTCAGTTATAGATGTTCTTTATCTATTCTGGGTATTAAACCCTTATCAGATATCCGGTTTCCAAATATTTTCTCCCATTCTGGAGGTTGTCTTTTCACTTCATTGAAAATGTGTTTTGATGCACAAAAGTTTTGCTTTTATTTTGATAAAGTCTACTTTATCTTTTTTTTTTCTTTAAATTGCTTGTGCTTTGGTGTGAAATCTAAATCCATTACAATTACTCCATTTCTTTTTTTTTTTAATTAGTGGCTTTTATTTTTTTAATTTAACATCTTGATTCCCTTTTCTTTCCTCTTCTCTATAAAAATACATTTTTAAGTTATTTTATTAGGGGTTTCCTTCATAATTACAACTAACATCTTAAACTAATAACCTAGTTCAACAAGTACAACCTACTTTCAGTAGTGCACGAACTCTCTATGCCTGTAAATCTCCATTCCTCCCCATTTTCATTGTTACCATCTTAGATTACACCTTTATACACTGAATTGCCATCAATGTAGACTTTAAGTGTTGTTTTACGCATTTGCCAATTAAATCATATAGGAGGGGAGCATGTATAAACCAAAGGTACAATCATCCAAGATCTTCTGTTTACCCATGTGGTTAGGTTTGCCCAGGTGCTTTTTTCTCTTACAGCTCCGAGACCTGTCTAGTGTCTTTTCATTGCAGCCTGAAGGACTCCCTTTAGCATTCCTTGCAGGACTGGTCTTCTGGTAATGAACTCTCTCAGCTTTTGTTTATTTGTAAATGCCTTAATTTCCCTTTCATTTTTGAAAGGTAATTTGCCAAATCAAGAATTCTTGGTTGAGTTTTTTCTTTAAATAGGCCATCCCACTGTCTTCTGGCCTCCATGGTTGCTGAGGAAAATCAGCTCTTACTCTTATTGGGATTGCTTGTACATGGAAGTTGCTTCTCTCTTGCTTTCAAAACCCTCTGTCTTTGGATTTTGACAATTTTGCTGTAATGGGTTTTGGTGTAGATTTATTAGTCTGTCCTGCTTGGAGTTCACTGAGCTTCCTGTATGTGTACAGTAATGTCTTTCATGAAATTTGGGAAGTTTGGGGCCATTTTTTTCTGTCCCTTTCTCTCTCATCCGTCTGGGACTCCAATGATGAGTATATTTGTATGTGTGATGGTGTCCCACAGGGCGCTCAGGCTCTGTTCATTTTTCTTCATTATTTTTTCTTTCTTCTCCTCACACTGAAGACTTTGTTGATTCTTTCTTCTGCTATTCAAATCCACTGCTGAATCTGTCTAATGAGTTTTCTATTTCAGTAGTTGTACTTTGCAGCTCCAAAATGTGTTTGGTTCCTTTTTATTATTCCCATCTTTTATTTTGTTTAGATGTTTTCCTAATTTCCTTTAATTCTCTGTATATGGATTCATTTAGCTCACTGAACACATTTAAGACAGTTGATTTAACATCTTTGGCTAATAATTACAAAATATGAGCTTCCTCAGGGATGGTTTCTGGTAAATTCTTTCCTGTGAATGGGCCATACTTTCCCATTTCTTTGTGTGTTTTGTAATTTTTTTGTTGAGAACTAGACATTCTCAGTATTGTGTTGTTATTGCTCTGGAGATTTAGTTCTCTAAATCCTCTGGGATTGCTAGGGTTTTTTTTTTTTTTTTTCTTCCCTCCTTGTTGAGGGCTTAGCTGTCAATTTGTAACTTTTCCAAACTATTTTTGTTCGCAAACAAGAAATGGAAGGAGAAAAGTGGGGACAAAAAAAAGGTACTGCCTCCTTAAGATCCTTCTAACACTTCTGCCGAGGGAGGGCAGAACAATGGCTCTCCTCAGAGCCGGCCCCCAGCTGTCTGAAGGAGCTCATCAGAAGCTGTGGCCAGTGATCAGAGGACACTCTCCAAGTTTTGGGAGACCTAGGTTCTATAGCCCACCCTGGCCCCACCCCCGCAAGCTGCACCAGGAGCCTGGGCTGCACAGGTGAAAATCACCAGTATTTACTGCAATTCACTGGTCTCTTCCTCTAGCTCTTCTCTGGGTGTTGCACCGTGTTCCACTGTCCTCCTGGGTTCCAAAACATTTGATTCTGTCAGCTCCTACCAGTTCAGTAATTGTTGTAGTGGAGGGACTGATTCCTGAAGCTTCCTGCTCTGCCTTCTTCCTACAATCTTCCGTCTCCAAAGTATTTTAAAGCATCATTGGTCTGTGACCCACTGCTATGCGCCTCGACCCCAGGGCTCACCGACATGGACGGGAAAGGGCAGAAGGTCAGAGCTGCCAGAGGCCTGCCCACTCAAACCCATCATACACGGTCCAGTCACAGTCATGCAGGAAATGATGCTTCCAGGGCAGCCTGTCAGTGGGAAATGGCTGCCTGCAGAGGATCGAGTGCAGCCAGGGAGGGCAGGGAGCCACGGTCATGACCACTTCTAAGGAGGGTCAGAAGGGCTAGGAAGGGGGAGTTTCCCTTGCATGCCTCTCTCTTTCCAACTTTTGACCATCAGCATTTCTTAGGTGCATAAAAATATAAAAACTTTTTTAAAAACAAGACCAAGTTAAGATAAAACAGGTCCAGCAATCACCTCACAGACAGGAAGGATATCAGTGCCATGGACACTTAGTTACCAGGAGACAGAGGAAGGGGTGAGAAAAAGGGAAAGGGATATGTGGAAAACCCCACGTCCTGCATGGGCGCTCAAAGGCGCCACCTGATAATGATGGACAAGAAAGAAGCTTCTGAAGATTTGAAACTAGAGCTAAAACTAACACTCTGAAAAGGGAAGGGTGCTGTGGTAAGCCACACCCCCTCCACCCAGAGATGGCCTGGAACGTCACCAAACAGCAAGGACCCCAGATGCATGTGGCAGCCGAGAAGTGCCATGAGTGCAAAAGACACTCCAGATTTCAAAAACTAGCTTTAAAAAAAATCAATGTAATAGCTCTCACTCGTCATTTTACACTTATTACATGCTGAAGTCACAATGACTTGGTTTAACTAGGTTAAAGGAAACGTACTATTAAATTTGATTTCTTGTTTCTTTTTTTTTTTTTCTCCTAGCAGAGAATTTTAACTCACACGGTTCACTTTAACTTTCTAGTGGACTGCACTGTTCTAAAGCTAACCAATCAAGAAAGCGCAATACAAAAGGGAAAAAGGCAAGCAATTCCCAGGTGGGGCCTGGAATTATTTCCTACGAGTAAAAGACCAAAAACTCACACTCCAAACGTAACAACATGTTATTTAGAAATGTGAAGTTAAAGACCAAAAGCTGTCTCTTAGAGGCAGCAACGGGGAGTCTGTGGCTTCTCATCAAAGGCTTTACCTTTGGCCACACATCGCTTTGCTGGAAAAGCGAAATCAATGCAAATTCACCAGCGATCGACAAAACCAGGATGGCATCAAGGGAGACAAAGACCCCCTTCAACCAGGCACTCAGCCTTTGAGGAACACAGCAACCCACATTCACAGGGGACAGGGCAGGGGTTCTAAGACCGCTGGGGAAGGGGCCACAGTGAGCCCCCCGAGTCCACCCAGCTGAGCAGGCTGCAGGCATTCACGGCCTCCCCTCACCTCACCCTGGCGCCTCGTCTTGGGAGAAGGACTGAAGAAGTTGTGCAGGACGGAAAGCTCAGTGCTGAAGAGGGCACTCTCCTTCTCCAGAATGTACTGCTTCAGCAGCGGGGAGACCTCGTCGCCGAAGAGCGCCTGGTTGTCTTGCCAAATCTGCCTCTTCACCTCCACTGCACAGGCCCGGTACAGCTCCTTGTCGGCCATCACCAGCTTCAGCTTCTTCTCAGGAACCTATGGGATGCCAGAGCCTCCTGCGTGTGCTCTTAGTCCCCAGGGAGTCTCAAGACGTTACAACAGACTCCTCCAGGCCAGCCCCACCCGTGGAGGAGGGCGGCACCTGCGACCAGCCACCCAGGTGGCACTGAGACCAAGGGACCTGCTGGTGACCATGCTGAATACGGCCATCCCAACACGGCCCGACTCGAAGGCTGAGCTCCCACCTCCACCTGACTTTTAAGGAGAAGCAAGTGCAGAAAACACGCCCGGAGCCATACTCACCTTGGGCCGGCAGCCTACCCGGCGTTCCTGGACTAAGCTGAACCCTGGACCAAGGACACATTCTGAACCTACACCAACTAGGGCACGTGGCTGTGCAGGGCCCCAGGACACACTGGCTCCCGAGAGGACTGGCCCTGTGGCTTTTACCTTGGGCAAGTGTTTCATGACGCACATCACCACTGGCTGCAGGGATGGCATCTTCACCAGAGAAAAGCTCTTCTCCAGAAGGTCTTCCAGCTTCTTGTACCTGAAGACAGGCACATGACTGAAGGTTTAGCAAAAGGCCAAATCAAAAGCTGCCTGTCCCCAGACATGACAACTAATGGAACCAAGAGTCTTCATATGCATGACACATGGGGGTGGAGCTCACTCAAACACAATGCCAGGCCCAGACAAGCTCTGTAAGTGGGGCCAAGGAAACATCCAGTGTTGCTGAGTCAATTCCAAGATTAAGAAGTGGCTGCCATCAACCCTGTCCCCAGGTTCACCTGCAGACCCCTACCTCTCCTCTGCCTTCCCCTCTGCTGCAATGGCCGACACTCTCTCCAGCAGCTTGTCCCGCAGCTCATCAAACACGGACTGGTGGAACTCCAGCCGGGGGGTCCCATGCAGGTCCAAGAAGGGCAAGGCCGACTGCAGGGACGGCAGGAGCACGCCGTTTTCCGTCTGGGGGAGGAGGGCGTCAGAGTGCGGGCGATACTGCTTATGCAGTGACAGCAGAAACCTCGGAGGAACCAAGGCCAGCCCCTACCCCAGGTGCCCTGAGACAGCATATTCTAGGTTGTTTCCTGGGGCGCTGGCTGTCTCAGCAAAACTTGGAAACCTCCCCAAGGCCCATCAGCAGGACAGCGCAGGGCATCCGGGCACATCCCAATACAGCTTCCCAAAGGACCCCGCCCACCTGGAACTGCTCGATGGCTTTCAGCGGCTCGGTGCAGTTGGTCAGCGTCTCTTTCAGGTCCTCGCCGTTGGCCACGCCCAGGTCCTGCAGCCCCGCGAACAAGGCCGAGGCCCCGGACCCCGCCCGGCCCGGCGCCCCATCCCCGGCCCGTTCGCCAGGTGCCGCCCCTGCGGGCGCCGCGGGCCCCCCAGAACCCCGCTCCCCCGGGCCTCGGGGCCCGCTCGAGCCCCGCTCCCCCGCGCCCTCCAGCTCGGCCAGGTCCTGCCCACAGCGCGGCTCCGCGCGCGACCCCGCGGCCGCCGACTTCCGCCCCGCACGGCCGCGGTCCGCCGGCTGCCGGCCCCCGGGAAACGCCGCCGGGGCCGCGCAGAGGCTCCCGGG
>JAKSZT010022925.1:930101-944984 GCA_026826555.1 Tolypeutes matacus
CCCCGCCCGCCCGGCCGCGACGCCGCCGGGGCGCTTCCGCGCCCAGACCGCCCACCTTGGCGCCGATCTGGTTGCCGCACTGCCCGGCCTGCAGGTGCACGATCTCCCTCATGGCGGCGGCGCGGTCGACAGGACAGACGCGGGAGCGGAGGAGCGGGCGCGCAATCTGCTACAACCGACGCTCGGCAAGGCCTTATATAACGGCGGGGCCCGCCCCCGCCGGCCATGTATTGGGCTGCGAGAACGAGGCTGGAAAGACTCCTCTTTGAATTGGCCGCAACCCCGTCCATCTAGACACCTAAGGCCCGCCTTCCCAGCGCCGTCCGCTCGTTATTGGTCAGCCGCGGCTTCGCTCTCCTATCAAAGTGCCCCCCTTCACGCTGCAGTGCTCTGCCCATTGGGCGTTTCAAATGATTGATTTGTGCTCTGATTGGTGGGTTCCGGGGAGCACGCCGACAGGCTGGCGCCATTGGCTGAGCCGGGCGAGCGTCCTGGTAACCGCCGCAGTGCAGCGGGCGCGGGCTCGGGGCGCGCGCGCGGGCCCGAGCGGGGCTCGGGTTTCCGGCGGGGGGGAGGGGAGGAGACGGGGGAGGGGAGGAGACGCGGGAGGGGGCGGGCGCGGGGCCCGAACGCGGGAGGGCGGCGGCCGGGACCCGCGCGGGGCCAGCCCGGGGTGTGCGCGCAGGTGCAGAGGGGCGGCGGCCGGGCCCCTTCCCCGGCGTGCGCGGGGCCGGCCGGGCGTGTTGTGGAGACGCGCTGGGCGGCGCCCGTCGCCGTGGAGCCGCCGGCTGCCTGGAGACGCGGGCGGGCCGGGGCCCCGCGGGCGGGCCGGGCCTGCGCTGGCGGAGGCGCCGTCCTGCCCTGGCTTGTGGCTCGGCTCGTGTTTGGAAACAGGCCATAAAGGAAGGCAGCGGAGGCCCGCGGGGTCGCGCCTTGGGCCCGGCCTGGAAAGCAGTGTTTCCGCCTCACGATTGGGGGGAAGCCCCCGGCCGGGCTGCCCCCCACGGCCTCCCTTGCGGCCAGCTGGGCCTCTCCGGACCCCGGCTTCCGCGCCCACCTCTGTCTCCTAGTCCAAGTGCTGCGGCAGCACCTGCCGGCCGATTTCTCTCTCCCTGGTGGAGCTCGGTGCGGGCGGCTCTCGCCGACCTCACCTGTGCTTTGGATGAACCACCTGGGACAAGCCGCACCTGGGGCGGAGACAGCTCCCCGCCGCCTCGAGCGCGCCGGCAGCTGCGCCCTGGGCCTTGGGCCGGCGCTTGCGGCCTGTCGTGGAGGGTGAGTCAGCGTGTCAGCTGGCTGGGAAGGTGTCTGCCTCGGCTTGGCCTCCTTGCGACGGGCCTTGTGCCGTGGATGGCATGTGGGGTGCACTCTGTGGTTCTCGCGGTCCCAAAGCCTTCCTTGAGTCCGCTAGAGGCCCTGCAATGTAGCTTAGCGGCCCCAGCGGAACCTAGCAGCCCTCAGAAGGCTGCAGGGAGCCGGCACAGACGGCGGTGTGGGGCGGAAGCAGCTCGGACCCCCCTCGGAGCGGCAGGGATTTGGATGCTCCCATCCTGTCGTCCCACCCCAACCCAGCTGTGTAGCCCAGGACCCCCACAGTGGGAAGTGCCTCTGCTTCCTGTGACGGCCCCCTAGGGTTGGGAGATCTGTGCCACCCCACTTTGTGGGTAAGAAAATGGGGGTGTCTCCTGCTCAGGGCTGCTGGCTGCTGTGGGGGCTGGTGGGGAATGGGCCCTGCAGGTCCCCCCTAACCAATCTGGAGGGCCATCCCTGGGCCCCAGGCCCAGGAGGGGTCAGAAGCCGGGAGTCGTGGGGCAGAGACGGCCGGCTGCACAGGGACCCTGGCCAGGAGGCGCCCTGGACCTCCCGCCTGCTGGCAGCTGCCAGAGGAGCCCACAAGGAGGGCTCTGTTTACCTGCAGTCGCAGTCCCAGTGGGAGGGTGCCTTACTTTCCAGGCAGGGGCACTGGGCAGGCATGTGTTTGTGGCCTTAAAGGACCCAGTGGTCAGCCTTTGTGGGTGGCCTCACCTGCCCCGGAAGGAGAGGTGAGGTCCTTCCCTCCTCCTCTCTGTGAGGGCCTCACTGCCTTCCCACTGTGGGAAGAGGAGTTCGTCCCCCACCCCTCAATCTCCTGGGGGCCTAGCCAGGTGCAGCCCCTCCTCAGGGGATACCCAAGGCTACCACGAGGTTGCGTCAGCAGGAGGGTCCCCAGACCAGAGAGCAGGGGCCTTGGATGTCGCTGGAGCCCAAGGTGAAGCCCCTGCCGCTCCCAGGCCCTTTCAAGGGATAGGGGGAGGATGGGGGAACAGGGAAACATTAGAGAGCTGAAAGGGCCTAAGAGGGCCTGGGGAACATGGGGGTAAGGGCACCCAGAGGGCCCGGGGAACAAGGGGGCCTAAGGGGCCTGGAGAACATGGGGGTAAGGGGCTGGAGGATATGGGGGCACTAAGGGCACCCAGAGGGCCTGGGGAGCATGGGAGTAAGGGATTGGGGAACAGGGTGGCCTAAGGGGCTGGGGGACATAGAAGAGCTAAGAGGCCTAGGAGAAGTGGGGGAGACTCAGAGATCCTTGGAGATCTGAGAGTAAGTAAAAATGTGGGTCCTGGAGGCTCACCAGGCCCGCCCCCTGAGCAGCCCCCTCTCCTGGCCCCCAGTCGTGGTTAGGGACTGGAGAGAGACAGGTGTGGGGCTGTGGGGGCGGAGCTGAGGACCACCAGGCCCCGAGGTGCTGCTGGCCACAGGAGCAGCGTCCACGGAGCCGTTGGAGCCCACGGCCCTCTGGGGTGGTGGCTGTAACTCACCCAGAGCTTGCTTTCTGGGAGGCACTCGGGGGAGGTGGCAGGAGACCCTTCCCAGGTGTCGGCTTACCTGCTGTGGAAACCAGATGGCAGGGACAGGACAGGGACACGGGTTCTAAGCACCCACCCCCACCCTCCCTGCGGGTGCCACTGCTCTGGGGGCGTGTCCTGGGGCAGGCTCAGTCGTGGGGCCTGCAGCCCTCTGAGGAGGTCCCGTGGACCTGGGGGGACACCTGAGTCGGCTCAGGGCCTGGGGTCCAGCTACCAGCAGCCCAGCAGGTCCTGGGGTAGACTGGCGCAGTGGTCTTATCCCACCAATCGCCGTGGGCGGCCCCTGGCCCCCAGCCCTGGGTGGGCTTCCTAAGATCCTGGTCAGAGGAAGGCTTTCAGAAAGGAGTGGGCAGAAGCAAAACTCCTGGGCCCTGCCTCAGGGACTTCCCCTTAAGACCCTCTCAGCAGTCCCAGCTCTGCAGGCCTCTCACTGCCCCCCATAGCGGGTGGCCCTGCCCAGCTGCCTGACGTTCTGCAAGCTGACACCAATGGTGGGGCAGCTCGTGCCAAGGGGGCTTCCTCACACCTCCTGCGCACAGGGAGTTCCGGGGGGGGGTGGGGGGGTGGCAGACATGGGTTGGAGGGACTGGTAGAGGTGGTGGGGGGGGGCAGACGGAGGTGGGCGGACGGGGCGGGAGTGGGTCCCGACGGCCTTCCGTGGAAGTTGGCGGCTCGGTGTGGGGTCTCCGGGCGCCTCTCCCGTGTCCTGACCCTGCCCCCTGTGGTAAGCCCCCTCCCTCCAGGGCGGGGGAGGGAAATGCCACAGCCCTCTGTTGCCGCCCCTGCAGGGGCTGCCCAGTTCCCACGCTGGCGCCCCTGAGCGTCCACTAGGGGGCAGCACTGGCTCGCTCCTCTGCCAAAGGACCCCAAGGCCGGGAGGGGGTGCAGGGCAAGTGAAGACCAGCAGCGACCTGGACCACACCTTCCTTTATTTACAAAGAAGGGAAAACGGGACAGGACTGCGCTGCCCCCGCTGCCTCACAAGGGCTGGGAGGCCAGGACCTCGGGGTTCTGGTAGCAGTGGGCCTCCTTGGTGGCGGCGGGAGGGGGGCTGCAGGCTCCGCAGGGGCAGCAACGGCTCACCAGGCGGTCCCAGGGCTCCAGCGAGCGCAGCCAGTGCGGGAGCCACGTCCAGGAGCGCAGGCCGCGGGGCAGCCAGGCCGGCCGGTGCCGCTGCAGCACGTTGACCAGGGCCACCAGCAGCACCAGCCCCGCCAGGGGCCCCCCAACCGCGGCCAGTACGGCGCCACCCGCCAGGGAGAGCCCAAAGGCCGCCAGGGGCAGCAGGAGGAAGCTGAGCAGCAGGTAGGCGACGGCCACCCAGCGGAAGCGGGCGGTCAGTTCCCCGAAGCGCTTGGCCAGCGGGATGGGCAGCCGCAGGGCGGGCACCACGTACCACAGCAGGACGCCGGCCAGGTTGAAGAAGAAGTGGATGAGGGCCACCTGGGTGGTGGGGAGGGCGCTGGGGTCAGGGGCCGGGCTCCCAGGGGCCATTCTGGAGAGGGCACACCCCCCTGCGCCAGCCCCCGTGCTTTGGGGGTGCAGGAGCCATCTGGTCCCTGGTGTGGTGGTTCCGTCTGCTGCTGCTACAAGAGGGACAGCTCCGCCACAAATGCTAGGCTGATTCGGCTTGGTCTGCGCCTCACACCTGGAGAGCACGTCCACCCCCGGCCACCTTCTCCTTCTCAGTCCCTGAGTCAGCTTTGCTGCTCTAGCCCCTGGCTCTGGCCACCCCAAAGGCCAGGGCTGACCTCGAGGCGACACAGAACCAGGGCACAGGGTGAAGGTGGGGTCCTTCAACAGACACTGGGGAGGAGCTGCCAGGGAGGAGGGAGGAAGAAGGGGGGGAGGTGCAGGGAGGAGGGAGGCGGGACTGTCTGGAAGGAGGAGACAAGTGCTGGACATTCGGGTGGGCGAGGACCATAGGGTTTGCAAGATGCCTGAGGGTCTGCAGGGGTCCAAGTGGGCAGCCAGGGGACCCCGGGCAGGCTGTGGGCCTCCTGTCCAAGGCAATGACCCAAGGGGAAGCCCTGGGGCTGGGGCTGGGGCCAGCAGTGGGGAGGGGCGTCCAGGAGGCCTGGGCAGTACCTGGACAGCACTGAGCAGCATGTCCGAGGGGCTGGCCAGGGCAGCCAGCAGGGCCGTTGTGGTGGTGCCGATGTTAGATCCCAGGAAAAGGGGGTACGCCCGCTCCATGTTGATCACGCCGACCCCTGGGGAAGCCGCGTCACCACGGCCTAGCCCAAGCCCCCTCCCCGCCGCCGCGGCGCCCTCAGCACAGAGGCCGCGGCAGGCAGCACTCACCCATCAGCGGCACGACGGCGGCCGTGAACACGCTGCTGCTCTGGACCACGAAGGTGAGGCCGAGGCCCAGCAGGAGGGCCAGGTAGCCGCTGAGCCAGCCAAACGGGAAGGGGAAGTCTGGGGGCGGGCGGCGGGGTCAGCCCCCGCCCCGCGCGCCCCCGCCCCCGCGCGCCCCCGCCCCCGCGCGCCCCCGCGCACCGGCGTTGACGGCGGCCCTGACGGCGCGTGCGATGCGTCCGCGCAGCACTGAGGCGAGCAGCCTGACGATGAGCACGAGGCAGGCGCAGAGCGCGAGCAGCGAGGCAGCCAGCAGGATGAGCCCCACGGCCAAGTCGCTGAGCTCTGCGCCCGCAAACAAGTGGCGGCCTGCGGCAGGGAGGGGCCGGTGAGGGGGGGCGGGGGGGGTGCGGGGCGGGGGCGGGGGCGGGCCTCACAGGGCTGCTTGTCCTTGGGGACCGTGCCGTTCCTCTCCGGGCAGAGACCGGGGGCGCCTCCGCAGGCGCTGCTGTTCCCCTGGGCCTGGGGAGGCAGGGCCAGCTCAGGACGGGCCCCGAGCCCCCGGCGCCGGGCGGGGGTCGGGGCAGCGGCGCCTCACCGTCTCCCCGTGGGTGCTGCACCATCGTTTGATGAGGCTGCTGCTGGTGGCATTGCCCGTGGCACTGCCCGTGAGTGCGTCAGCATCTAGCTGGGGGGCAGAGGGACGGCCAGACTCTCCAGGGGCGCAGAGACCCCAGGGTCCGGCCTGGCCCTGCCCACTTGTCCTCCCAGGAGGCCTCACCTGCACGATGAGGTGCGTGAGCGGCCGCGTCAGCACCTTGAGGATGTCGGGCGCCTGCCCCCCCTGCTGCAGGCTGGTGGCGCCCAGGGCCAGCGCGCTGAGCCTCTCCAGCACGCCCGCCACGCTCTCCAGCGGCAACAGGATCAGCACCGTGAGCCAGTTGAAGATGCCATGCATGGCCGAGCCTCCGAACGCCCTGCAGCACAGAGCTGCTGGTCAGGGACTCAGACCCCAGCCACAGCCCAGGCCCCGGCCCAGCCCCCACGCACCTCCGAAACTCATCGCGGCCCCCAGACTGCGCCATCGAGACCAAGGTGCTGGTGACGGACGTGCCCACGTTGACACCCATGACGACGGGCACGGCCGCCTGTACAGTCAGCACTGTGGGGGGGGCGTGTCAGCTGTGTGTGCCACGCCCTCCCCGCCACCCCAGGCTGGGGGCCACTCACGCTTGGAGGCCACCATGCTGACCACGACGGATGAGGACGTGCTGGAGCTCTGCACAAGGACGGTGACCAGCACGCCGATGACCAGCCCAGCCACGGGGTTGGACAGCACCACGTGGTCCTTGACGACGTCTCCGGCCAGCTTGCCTGCACCGGCAGAGAGGCGTGTTGGGGCCGTGGAGGGCTGCCCCGCCCCGCCCCGCCCCTGCCCACCCGGGCACCCACTGCCCAGCAGCTGGAAGGCGGAGCTCAGGATATCCAGGGAGCAGATGAAGAGGTAGAGATTGCCCAGGAGGCCGCAGCCCTTGAGGAAGCCAAGCACCACCCGGCGCGCCCTGCCGGCCACGCTGAGCTCTGAGGATACAGGACAGGGCTGACCTCAGCTGAGTACCTCTTCCCCGGTGACAGCACTCCCTCCTCGGTCCCCCCAGGTCAAGGTCTAGTCCCTTCTGTGCCCTCCCCAGGGCAGGACTCAGGTCCCCCCATCTCCTCAGGACAAGGCCCAGTTCCCCCTGGGTCCCCCCATCCCTCTGTATGATGGCAGAGAACGCAACCCCTGGGGCCTTCCAGAAGCCTCACTGGGCAGGGCCGAGGAACAGGGGCAGGTGGCAGGAGTGCCACGTGCAGCCCTTGTGTCCCAAGGCTGGCCTGCACGGGGCTCTCCAGGTAGCCTGCTCCCCCTGCCCAGCTCCCTTCCCGTGGTGCAACCCTGGGGGGTCGGAGCTCATGGGCACCCCCGGGCTTACCTGTCCAGGGCTGGCCAGGGTCCTTGAGCTGTGGGAGGGCCCAGGGGTCTGTGCCCCCCTCCTCTGGAGTTGGGGCAGAACCAGAGTTTCCTGCAGGGATCCTGGTCAGCTAAGGCTGTATCCAGGACCCCCAGGTGGAGGCAGGAGGGGCAGGGGAGCAGCTGAGGCACAATGGGCCTGGGGTCGGGGACAGGAGTGGGGGGAAGGGGCCCCAGTTTGCCTGGCCCTGACTAGGGGTGCCATGGCCCCCAGCAGGCTCTCCTGGAAGCAGGTTGGGCCCTCCTCCTCCTCGCTCAGTGTTTGCTGTCAGGGTGGCGATGTGGGATTCAGGCCTGGGAGGCCCCCCCTTGCCCACTGTGTGCTGCTGGGGTCAAGGTGGGGGTGGCAGGGCCAGGCTGAGGCCTGGCGCGGGGGCTCCTGGTACCTGCCGTCCTTGGTCTCCTGTCCGCAGGGCTGAGCACGTCCAGGGTCGGCAGGGGTACCTGGCCCCCGGCGTCGGAACGTGGCATGGATTCGGGGCAGGGGCAGACCCAGGCCCAGGTCTGCTAGAGAAAGGGCAGGTCAGAGCACCCCCACCCCCCGCCAAGCAGGCTGCAGCCAGGCCTTGTGCTCTGAGACTTGGCCGCTGCCCCTCGCTGGCCTTGGTGACACCCCTTCCTCCATCCTTGGGGGAGGGGGTGGCTACAGTGACCTCAGGTGGTGGTCAGGCGAGCCCAATCCAGGCCAGGGGCTGAGTCGGAGGAGCCCTGGCTCCCGGCTCCTCGCTGGTCCTGGCTGGACGCGGGCCTGGCGGGTGGCTAAGGTCGCGGTGTGGGCCTGAGGTGGCCCGGAGCCGGGCAACTCGGGGCTCTCTCCTACCAGGTGTTGTTGGGGACACTGCACATTGTCCTGGTTTAGATTTTGGCACTTGATAACAAAAGGTGACGTCTCTGCTTGATAAGGGCCACACCCTGGGTGATGGGGGCAGGGCCTGGCGTGCCCCCACCTCACGTCGAGGTTCCTCTCCCCGCAGCCTGTCTTCCCGGCTCTGCCTGGAAGTCTCCCTTGCTGGGGGCGTGTGCCTCCCTGACCCCTCCCTCCTGCCTGCCGGGCTCTCTTGCCCTTAGCTCCTGGGGGCCCAGGGTGGGGACCTAAGTCCTGAGCCTGGAGGTGACTCTGGCCTGACCCTCAGCACCCCCGAGCCCGACCCCGAAGCTCCTACCTGCAGAGAAAGCAGCTACAGGTGGGGGCAGCCGCAGGTCAAAGATCTGCTGGCACACACGTGACCTGCCACGTACTTGGCCACATTAATGTTTATCCAGGAACCAGGCCCCCGAGGGGCACCCATCTGGCCTGGAGGCCCTGGATCTGGCCCAGGTTCGGCCGTCACCTGGGGCCAGAAGCTCTGAACCCCCGCCCCAAGCCCTCTAGTGTGGGTTTCTCCTGGGCTGCAAGGTTCAGGACCCAGGCACGCAGGCGGGCACCTGCGTGGCCCCAACAGATGCCCTCACTTGTCCAGTACAGGTGTGTGGCCAGGGCCACTCTCGGTGGGAGGCTGGGCGCCAGCCAGGGCCTTTGGGAAGGACCACCCGTGGCTGTTCCCGTTTCCGTATCGTGGTCCTCCACGCCCTAGACACCCAGCGGGTGGGCGGCCGGGTGCAAGGTGGACAGGGAGGCCAGAGGAGGCACGCGGCTCCTGGGGTCAGCCAGCTTGGCCAAAGCGGTGAACAGCAGCACTGAGCTTGGGACGCTCCACCTGGGAGGCAGGCAGGGGTGCGGAGCCCTCCCCCAGGGCAACCGCCGGGCCCCCACCAGCACCGGGCAAGTGTCACCCCAGCTGAGGCCTGACCAGCCTCGTCTCAGGTGGGTGACCCTCCCCGGGCTCAGGCTCCTAGCTGTCCCTGCATGGCGGGGAGGAAGCAGCTCTCCCCCTGCAGGCCTGGTCTCCAGGGGCCGCTGGCCCAGCACCCTGTGTGATCCCAGCCCCATCCCTGCACGCCGGGGGACTTTGCCCTGGGGGCAGGAGGCAGCTTGTGAGTGTCCTTTCAGCAAATTCTCCATGCCCCACCCACTGCCCACCACTCAGGGCTGGACCAGCGCCTTCCTGGTGGATGTGAGAAGTCTGGGGCGGTGCCTTGGGGGTCTGTGTGGTGGCAGCCAGAAGCAGAAGGGGCTGGGCTCTCTGCCTTGATGTTTGCGCCTGTGCCTGCGGCTCCATGGCAACTGCCAGTTCCCCAGGGTGACCCCCCAACAAAGAAAGCTTTGTTGGGGGAACCAGTGGCTAAGGGGCTGCCCTGCCTGCCCAGGGCACCATCAGGAGCTAGGTCGGCTTGGCCAGCCAGCCCTGCCCCTGGCCTCGGGACTGTGGCCAGAGCCCTTTGGAGCTGTCCTCCCACAGAGTCCAGGGGCGAGGCCAGGCCAGACTTGGAGTGGGTGGGTGGACAGCTGTGCCCACGCTGGCCACACATCAGGCCACTCCGGGGTCTGGGAATCCTGGCCAGGGCCACTGGTCTCCACAGAGCCTCACTGTCCTGTGGTCACTGTCCCCAACTGTGGCCCAGGGGTGGCACCATGGCAGGCCACCTGGGGCTGGACCCTGGGGGCCTCCAGCTCGTGCTGGACTGACTCTGTTGGCTGGAAGGCAGCTTCTCCCCGGGCAGTGGTGCTCCGAGGTGGGCCAAGGCCGGAGCTCAGACCTCGGGGCTGCCCGGGCTTTCCCAGCAGAGGTGGCTGCAGCCCCAGCAGCAGCGTCCAGGCTGCGGGAAGTGGGACTGGGGGCCCAAAGGGGGGCAGGGCCCAGCTGGCTGCTGGGTGACGGTGGCACCATCTTTGGGTGGTGCGTGGGGCCAGGGGTCTGTGCGTGGCAGTTCCCGCTCAGCCTTGACAGCCAGGAAGGCAGCCAGGTCGAGGTCCAGCATGGCCACCCCCCCGCGAGGCGTGGGCGTGCTCTGGCGGCACTGAGGGCAGGGGATCCAGCGCTGCTCCTGGGCTGGCGTGTCCAGACGCTGCACGCAGGCCTGGCAGAAGGTGTGCCCGCAGTAAAGGCGGCGCGGCAGGTGGCCAGCCAGGTCGTAGGCTGCGTAGCAAACGATGCACTCCGTCCGCAGGCGCCCAGCGGCCAGCTGCTCCTCAGGGGCCTGCGGACTCTCGGGCTGCAGCATCCTGGGGGTGCAGGGTGGGGAGCTGGTGGTGACAGCAGTCCTGGGTGCCGCCCTCCTCTGCGGCCCTCGTGGGTGGTCTGGCACGGGTCGTCCCAGCCCAGGGGACAAGGCCCCCAGACCCAGGGGGCTCTTAGCTGCCTCTGGACCCGGGAGGGCAGATGGGGGGTTGGTGGGACAAGCAGAGCCAGGGTCCTCGTGGCCACATCCCATCCAGCTCTGCTCCACTGTGTACTTCTTGCTCAGCCCTTGCCTGACCCGACCTGCCTGAGCCCAGGTGTTCTTACCTGCACCGGATCCCCAGGGCTGTGTGCGCCCAGCCGGAGCAGGCTGGGGCGGGGGGGGACCCAAGGCGCCCTGCGGCTCCCTCCCGGGGCTCCCGTTACTGGCCCAAGCTCGGGCGAGGCAGCAGGGAGGCAGGTGGTGGGCTGCGGGCGGGCGCAGGCTCTCCTTTCAGCCACAAAGCCCTTGCAACTGGATCCTTCTGCACCGCGCGGCCCCGCCCCTGCGAGCCGCTCCCCACAGCTCTCTTCCTCCCTGCTCCTCGGGATACACCCCCAACTCGTGCTCTCCTGGGACACCCCCCAGCTCGTATGCTGGGCTAGGTGTCCCGCCTCGGCTGGTCAACGCCTATTCAGCCCTCAGCTCCAAGTGTGCCTCCTCCAGGAAGCCCTCTGATGCTCCCCGGGGCGCATTGATCCGTACAGTTCACCCCTGACAGGCTGGGGCGCCAGGCCACGCCCCATGGCTGCAGCCACCCTGGGCTCTGGCCCCACGTGTGGAAATCTTGACAGTGTCGCCCACGCTCATACTCGACAGCGGGAGCTGCCTCGGAAGAGGGGGCCAGGGGCTCCCACGCATGCAGCCCAGACACACCCTGCCCCGGGCATCTGCCCTGACAGAGCAGGCTCAGGGAGCACGGTCATGGCTCATGGCCGTGACCAGGACCCCGGGGAGGTGGGGTGGGGGTGCTTAGAGGTGAGCTGAGACAGGCAGGTGGATGCTTCCTTGGTCCTGGCTGGGAGGAAGCCAAGGCTGGAGCAGCCCTTCCCAGACTGGTCGGGCGGGTTTCTGTGGCTGCCTGGATGGGGTCACCTCTTCTGGCAGGGCTGGGCCGGGGTCCCACGGGGCGGGCAGGAGCCAGGCTGTGCCAGGAGGCAGCTCCCAGCACACCCAAGTCCTGCACGGTCAGGCCGGTGACGCAAGCACCCACACCCAGAGCCCTGTCACGCTGCGTCAAGGGGAAGGTCGGCTCGGGAACCCGTCCGGCCTGCTGGGCCTGCTGGGCCTGCTGGGCCACGGCCTCGTCCCCCGCCGCACCGGCCCTGCCTTGCCACGGAAACATCAGGGCTGTCCAGGAGCCGACCCCACACGCGCCTTCCTCATTCTGCAGCTCCTCCCGTAGGCCCCAGCCAGGCATCTTGCACTGCCCAGACACACGGACAGCGGGTCCGCTTGGGGCTGCCCAGAGGACGAACTGACCGCCCGAGCCCAGCCTCCTCCAGGCCCGGCCAGGAAAGGAGATAGCTGCTAGAAGCCCTCAGAAGGCCTTGGCTGGTGGGGAGGTGGGAGGTGGTCCCAGGGCAGCTGGGCCTCTAGGCTCCCAGTCCTGAAACCTGCCGGCGCCAGCCCCGGCCCCCGGCCTTCTTAGGGGTCCCCTCCACTTCCCTGTCTCGGCCTCGGCTCCAGAAAGTGCCGGGCATCTCAAGCCCCAGCCCACCCCGCCAGGATACCGGACGCCCCCACGCTGCAGCCAAGGCACCTGTGTCACAAGGCAGTGCCCTCCCGGTCCTCAGGACGTTGGGGGCTGTGGAGATGTGGAGAAACAGGTGTGTGGGGGTGCTCTGCTTTGTTATCCAGCCTGGGATTTTGTCCCAACCAGGGAAGCAGCAAAGAAGTAGAATTGGGGCTGAGCTCGCCCACTTTATTGGCCAGGCCCTGGCCCGGAAAGCGGCAGGTGAGGGTGTCCCCCGAGCTGCCAGCCTGGCCGGTGCCCAGGGCTCCATCTTGAGGGGTCTTCTTGGAGAAAGGGCGTCCCTGCCCGGGGGAAGAAGCAGCCGCCATCTGGGGCAGCAATGGCCCGAACGTCCTGGCGCTGGCGCAGGACTAGGAGACCACACAGCAGCTGCGGCAGCGGCAGCAGCGCGGGCAGTGGCAACAGGAGCAGCAGGGGCAGCAGCAGCAGTGGTGGGCGATGTCGTCGTTGCGCCCAATGGGCGGCCGGCCGGCATAGGTGAGTCCCACGCGGCGCCCAGTGCTGCCGCAAGGGTCGCTAGGCTGCTGCCAGGGGGCCTGGCTCGCGAGGGGGCCGGCCCCCTTGGCCCCCTCGGCCCCCTCGGCCCCCTTGGCATCCATGGGCCCTGGGACCTTGGTGGGCTGCAGGAAGTGGGTAGGCTCCGGGGCGCAGGGCCCCATGGGCAGAGGCTGTGTCTCAGAGAAGGGGGGCGTTGCCTCCAGCTGCTGCCCCAGGTCAGGCCGCAGGTGAGCGCGGGGGATGCTGATGTGAGCATAGGGGTTCTTGACAGCCACGTCGTGGGGGTCCATGGCCCAGTCTGGCAGAGAAGACGCAGAAGTCAGCTCAGGAGGGCCGGGCTGCTGGGAACCTGCGGGCCAGGCAAGCACCCCCTTCCCTGGAAAACCCAACCTGTCCCTGCCTCGTCAGGGCCCCTTCCCCAAGGTGACGTCTGTGTGAGCTCACAGCCAGGGCCAGCACCCCCAGGTGCTCTCCCCCCCCTGGGTGGCAATGGCAGTGCCATGGAGCTGCGGTGGGGTGGGACACAGCTAAGCTGGGCCCTTGGGGTGAGCAGGGGATGTCTCTGAGGCCCCCCAGCCCCTTAGTCCCATGCAGGGAAGCCCCCCCAAGCCGGAGACCCACCTGTAGTGACAGTGGTGGTGTCCGTCCTCTGGGCTCCAGGTCCAGTGCCTGCTGGTGAGCAATTGGCGGCCGTGTTTTCCCTCTGCCGGAGGGGCGGGGCCCCCCCGGGCGGGGCCCAGGAATGGGGGTTCCAAGATGCCAGGAGGCCCCAGCTCCGTGCTCAGCGTGCTCAGCGGCTGGCTCACCCCTGCTTCTCGGCTGGGCGGCGGCCACGGCCTGGTTCCGGGGGGCACTGCCAAGCTGGGGTGACTCAGTTGCCAGGCATCCTGGGCAGGCCCTGGGCCCTCGGGCAAGCTGGGGTCACCGCCGGACAGGGAAGCAGGGTCTGCCCTCAGAGCCCAGATCCCGGGCCTGCAGGGAGAACCCCAGGCCCGGCTCACACGCGGTGCCCCCTGCAGGGGCCAGAGGGCCACAGCCTCTCCCCAGCAGAGACCCAGGTGTTAGTGGGTTTGGGGCCTTTTAACGAATAAATGTTTGATTTTCACACCATCGCGAATAAAACTAAGTTGTTACAACTGGCAACGTGAGCTCCACAGACAACTGCAGCTCCCCCCTCAGGCTGGAGAGTCTGGGGGCCCCACGTCGCCAGGAGCGCCCCACCTCCGGGGGCCTCGGCTTCCTGGACCGGCAGGTGGCCCGCGGCGTCGCCTACGCGGACGAGGCTCAGTCCGGGCCTGGCCGCTGGGTGCCCTCTCGGAGGACCCGCGCCTCCGGGAGGACCCCAGAAGGGGCGGCATCAAGCCAGCCGGGGCCCGGAGGCCGGAGCGGCCGGGGTGGGGACGGCCAGACCGGTCGGGACACGAGCGCTGCTGGACCCCGCACGGGACGCGGGGGCCTGGGGGGCGCCGGGCCTGGGGGGCGCCGGGCCTCGGGGGCGGGGGCGGACGAGTCGGGCCCACCGCGCAGGCGCCTGAAGCTCCGCCCCCGCCAGGCTCCTCCCCGCGCTGCGAGGCGGCGCGCGGCGCATGCGCGAACTGGCCCGGACGGGCGGTCGCAGTTCTGCCCCAGAAGCTCGAGGGTCTACCAAAGACCCGGTTCGGGTTCTGCTGGCCGCGGACCACCCAGGTCTCGGCTGGGTCGCCCTAGCTCTGGACCGGGTGGGGGTGGGGGTGGGGTGTACGGGGCGGGGCCCCGAGCCCGGCCCTGGCCGGAGCTGCCTCAGTCTCCCCGCGCCGCGCTGCTCCTGCCGAGTGCCCGAGGAAACCGAGGCCCGAGGTCACGTGGGGCGGCAGAGCCGGGCTCCGGGCGCGGACACGCTGCTCCCCTTTTTGCCCACATGGGCGCCCTCCCCGTGAAGCCGGCCCCTCCGCGCTCTGCTGCCCTGCAGGACCCGGCCCGAGAACAAAAGCGGACAGACGGCCAGGGCCAGCCCAGCGCCCAGCGGGGCGGCCGTCGGAGGGAGGGGGCAGCACTCTGGAGGCCCCGCAGCCCTCGCCTCTGGGCTCCCCGCGGGAAGAGGGTGTGTCCCGGGGGGCCGGAAGGCTGGCCTGATGGCGAAGCAGAAAGCAGTGGGGCCTCTGCCGCGCGGAGTCACGGCCGGCCACACTGACAGCGGGGCACGTGTGTCCCGGTGCCGGGCACAACGGCCACCCCAGCCTGCGCAGGTGTCACCGCCGCGCGCTGCCCCCCACCTGCCCGAGCTCCCCAGGGCGCCTCCCTCCCTCTCTGCGCTCCGGCAGTTTTGCTGGCCCCTCTGTCCTCCCACCCTCGCCCCTCGCCCCTCGCCCCTCGCCCCTCGCCCCTCGCCCCTC